>JAINUW010000573.1:75000-577798 GCA_020205615.1 Panax quinquefolius
AGGTAAGAATTTACCACACCCTTTCTGAGGTGATTTGGAGACTTGTTGTCCAAATATTATGGATCTAGATCAGCCAAGTAGTTCCCGTAGGACTACTTCAGGTGTACGGAGGAGGGCTTTTGAAGAGCCTCAGCGCCGGTCTATTAGACAGCCTCGTCGTTTGGTGGAGGCGGTGATACGTCCTATCCGGGTTGAAGTGCCAGATGTCGAGGACAAGGAGGATGATGTACCAGTTGAGGTTCCTGCTCCTTCGGTACGTGTTCCCCGTAGGGAGTTACCAGGAATTCAAGTGGTGAACCCAGATCTTCTGGTGACTCGAGTCGGCATCCTTCAGTATACCTGCACGCAAACGAGGTATGAAGTTAGATCTTAATCTTCCTTGTTTTTTTATTGATGAGGAGTGAAGGGTTCAGATGTTGATCTGCATTTGATGTAGGTTCCCGGCTTCACACAGCCTCGAGGGAACTAGTTCAACATCCACTCTATATATCAAGCCTTGCATGATGACTACAGAGTAATTGTACATAGCTGGGGATTTGGAGCATTCTTTTGCATTCTTCCTCATCGCTGTCCTTGGGGTTACCTCAGGGCATTGTTTGAGCAGTGGTTTCACCAGACTCAGTCACTCTATTTGCTGGACTGTGAGGTGATGATGACACCGATGGATTGTTAGTTTATCATAGGTATGGAGTTTGGAGGGGATCCAGTGCCTTGTACGGCATATATTACCCCCCACCGCCGCCGATCCTTGTTGGGAGTTCTAATGAGGCGCTCAAGGCGGGACTATTCGCATGAGTTCTTTTGAGTGTAGATGCTATGAGCGGGCTATTGAGTGAGCCTATACCCGATGATGCGAGAGTCAGGGATCGCATTCTTCGACGATTTTTCCTGATGATCATTAGGGGATGCTTCATAGCAGATAATTCCTCTATGGTGTCCTTCGCTTTGATCAGCGCCACTTGACACGTGGACCGTATAGGAGACTATGATTGGGGTTCCTACACCTTTGCCTACTTTCTCAGGGGAATGCGCATACGATCGCAGGGCTTGACCGAGGCGTGGTTAAGATTCTACCCATTTCTGCTGGTGAGTGTTTCTCTTATCTTTTCCCGTGTACAGGTTAAGAGTGTTGTCTGACAGTAGATGTTTCCCTTTGTGTTGTTAATTTTGGGCCTATGAGAGGCTTCCATATTTGCGTCCTGTGAGCGTATTAGGTTTAGACACCTATCCACTAGGACGGCGATGGCATCATTCCATACTAGCGGAGGTCCTTGTTGCTGAGGGTTTCACTCATTATCGCCTACAGCTGGAGTTGTTGACAATAGGTGTCATCACATGGGTTCCCTACTCTGAAGAGCATTTGGGAGTTGGATTTGAGGATGGGTACCCGGCTGGAGTTGAGTACGTCATTTCCACCAGCAGGATTCCTCTCTTCACAGATGGAGGATGGGAGCTCTACTTAGGAGAGCGTGCTAGTAGGAGCACTACAGGAGAGATCTATATGCCGATCTTTCCTCCTGCCAGGCGTTATTGGCCTATTTTGCAGTCACCCATCATTGATATCCCATTTTTGGGGATTGACAGTTTTACTTTGTCAGAGGGCCCCTGCATTCAGGAGATATTCTAGCATTGGTGGATCCCTCGTACCATTGGAGATCAGACCCGCACCATACAGTTTATGGGGGATAGGGTTCCAGGATTTGTGATGATGATGGATTGGCTAGCCTGTGTCAGAGATCCGACTCATGTGACACAGATTGATAGATTGACCCGACAGTTGGGCCGGGCACATTTCTTCATCCGACATTTGGGCAGAGATCCTTCAGAGGTAGATACTTTTCATCTTTCCAGCTCTGGCGCTGGCCCCTCAGGTGACCCATATGGTTTTACCGGTGCAGATCCTCCATTGTATAGGCCGGACATCCCTGTAGATAGAGATCCAGTGACTCAGGAGGAGTTACATCAGGTGGATAGCATCGATGATGTAGACATTGACACTATTAACTTTTTCTGATGTATTTCTCATTATCTCTTTTGATAGGACTCTGTTAGCTGCTAGGTAGCTTCGCCCCATTCTCGCTATATCTTTTGACTGGCCTCTATTGAGTTGTTGGGTAGCTTCTCCCCATTTCCCTGTATTTTAGCTGTATAGAGATGTATTAGATGATGATATACTTATGAATATATGTACATTTTCATTCCCTATATCATATTGCCATCTATTATATCATGCATGTTATTATGTTATGCATATATATGTATGTCCAGAGATACTCAACATTGAATTGGATGGTCTTATGATACTACCTGCATGATGTCTTCTTGACGGTTTAAGTTAGTCAGATTGATCATACCCCACCATTTTTTGGTGGTAGCTGGTATGTGCTCATGGTATGATAGTATATCACCATCAGACATGGTGATCGTAGATGATTTGCTGCAGCATACTATACTCCTGTTGATGTTTCAGGTTTCCACAGGATTTGTAGTGGGTATGCTCTAGCACTGGGTATCGGAGAGGCAGGTTTTCTGATTTGGGACCCAGGAGTTGACTCCTACTTTGGAGGAGTATGCATGTTTGACGATGCTATTGCTGGACAGACCTTGCGTGTATATGGCTATCAAAGACATGAGTAGACAGTTCATGACCCTCACCGGATTGAGACGTAGAGTGGTGCAAGACGAGATTACATCCAGCCATGTGATATCCCAGCGTTTTCTGTTTAACAGATTTGGCTCTGAGGATAGTTATACACGATATCCCGGGGATTTCACCACACCGGAGGACCATTGGCGTTCAACCATAGTAGATGTATTGCTGCTGTGCGTATTGTTCTACGTCTACATGCCATGATATATGGATGAGCTTAATATCGGTGTCATTATGGCAGTGAGAGCTCTCAGGGATGGTCGTACCATTATACCGATGATTATTACAGAGACTCTGAGGTTAGCTACATACTGTTGCACTTATCCGGCAGGAGTGTTCACAGGTAGCTCGGTCATGTTATATGTGTGGTTTATGTCACACTTGGGACCGATTGGCACATTTAGACAGTAGGGGTTTTGCTTCACCCATGATATAGCCATGCCATACTCCTTTCAGCCTGCGGAGTGTACAGATGCTACATCGTAGTCAGCTTTCTTGGCAGGGATTAGAGACCCATTTGCTATATTACCGTGTTCAGGGCTCATCTCACCCTACAGCTTCATTACTCATGCTCCGGGCATGGATTACCTCCCTCTGGCTGGATTGAGGGGCATGATTACTTACCACCCACTGGCCGTGATGTGTCAGTTTGTCCAGTTTTAGGATTTTCATCCTTGTGAGAGGGCAGTGAGTCAGCACTTCGCTTCACACCGTTTATCAGCGGAGGAGAGATCCAGGTTGTATGCCTATTGGGATCAGCGAGAGCTGGCCGTGTTTTCTGTTAGTCATCCAGGTTGTTCTGCAGAGTATTCCGCATGGATGGAGACAGAGACTGCATCGGCTGTGGTAGTATCCAAAGTGCAGGAGACTAATTCTGACGATGAGGAGCCTATAGAGGAGGCTGAATTCCCATCGATGATTTGATTGCTGGGCTGCCAGTATTTATGATGGATTCTCCCACCCCGAGTGCCACTGTTACTCAGTATTCGGGACAACATCTGGAGCAGAGCTTACATCTGATGACCTATGAGAGAGATCAGGCTAGGGCCGTGATGTTGACAACTCTTGATGGGGGTGACGCCGCTCTGTTAGAGAGGGATGAGGCTAGATCAGCCAAGGATGCATTGATAGTGGAGTGGGATGCCGTCTTATCTGCTAGGGATGCGACCATTGTAGACAGTACTTCAGTGAGATCCCAGATGACTGTCAGTCTTGCCGACATGAGTGCTTACATTGATGAGCATTATGCCACCATGCAGTTAGCCTCTTATCTGCTAGCTTATGTAGATACCCTTGGGTAGGAGCTTGCAGCGTTACCTCCATCTTCAGAGAGGGATGCCATGTTAGATGTGATAGTTCGCCTGTATACAGATCTGTAGATAGCTTTGTATTTTCCTGCACAGACTAGCTTAGCCATTTTGGTATGTACAGGACATATGTATATATCAAACAATATTATGTATGGCAGGGAAATGTATTTTGATTCACTTCCCTTTTAGTTATGCCTTGATACTTGCTTGATATTTGCATGTTTCTTTAGGGCCTTATGATCTTGATGTATTCTGAACTTATCCTTAATATGTGGACATTGAGCCACCGCAAGATCTCTCAGAAAGAATCATTGATCTGCATGAATCCATACCATCTTTGGTGTCTTGGGACTGGTATCTGTATGAAATGTGGAAGGGAGAATGATTTCTTCCTCTCTGAGATTGACTGCACCCCAGATGGTCGCCAGTACTTCTATTTGTGAGAAGCCTAGTTAATTCCATCTCTTATGTGTTGGTATTGCTCTTCGAGGCATGATCGAAGCTTAGATGGTCTCCAAATCTTTTATTTGTGAGAAGAGGATGGGTAATTCCATCCCTTTGATCTGAAACCGATGAAATGTGGTGAATTAAAGGTTGATCCCAGTACCGTGTGACAAATATTTTTGTTCTGGTAGGGGTTAGACTGAACCATGAATGGCTACCTACGTACTCCTATTAAAGAGGAGATCAAGTCTGCGTAGTTCGAACCTGGTGTAAGAGGTTCAATGCTGGATGTGAAAGGCAGAGAGGAGTAGAAATGTTTTTGTTGTTTTTTGTTTTTGTAGAGAAAGGGCAGAAATGTTTTTGGTTGTTTGTTTTTTTTATTACGACCGGGCCATATAGAATATGGTTGCCTATGTACTTCTATTGAAGAGGAGATCAGGTCGACGTAGTTTGCCCCTCAGGACGAATCGCAGCCAAAGAGAAGTGTGAATCCCATGTGCAGGCTATACTGCGGAGAGAAGAAAGTTTGATCCCATAATGGGGATAAACTGCAGGTGTGAAAAAAGTTTGATCCCGTCTTTAGGACCAACTGCAAGCGTAGAAAAGTTTAATCCCGTCTTTAGGATAAACTGCAGGCGTAGAAAAGTTTAATCCCGTCTTCAGGATAAACTGCAGCTGTGAAAGGTTCAATCCCATCTTCAGGATAACCAAAATTGTATGAAAGATTTGAAATGAAGTGAAACCAGGCTGCTAGTTTGAAGTGTATGTTTCCCTGAGGGGCAGAAGAGTATGTAGAAAGGAAGGGTTCAAAACCGGAATGACTGGTGATTGGATGATCAAAACCAAGATGTTTGTTTGATGGTAACTTTAGACATAGTACCGTTTCACGGTGTCCAAGTTGAAAAGCTGTGGAAATTCATCGCCATCTATTTCCTGCAATCTGAGAGCACCTCCAATCAATACCTCCTTGACAACAAATGGCCCTTCCCAGTTAGGAGCGAATTTTCCCTTAGATTGATCTTGGTTGTCAATGATCTTTTTCAAAACCAAGTCATGTTGTTTGAACTGCCGTAGTCGGACTTTTCTGTTGAAGGATTGTGCGATCCTTTGTTGATATAATTGATCCTTTGTTGAAGGCTTACAGTGGGCTACCAAAGTAGACTTCTATGACTCTAAGTAGATAAATACTCAGCTCCCGCCGGACAAAAGATAGCTATATGTGAGCTAACAGAAGAGGAAACACTTAATATGGGTGTGTACAGAGTAAAATAAATAGGGCTTCCTCGCCTTTTCTCTCTCTTCTCTCTCTCAAAATGGTTGACCCCACCTTTATATTTATAGATCGATGGTCAGTAGGTGTACACATGGCGTACCCATGATAGCTACACTTCAATTTGGTCGTGAAGTGGGCACGGGCTTCATGGATCCCATTGTCTCGAAGTACGTACACTCACGCACTGTAATGTCCACTCGAACTTCTTCAGATAGCTTGTGTCGAGAGTTACGCAATGAAATGGATTAGAGGTTGTGCGAAGTCTGGAAGAGGGGACCATGCCCATGGTCTTCAAGCTTCAAATTCTATCCGGTGTACTGCCACACGTAATAGTCACTCGGGATTGGATATCCTGGTTCTTGAAGGACATAGTTTTATATATGTATGTATTGAAGTGTTGAGACGACGCGCAGATGATGTGACAAGATGACGTTTAACTCTTCGTCGGGGTTATCGCCGGTTTGCGTTAAAAGCAGACGTTGCTAAGGGTTACATCTGAGATTGGACTGCTGCAAGTGTTTGAATGCCGCAATGTCATCTTGTAAATGCCTGTATGCCCGGTGTTAGCTTTGGGTTTGAGAGATGAGTGCCTCGGCAGGAGGTCTGAGATTGAAGCTGATCGCATGTGTTTAAACCAGGCATTTTTGAAGTTATTGCTGGAACTGCAACAACATTCCTTGGGGTTATCGCCAAGGATGAAACTCGGGGTTATCCTTCTGGTGTGTGTTCTGGGGTTGAGAATGAGACTCCCGGTGTGTGGTCCAGGGTTGAGACTAATGTTCCCGATGTGTGGTCCGAGTTGTGAACTGATCCTCCGGTAGTATCCGGAATGGAGATCGAACTTCTGGTGGTATCCATAATAGATGTGAGCTGTCTTCCAGGGTTAACCCCGAATGACAATTCTGCCCTCCTGTAATGTTAGTAACAGTTGTGTAGAAAAATTTCGAGTGTCTACACTAAGCTCGGACGAGACGATATGCTTTCTGGCTAAAGCATCTGAAGAAATGAGCTGGTTATGGCATAAAAGATTGTCTCATCTCAACTTCAAAAACATGTCTTAACTGGCTTCCAAGGATCTAGTAGCAGGCTTACCCAAGTTTAGCTTTGTCAAAGAAAGGCCGTGTAATGCCTGTCAGCTTGGAAAGTAGACTAGAAACTCATTTAAGAGCAAAACTGTCAACTTAATTGACAAACCTCTACAGCTGCTTCACATGGATCTTTTTGGGCCAATTCTAACAACAAGCCTTGGAGGGAAGAGATACTCACTGGTCGTAGTAGATGACTACACCAGATTCACTTGGCTGTTCTTTCTAAACTTAAAAGATGAAACTAGTTCCCAACTAATTAAAATGTTTAGAATAGTGATGAATAAGAAATGGGAGGAAATCAAGGCTATAAGAAGTGATCATGGCAAAGAATTTGACTTATCTGAGATGGACCAGTTCTGCACAGACAATGGCATCAGTCACAACTTCTCAGCTCCACGAACCCCTCAGCAAAACGGAGTAGCTGAGAGAAAGAACATGATGTTGATAGAGGCTGGAAGAACTCTACTAGCAGCAGCCCATCTGCCTAAATACTTTTGGGCAGAAGCTGTCAACACTGCATGCTACACTCAGAATAGATCTCTTGTACACTCTACGTTGAAGAAGACTCCCTACGAACTATGGAGAGGAATAAAGCCAAGTGTCAGCTACTTTCACGTGTTAGGTTGTGCATGCTATATACTCAACAATGGAAAACAGTATTTGACAAAGTTCCAACCCAAGTTTGATGAAGGAATCTTTCTAGGATATGCCACAGATAGTAAAGCTTATAGAATGTTCAACAAGAAGACACTAAGTGTTGAAGTCTCAATTCACATCATATTTGATGAAACAGACTTGGACAAAACAAAGTCTCAAGACACTACGAACGGTAATTCAGACACTACGAACGAGGTCGTCGAGCTCAACACTACGATTGTAGTTCCAGAAAATGAAATCGTCAAGCAAGAAGAGGTGATCGTAGAGAGAACTACGCAAGACAACGAATCTTCACATCAAGAAGCTGAAATTGATCTTGAAGGTCTCAGACAAGAAGGTATCAGGACAGATGTTCCAACAGGAAATAGATGGGTAAGTGATAAGTAGGTTTTATGCCTATTTATCTGGTATCTGTTACTTGAATTAGTTGCTTATACTCATGTTTCTTAGTTACTTTTCATGCATTTTGTGTTCATTTTGTAGATCTTAAGCTTGGGAATGATGTGAGCGATTATTGGTATGAAAACGCAAGGAAAAGCAATCCGGAGATCGTTTGGGCTTTCATGTTCATTTCATGTTCTTGGCTTGGAACTTGGATTATGTTGTAGAGCTTCTTCTTAGGTCTACAACATTTGTACCAACGAACGTTGAACGTCACTATTTTGGGTGGCCATTTGCATAGCTGTCACTTCCAACCCAGTTTCAGCCTTCATCCATCCATTATTTCTCAATTATCCAGGAGTGAAAGTTGTAGAGATCCTCGAGATCTTCAATTTTATAGGTGGCAGGCCCCGTAATTCCTCCTGGATCAAAAGTTATGGCGGTTTTACCAGAAGACACTGCAACAGAAATCCAATGGCGCGGGCGCGCGAATTTGTAGTGCATTTCCTGCGCGGCCACGCAAGTCCCTGGACCAAAAAAATGCGATCTACTAATTGGCGCTGGCGCCCTAACTCAAAGTTATTCCCAGGTATGCGGCCATATACGATGTTGATTAGAGCTGACTTTTTCACTATACAGTGCAATTGAAGCATAACTTGGAGGGGGAATTCAATGAGGGCTTATAAAAGAGACGTATTTTCATGATGTAAAGGGGATTCCTCCCTTGTGGGGATCATTTTTACATTACATATGCCCTTTTCTTTTCTTTAATTTCCTTATTAGATTAGAATAAATTAGAACCCTAGAATAGCTAAGATTTGGGAATTGAAGCAATTGAAGATCCTTGAAAGTTCAGAAGTGAAACAAGAGAAGAAACTCAGATTTGATATTCTTAATCCTTAAATCTCTTTACTTCTATTTGTATCTTTCAATGTATATTCAATTGTGGATCATGGATTCTAATTCAACTATGAGTTAAACTCTATTTTGGGATTGCAATGGAATCTATTGCCTAGTTTATTTTGACACTTCATTGTTAGCCTTATTGATTGTTATGAGATTGTCTATTAAGATTCATGCTTATTTGCTTATTTGATTGGCCATCGATTATTATGATAACCCATATGAACTTGAAAAATGAAGTATGGGTTTAGATATGATCTTGATAGCTTGTGTTTGTATGGTCTACATGGTGATGGAATGTATGATTCGTGCTTAGGATAGACATATACCGAAGCACCACTCGTAGTTAATTGAGAGCTTGGGCTGAAATCTTATTTATTTGTAAATTGAATAGACATATAGCGGTTTAGATAATGTGGGTGTTCATCTGTATTTTATCAATTGTGGATTACATGTGATATGGGTATGGTACATCTAGAGATGGCTATATTTCACTTTTGTGTTCTCGACTAACAATCCAATATAATTAATTTGGCTTAACAGGAAGTGTATCGATTTAAATGATTCAATAGGGGAAATTGTAATCTCGAGTCTTCATTATCTAGTCTCATTCTAGGGGTAGTTAGTATTATTTAATTTCATAGTTTTCATCACTATATTAAATCATTTGTTTAAATAAGACTAAAATGGTTATGGGTTAGTGCTTGGTAAACTTTATTAGTTAATTCTCCGTGGGAACGATACTTTACTTACTCTTTATTACTTGTTGACCGTGTATACTTGCACGCATATATTGATCGGTAAAACGACCAATAGCAAGAGACCACACTCAAGACTTAATCATTAGAGACCCAAATGCAAGACTCAAAACAAGAGCCGCCTCCCAAAATGAGTGTTTTTATCTGAGCTTTCTATCACAAATGGAACCCAAGAATATAAAAGATGCTATGGAAGACTCCAACTAGATAGAAGCCATGCAGAAAGAACTAAATTAGTTTGAAAGAAGCAAAGTATGGAGATTAGTTCCAAGACCAAAGAGTCATCCCGTCATTGGCACCAAGTGGGTCTTCAGAAACAAAATGGATGAAGATGGAGTAATAACAAGGAATAACGCAAGACTAGTGGCCAAAAGTTACTCTCAAGAAGAAGGCATTGACTACGATGAGACCTTTTCACCTGTTCCCAGATTGGAAGCCATCAGAATATTTCTTGCCTTTGCTGCTCACATGAAATTCAAAGTCTTTCAGATGGATGTCAAAAGTGCATTCCTGAATGGTGAACTTCAAGAAGAAGTATATGTGGAACAACCTCCAGGTTTCATCAATCCAACTCTCTCTAATTATGTCTATAGATTAGACAAAGCCTTATATGGTCTTAAAGAAGCACCTAGAGCATGGTATGAAACATTAACTAACTTTTTTTTTATTGAAAATAGGTTCACAAGATGTAGAGTAGACACCACATTATTTCTTAGAAAGCATAAAGAAAATATCTTATTAGTTCAAATATATGTTGATGACATTATCTTTAGCTCTACTGATGAAAAATTATGTAAGAGATTTGCCAAGCTTATGTAGAGCAAGTTTGAAATGAGCATGATGGGTGAGCTAAACTTCTTCCTTGGACTGCAAGTAAAGCAGACTGATGAAGGAATCTTCATAAACCAAGCCAAGTACATTAAAGACTTAATTAAAAAGTATGGCATGGAATCAGCCTCTCCCATGAAAACCCCAATTGCTCCAGCAACCAAGCTTGACAAAGATGAAAAAGGTAAAAGTATTTATATAAATTAATACAGAGGTATGATAGGCTCTCTTCTATATCTAACTGCCAGTAGACCTGATATACTGTTTGCAACATGTATATGTGCTAGATTTCAAGATAATCCTAAGGAATCACACTTAACTGATGTAAAAAGGATTTTCAGGTACCTCAAAGGCACGCCTCACTTGGGGCTTTGGTATCCCAAGAAGTCCTCTTTTGAACTGACAGGATATACAGATGCTGAGTTTGCAGGCTGCAAAATAGACAGAAAAGTACTAGTGGCACCTGTCAGTTGTTGGGAAATAGACTCGTGTCTTGGTTTAGCAAGAAGCAAAACTCAGTACCTACATCAACAATAGAAGTTGAATATATATCACACTTTGGCAAATTATTCGCTTTCAAATCTTATGGATGAAAAATTAACTGGCAGATTATAGATTTGATTTCTAATCTATACCTGTTCATTGTGATAACACAAGTTCCATAGCAATAACACACAATCCTGTCATGCATTCTAGGACTAAGCATATAGAGATAAGATATCATTTTATTAGGGATCATGTTCAAAATGGAACCATATCTTTACAATATATTCCTACTGAAAACCAACTTGCTGATGTCTTTACAAAGCCTCTAGATGAATCCAGATTTAACAAATTAATAAGTGAGCTAGGCATGCTAAATCTACAACCATAAAATCTATGCTCTAGTCTGTGCTAACCATGCAAATATAAAGGCTATGTTCAAAATTGTAGATAGGACCAAAGAAAGTCCACGATTGTAGAGTTGCAATGACATGAAAGACCACGATCGTAGAGTCTCATTAACATGACAAAGAAGCATCCTGTGATGACAAAAGTTCCAACTAATCCAAGCAATCTCTCTGTTAAGCGCCTCAGGGACAAACCTAATCCTTAGTTCATTCTAAGATGTTGGCCCTTCTTGAGCTACCTTAACTTGGGAGAAATGCTAAGTCAAAAGTTCAGCACAAGGAACAGAGAAAATAATGTTCGTAGAGTAGACTCAGTAGTGGACTCAACGATCACTATAACAACCACAATGACCGTAGTGCTACCTCGACGATTGTAGTCCTCCCAAAGACAACACCAGCTCGAGAGGAGCTAAGGGCAAATTAGTATTTTTCCACACAAGTTAAAATCGTGGAGCCAAGTAGAACTCGACACATACCCTCTGAGCAGATCGAGTGGAGGGAAGTTACAAGTATAGTTTAAAAAGGCCCTTTTGAAAACTCAGAAGTTCAAAAAGATTATCTCTCTCTACCAGCAGAAACCCTAGCCTTCAAAATTGCTAAATCATCCTTAGTGCAAAGAAATCAATGGCGGCTTCAAATGTCATCTCTGGTTACCGACTCTGTTTCGATGAGTTCAAGACAACTGATCCCAAATTTCACAAGACATTATCTCTGATAAAGAAGGCTGGTCTTGAAGAAGCCCTGGGTACAAGCACATAGATCTACCCAAAGCTGATAAAAGAGTTCTACAAGAATGGAACGTTTGAGAACGATGTCATCACCACAAGGGTCAAGGACGTGGAAATTAAACTCAAAGTTAAGGATATAAACCTAGCCCTA
Organism: Panax quinquefolius; assembly: GCA_020205615.1. Lineage (NCBI taxonomy): Eukaryota > Viridiplantae > Streptophyta > Magnoliopsida > Apiales > Araliaceae > Panax > Panax quinquefolius. Next base: position 87,062 of record JAINUW010000573.1, read on the forward strand.
AGTTTCATATCGAAAGGATTTCAATTCATTCAAGGCATCAATTTTCATGAAGGATTAAAGAAGATGCACCACAAAAAGTTTCCGACTGTCAGAGGGTACAAAAAGAAAGAGTTCCCCCAAAGGTATGAATTTTTGGCTGACATTATTGGGAAATGCATATGCTACAAGAGCTCTAGCCATAACTCTTTGAATGAAGTGCAGCTTAAGCTCATGTTGTGGGATTTAACTCAACTATGAAGCCCTACTACTCGACTAGATTGGGAAATGGATACTCAGTTCAACGAAGTTAAAGTGCTCTGGAAAGATGCTCTACGGGAGATTTATAAGCATCATTCTACAGTCAGCATTGGGAGATAAGATTGGAGATGATGAAGGAGAATCCATCAATCCAAACAAAAGAATGACCCAACAACTGTTTGAAAACTAGAAAAGAAATCCAGCAAAAAATGTAAGGATGATTTCTGAGTCCAATGGAAGAACTGGTGATGCAAAGGAGTCCAGAATTCCATGAAACATGTCAGTTGTAAAGGAGACTGAAGAATAAGAAGAAATCAACAAGGAAGAACCCATTGCTTTAATCAGAAAAAGCAAGGGTAAAAGAAAAGTGAAGGCTCAAATGGTAGAGGAGTCTCAAGGTTCAACTACTGATCTACCTCGAGAGTGTTCTGATACTGAAACTTTGAGGAATTTGAAAAGGAAAGAACAGAAGTCTGGTGAACCAAATATGCCAGTAGCAGTCTAATGAACAACAGCTCATGGATTCCCAGGCAAACTCAACTTTACTTGAAAGCTGATCACCAACAGCCCCTCTTCAGGACATGGACATGCGGTACAAACTATTCCCATCTCTTTTAGAGTAAATTATAATCCACCATCATTTTTTAATCAATTCTATAAACTAACAAGATGGCTGGAAGTGATACTTCATCCTCTCAATCAATTTCTAGTTACAGAATCCCAACATTCTGTAACTGATGAACCAAATGTGCCAAACTTTGTGTTTATTCAATCCCCTATCATCACTCAACTTTGCTTGAAAGCTGATCACCAACAGCCCCTCTTCAAGACATAGACATGAGGTACAAACTATTCCCATCTCTTTTAGAGTAAATCACTATCCACCATCATTATTTAATCAATTCTATGAACTAACAAGATGGTTGGAAGTGATACTTCATCCACTCAATCAATTTCTAGTTAGAGAATCCCAACATTCTGTAACTGATGAACCAAATGTGCCAAACTTTGTGTTGATTCAATCCCCTATCATCCCTCCCTCTACGATCATTGAGCCACATCAAATCATAGAGTCACCTGCACAAGTCGTCGAGTCACCTGGCAAGATCGTAGACTCAATCCCTTTTAAAGCTCAACCTCACACACCTGCCCCTCCACCAGACATACCATCTTCCTCAATAAACGACTATTTAATCTTGATCTTGCTCTCTACCAAATGCAAGGTCAACATACAAGATCCTCTCCTCCAAATAATCCGCAACTCCTTGAGCTTATATCTGATCTCCCCACCAAAATGGAGTTGTCAGAAGCAACTAAGAAAGTGACCAAGGACATACAAGAAGATCTTGAAGTTCACTCCGAACTTGTTCATATGAGGCTGACTCAGTTGATTGATGCTGCCAATACTCTCCCAAGCACCCTAAGTTCTGAACTAACAAAGAAGATAGGGAGATAGTAAAAGAGATGATCCAGAGTATAAATAAAAGGGATCAAATCCACTTTTTATCTGCCAAGAAGCATAGGGATGTTGTTCTTATTTTATAAAATACCCAAGAATCCCAAAATCAACTTATAATGGAAAATCTCACGAGTCTAAAGACCCAAATAAAAGAATTCCAAGCCTTCTCCATGGGTCAAATAAAATAAACAGAAACTATCTTGGACATTCTGCAAAGGCGAGAAGCTCATACTAACTCTCTGATCGAGGAAAATCGTGCAAATATAGTTTAATCCCAGACTCAACTCAACGAACTTATACAAGGCATGACTCGCCTTTCTGAAGATATTCGAATCCTTGATGCAGACATAAAGGGGGAGAATAAAGGGGAAAGAGACAAAGGAAGGGGCAAAGGAGGCAAAGGAAAAATTATTGCTTTCTCAAGAAGTTCTCCTATAAGTCAGTCTCGCCATCAGACTCCACAACCTGAACAACGACAAATTCTCATGCCACAACCAATAAGGAGTCAAAGGCCTTCTCCCAGCTCACAAGAGGTGACCACCACAAGCATAAGAATGCCAATAGGAGATCCTGTATTCATGAATAGGCACGATCATTATGAAAGACTAAGTCAAAGTGAGTTGGAAGATATAGTATGGAGAGACGAAGCGAGCAAGAGAAGAAGAGCTCAAGAGTATGAAAATCCTCCAAGGAACAAAAGGCAAAAGAAATATAGATAAGTTGAAACTCATTTCTTATTGATGTAACTAAGCTTAATTGTAATATCTGTCTTTACAAACATCAATAAATTCAAGCTTATTCTCTAGAGGTTTCAGCTGCTCACTGAAACTCTAAGTCATATTTACTTTCTAGCAACTACATTTAGAAATTAATAATCATGATACAAATCTCCTTGGTTATGTCAACATCAAATAAGGGGAGATTGTTGGGAGATTGCATATTTAAAATTTGATGTTGAAAGTTAATAGTCATAATTATAAGTAAAGTCCTTCAAAGGAACACATGTACAAGGACTTAGTGATAGATCAAATTTGTTAGGTTGATATGAACTTTAATGTTTATCATTCTGTAAATGAATGTATAGAAGAAGAGATCAAAGCTGTTAGGTTGATCTATATCTTGAAATGTAATAGACAGGCTTCAACTGAATCGTAGTCTATCAAGATGATCAAGAGATTGCAGAAGATAAGGCAGAATCATAGAGCGTTGAGGATCATAGTGTATCTGCTTTGAAGGGCCTCTCCGAAGTCGTAGAGTAGTCCTAACGCTTGTTGAGCCAAGTCAGAGTTCGTAGAGTGCTCTCAGAAGCGTAGAGTTTGTAAGTCAAGCAAGTGAAGATCGTAGTGTACCAGTACTTAAGAGAAATCGTAGTGTTCTCATCTATCAGCACCAGACAAAGTACCAAGGTGGCATGACACCACGATCAGAATCGTAGAGCTTCATCTGTCTATATCAGAAGCATCAAGCCTCGTCCACTTGTGTAAAGATTAATCACAACAAATATGGAATGAGCTATAGACGTTGAAGACCTTGGGAGTCCTAATGACACAATAGTCATCCTTAGTATATAACAAAAAAATATATTAAAGAAGCTAAGGAAAGTACTATGGGTCAGCAGAAAACTCCTTTTCAGGTGTTAGGTGAGATAGCAGTCTGCTGTGTTAGTGGGCCAGTCTGCTAATCAGAAGTTATGAAGAAAATCTCCAACAAAGCTCAGAAATGTCAAATGCATTTAATGCTTCAAGAAATGTCTTCAACGGATACATTTCAAAGGCATCATATATACAAAACATCAGTAGATGAAAGAATCGAGCAAGCACTGAACAAAAAGCTGAAGAACACTCAACGATCAAACTCTATGATCTAAAAAAGGAAAGCTTTCTCAGCTACTCAGTTCTTTTGAACACAAGCTTAACGAAAACTGAGTAGCACCATTCAAGAACTCAACTATTATCTAGTGAAAGGAAGAAGTTCCAAGTTAGAAGGACTTAAAGAGTTCTAAGTGAACTGAGAAGTACCAAGTCTGTTAGACTTGAAGAGTTCAACAATGAGTTAAGAAGTTCCAAGACTGCCAGTCTTGAAGGAATCCGTGAGATTCAGAAGTTGTAAAGATATCCTAGTGGATTTCATACTCGAGGAGTAGAAGAGTGGACTAGGAGCTTTGAATGCTCTGAACCACTTAAAATTACCGTGTCCCTTATATTCTTACCATAACTGCTATAACTATCATAACTACTTTACTCTTATTTATTCATTATATCTTGAAGGGAAAACAAACAAATCTTAATTCCACTGTGCTTAAATCATTATCAAAACTAACAAGTATTTCGAAAAGAAAGAATTTAAAATATCTATTCAACCCCCCCTTCTAGATAACTATTGTGCCTCTGGGAACGAACACACTCATTTGATCCTCCGCGCTTCTTCTAATTCACGGATCAAATGTTAGCTACTCAGTATGTGTAGCGCTCTAAAGGTAATCCAACATAAGGTGATTATAAAAGAAGCAAATTTAAGTTTCTCCAAACCTTGGGTGGCTAAACCTAATTCTCTTTCTCTGATCCTAACTCCTTAGGTTGTAGAGAATAATTGCAAGAGTTGCATTAACATTAACCCTAAATCTATCATAAGGCCTCTCCTTATATAGAACTTTACTCTTCCTAAACTCTTTAGGACTTAAGGGTATTAATTTAATTTCTAAACCATTTAGAACTAAATCATTTATAATAATAATAATAATAATAATAATAATAATAAATAATAATAATAATAATAATAATAAGACTTCTTATTAATTTATAATTATTATTTCTCAAAATAGTTAATTAAAATATTGAACTATTTAATTTATTCTACCAATAAATTAAATACTTAATTTATTATTATCAAGTCAATTACTTCTAAAATAATATTTCTCTTTTATGGAGTGACCCTTTAGGTTAAATATAATAATAGTAATAGAATAAATAAATTAGAACAATTTTAATATTATTTATAATGAATTAAACTCCTTTAATTCATATATAAATAAATAATATTTATTTTACATCATGAGTGACACCTCTCAGCATATCATGACTATCTAAATAATATGAAATCAACGTTTAATAAAAAAAACCTATTTAGTAAATAGTTACCGTACAATTCAATTCTTCTACCACACAATGTCCCGATCAAATATAAAATATGAAATTTCTATCAAGTTCTATTTATTTGATCATATTTATTTTGATTCTAAAATGCACAACTCTAGTTAATGTAAGTTAGAAATTCTTTTCTAATTTCCATTCACCTTGGCCAGGGATTTCCGAGTTGTCATTTATCGAATCACATAGAACATTCTCTCCCTTACTAGAAGTGGTAGATCCTTTGTTGATCATTCACCTACCTCCATGTACACTTTATTATACCCGAACATACCCTATTATTTACCCTAAGTGTTTTAAGACATATGAAAAAGTATAACTCAGAATACACAAGGTATTAAGATGATCTTAAGTCCAAGGATTACTTATACTACTATCACTATAGGAACTCCTATTGATAGGTGAGTAAAACTCTATTAGGTTTTCCTTTAAGCGAGTCATCTTTAGTGAACTTATTATCTAATAAGCACCTACATACTTACTTTAGTGTCTCTACACAAATGATTATGAGATCAATCATTCTCTTCAAAAAAGAAATAATGTGTACTAATATATCCTGAATTAATAACCCCCACATTAGTGATCCAATGATTAGGAATGTTCTAGTTTTGAGCTATCTTGAATTTAGATCTCATTAGCATGAACTCTTTATGATTCTTAAAACATTACTCCAAAATTATGAGTTTATCTCAATTAATTCAACTAATTAAAAATGGATAAATGCCTTTAAATGAACAAATTCTGTTTTTAATAAATGAATAAGATTACAAAGTAAATTCTTCTCACATCCTATGTGATTGGCTTGAGGGCATACTACTTTCAATCTCCCACTTGTACTAAAATCAATTGCCCTAGTATCTCATACCCTCTTCTCTAAGTGGCGATCAAACTGTTGCCGAGGTAATGCTTTAGTAAATGGATCTACAATGTTGTTCTGAGTGTCTACTCTCTCTAAAATGACATCTTCTCTTTTAATGATTTCTCTAATCAAATAAAAATTCCGCAACACATGTTTAGATTTCTGATGAGACCTGGGTTCCTTGGCTTGTGTAACAACCCTAATATTGTCACGATATGCATGAACTAGTCCTTGAATCCTAGGAACCACTCCAAGTTCTGTAATGAACTTTTTTATCCAAACAACTTCCTTTGCAACTTCACTTGCAACTATATACTCTGCCTCTGTCATTGAATCAACAACTGTTTGCTGCTTGGAACTCTTCCAATTCACTGCTCCACCTTTCAAGGTAAACACATACCCTAAAATGGATTTGCTATCATCTTGGTTAGTCTGAAAACTCGAGTCTGTATAGCCCTTTAGTTTTAAATAGAACCCACCATAAACTAGAAACATATCATTAGTTCTTCTTAAGTACTTTAGAATGTTTTCACTGCTTTTCAATGTTCTTCTTTAGGATTTGACTGATATCTGCTTGCCACACTTAGTGCATAAACAACATCAGGTCTCGTAGATATCATCACATACACAATAGATCCTATTGCCAAAGCATAAGACATCTTACTAATGTGATCTTTCTTTTTAGGTATCTTTGGGGATAATTTCTTAGAGAGATTCATGTTGGGTAAAATCTAATTACGCACAACACGCAAGTATACGTGGTCAACAAGTAATAAAGTGATAAGTTGAGTATCGTTCCCACAGAGAATTATTTAATAAGAATTACCAATTACTAACTCTTAACCAAACTAATTTTATTTAAACAATCAATTTAAGATTATGAATTAAATTATTTAATTACACTAATTCTAATTACCACTAATTAAAAATCAAATTATGGAGATTTAAGATCACAACTTCACTTATTATTTCACTTAAATTAATACACTTCTTATCAATTATGCTCACTATTCTAAATTGTTAATCAAGAACACATAAGTAAATATGACCATCTCTCAATGCATCATACTTAAATCAACTTAAATCCACAGAAGATAGAATTAAGAAGAACACCCTAATTAACTAATTCACTATATCTCTATGTGAATTACAATTAAAAAGGATTTTAAACACAAGTTATTTATCTAATTACATGCGATGTATAGGTATATCTCTATCCTAGACATAAATTTTGAATTTTAACACCATGCAGAAAACACAATCACATGCTATTATGATCAGATCTAAAACTATAATTCATCTCTTGAGTTCATATAGATTATCACGATAATTATTAGCTAGGCAATTAAACAATTCATCATAAATCATAATAGACAATTCAAGAATAATCAAAATTATTGATAAAGAAGCATACTAAAATAAACTATGCAATAATCTCCATTGTAATCTTAAACAAAAGATTTAGTTCATGATTGATGAATTAAAATTAAGAATCCACAATTGATTAAACATTAAAAGACAAAAATAGAAGAAGAGAAAAAGATAGAATCTGTTGTCTCTAGATTTGATGCTCCCTCCTTGCTCCTACTTTGAATCTTCAATGGTCTCCAAGTTACTTCAATCTCCAAATCCAATAAGAACTAGGGTTTTGGTCCTAATCTACTGTAATCTAATCTCGTGGAATCCTCAAATCTAAGTTATAATCAAGTATTTATAATCCTAATAAAAACCCTAACAAGTTAGGCAACTAACAATCCTATTCTAGCTCAACTTGGACAATATAACACCCAAATTTGCTCTCTCTTACCAACGCAACGCTGCTCTAAGTTAATTTAGGCGGCTACCGCCATCAGTGTGAGTAAATTTCGATGGCACAGTGCGCATACCAAGGCCGCTTTGTTTTGTGACGTCCCCAAATTCTATACATTCACTGTAGCCAATTTGGTGTTCACGTAAATATTCTATAAGATAATAATTCCTATAAATCCAAGGTTCACAGTACTCATAGTAAATAGTAGTTCTCGTCAGAACAATTATTGTAACTGAGTACCCTCACTTGGATGTATAGGTTCAGTATCTTATATATATTTCTTCCATATCTATAATTCTTATCTATCTGACCTCCATAGTGTTAATGTTAGAGTTCTTGGAACTGAGTGAAGCGTTACCTTAGTGCATCAGAGACCAATATCTATTAACACTATCATTCATATATATATATATAGTTCATATAGATACTGTACACTTTTCTAATTCCATTAGAATAACAACTAAATACTTCATCTAATAATACACTAAATCAATAATATACCATTACATTGATTTAAAAAGGTCGTTATTATTACATTATAGCTATCAATAGGGTATCCATGTCTTAAGCCTTTTATCCACAATACCGGAACTTCTGAAATATATTCTTTCTATCTGCAAATGAAGAAAATATTTACAGGGATGAGCTACAGAAAGCTTAACAAGTTTTGAACAATAAACGAATGTTATACATATATCAATTCTGAAATAAATGAACATAAAGTTCAGAGTTTTTTTTTAACACACATCAAAACTGGATTGAATGAACATAAAGTTCAGAGTAGTGCCATAAATATATACTGAGGTTTATCTGCCAAACCCTGCACATTACGAGTTACTGTCAGTCCTATAGACTTAGCAACCCGGGTTAATCCGCTCAACCAAACAAAACTAGGAGTATGCATATCATCCTTTATGTACTGTCCGATCATTGCTATAAATGTCGGAGATAGTTTACTACCGATCATTGCTATAAATGTCAGAGATAGCTCCTCATTGCCAAGGACAACCATAATTGTCCACCAACAGTTCCTCACTGCCGATTTTAATAGTGTCAGTATATATATCGGCACCAAACAAAATTTCTTTTTCACAAACTGTGCTTTTATACATTATTACCAAACAAAATTGGTTTCTCACAAACTATGCTTTTATACATTTATACCAAACAAAATTGGTTTCTCACAAACTATGCTTTTATACATTTGTACCAAACAAAATTGGTTTCTCACAAACTTTGCTTTGATATCAAATCAAATGCATTTTTCCATAATAATAACTCATATGACTTGGCTATGTTTGAACACGAAATCATAACCTTTAAACACTATGTATCACCAGATCATAACTAATAAATATCAAACTTTCATTTAATAAAGTAACTTAAATGAAACTGGCATTTGAAATATGAGGTTTGCACAAAGTGCAGAAAAACTTGCCTGCCCGACGATCAACTAATTTATAATACTCAGAACTGTCTACGCAACCTAAATATATTCGTTGTAGTAATTAGAACCAATAACATTTGATATTAAATCAATTTAGTAGTGTCTGGGTTGTATTCGATGTCTATTTGGTGTTTTTTAATTTGATTGGATAATTACTGTATTATTTTTCGAGTAAACTTTGTTTAAGAGTTTACATATTACTTTAAGTATTATTTATAATAATTTCTAGAGGCTTAAAACCATTTTTCAATGATTAATATTAATTTTAACTAATTTATTATTAATCAAAATGACTTTAGAATCATTAATATTATTTTTAAGTAATTAATATTCATTCACAATGATTTTTAAATCATCAATATGACTTTCAAATAATTTACTATTATTAATAATGATTTTTAGATCATTAGTTTCATTTTTAAATAATTTATTATTATTTAAAATGACTTATTATTATTATTATCTAATTTGTTATCCAATAAAAATGATTTTATCAATCATTAATATAATTATTAATCATTCATAATAATCATTAAATCATCAAATTTATTTTTAAAGAATTTACTATCACGATAATGATTTTTAAATCATTAGTTTGCATTTATTATTAATTAAAATAATTTATTATCATTTTTACTAATTTATTTAATAGCATTATTAATTAATTTCTATTATCCTTAATATTCAAATAAATTTTATATTAATGAAATTTTATGTCAAAATATAAAAAATATTTATTATAATTAAAAATGTATTTTTAGGAATTTATTATTAATTTATAATAATTATTTAGTATTTATTCTTATTTATTATATAATTTTTATTAATTTTAAATCAAACTGTCGCTAAAGGTCACTTTTAGTGACAAAACTGTCGCTGTTGGTGTTCTTCACCAAATGAAGAACATGGCAGTCAACGTCTAGTAGGTAGGTTTGACCGTCTATAATTCCTAACTACATGCGTTTTTGATCATGGAAAATGGTTTAAAGGTGTAGTACGGATGTAGTACTATGGATGTAAAACAACTGGGTGATCTAATCGCATCATATAAGCAAATTATAGATGGTCAAACTACCCCTCAAGGCTTGATCTTGAGTTTCTGGGTTCTGGGTAACCCAGAAACTCGATCAGTGTCAACCTCCTACTTTAACACCTAATAAAATGAATTCTATGTATTAGATATATGTTATAATGAAACCATTATATAGTATATATGTCATACTACCATAATAAAACTTTTAATGTGTCATACGTTCGGTTCATACGACTCGGAACGTCATCCAAGTTATAAACATTAACTCGGCTTGTTTTACGTTATACGTACTTGTCTTTAATTCAGCTTCTTCACCGTTCACAGGTTTAATCATTGATCTTCATTACCTTACGGTCAAACCATACTCGGGGTATAAGTTCTACCCGTTTAATATTCGCTTACACTTAACCTTTACGTCGGTTCAAGTGTTCAATGCTAACATTTCATTCTAACATTCTCATCCGACTCACATTCGTCTTTCATTAATCTTCTTACCGTTCGCTACGGCTTTCTTGATAATTCATATCTTACTTACTACTTTCGTCAACGTCTAAGTCATACAACCAATGTATACTTAGAACATTCGCCCGACGTGAATACGATTCACGAGGATCGTTTACGTATTCAACATTTATGTTGTTCATCCCTTAATCTCTCATTCAACCTTTATCTAAGGTTTTAATCGCTTTCGTTCATTACCATCATCTGAACCCCATGTTCAAAATTCTTTCTTAATGTCAAATCCATATGGTTCGTTGTATGCTAAGACCGATCGCTCATCGCAACAACGTTGAATTCACAGTGGCTAAACACTTTACATTCATCTCTCATTACCACGTCATAACATTGAAATGTTATACATTACCCTCGTCAATCAACGTCTAAGGAATCACCATCATAGTAATCCCTCACGTTCAATTCATTGCGACTACGGTCCCCAGATATCGGTTCCGTAACCTGCGTCTACATTCTTTGTCTTTTAATCTCGTTTAATCTTTTCGTTCAACCTTTACCAAAGGTTTAATACACTTAATTAAGTGTTACATTAGTTGAACTACATGTTCATATTTCTTTCTTGTACATCCCCTAGTAATTGAGCAGTAAAAATATCATTTACAGGCATTTTCTACTCGTACTTACGTTACTGTATGCCCCAAGGCACGACTTCATTCATGGGCGCCAAGCATGAAACCTAGAAAAATTTTCTAAGTCTTTTACAAGCTTGTGACGCTGACTTCGAAATCTCATATCTTATTCGTTATAACTCGGAACGAGATCGTTCTAAAGCCATTTTCTTCCTTATTTTACGTACTTCGATTACACATGGACATAACTTCATTCTGAATCTGTTAACATGCCATTCAATTGGCTTAATCATCGCTCTTCGTCCATTTTATGTTATTAATGTTCTTCGTTCGTTCGTCCGTAATTCGGTCATCCAAACTCGGAACTCGTTCGTTCTTGAGTCTACGACTCACGTTTTATACGTTCTCTTACATTCTTATGAAACCCTACACATTCGGGTTCATTTACTAACTTTCTAATTCTCGTTTTTCTTTTACAAAATTTTTGCCATAACTTTGTTATAGCTCAATTTTAATCCGTTCTTCATGAACGTTTCTAACGTTCCTAACCAAGCAATAAGCAACTAACTTATACGCAATGGTTTTAAACTTGTCCATCAACAACAATTATCCTACGATGGTTTTAAATTTGTCCATCAACAACGTTCTTCGCGTGTTCTTCGCTTTCTTCGTTTGTTCTTCATTTTTTAATCGATATTTTGATTAAGATTTTACTTTTCCTTGGAATTTGATGTTATAGAACACCATTCCTTACTTAATTCACCTACTCATTCATATAATCCACTCGAATTGTTCTAATTCATTACGAATCATACAATTCCTTAAGAAATTTATAAACTAAATTTCTACTTACTTATTTCTTCTTTTCTCATGATCTCAACCATATGAAATCATTCTTAACATATTTTACTTCTTATTCTCATTAAGTTATGATTTAAACATATAAACTTAAAGAAAATTATCTAGAAGTTAGGTTTTCAGATTATCTTTCTTCTTTAATCTCATTCCATCGGACAAAGCGTGCACTCGGGCTAGCTTTTCCTCATTCTCTACCTCTTCATCCGAACTCTCTCTCACTCTCAAGTGTTAGTTGAAATTTCAAACCAAACAAATGAGCTTAAGGCTTGTTTATATAGAAAACCAAGGCTAGGGGCATTTTAGTTATTTTGCCCCCCTTAACCTCCTTACTATTCAAAGCTTAAGGACCAAGTTAACTTAGCCCTCAAGTTTGCTTAGCCCTTAAGGACCAAGTTCCATCTTTTATGTTTCGTCCGACAGTTTTAAAAATTGCGATTCTCGGAATCCAAATATTTTTGGATATTTCGTCTTTCCTTTACCGATTAACTTTTACGTATTCCTCGGATCTCCGAAAAACTAAAAAACACTTTTCACCATTAAGCGTATTCCTTCACGTTTTCCCCTAACGTAGTTAAACGAGTAAAAAGTACATAACAGTACTTTTCGTCGTTTTTATTTCTTCCGATTTCTGCATGTTTTTCTAGAAAAACTTTTATCGGCTTACTTAACTTTTCACGATATATTATCATCAAATCTTTCGAGGGAATGTCATTTCGACATACCGAACTCTCGAAAAGGCTTAGGTTATTCAAACCCTAACCCTTATGGTTTAAACTTTATTTTTGGCTTGAAAATTCTTACTCGTTCAGTCTAGCTCGTAGCCAGAATCCTCCCGATTAATAATCATCCTAGGTTATAGAACGATTAATAAACACATAGCACAAAATAATATTAATAAAATTCATTTTATTAATAACTAATTCTTTAAACTTAAATTTTGGATGATCCGAATTTTCGGGTCGTAACAGACCGAATGAATGAAGTGGTGGAACATTTGAAAATGAACATTAATTGCTATGTTGTCAAAGAAAATCCCGGGCGAAAAATGGCATATGGAACATGTGGCAATCCGCGTGCTCTTCTTTCATTCAAACCATTGATTTTAAATTAAAGGAATCCTAGCCATTTATTTAAAATTAGATTTTAAAAATAATTTTACCCCTGACTTCAAAAATCTATAAATATGAGGCCTTTCTTTCATTTTCAATTTTCCAATTCACTTGAAAAGAAAATCTTATTTCTCTTCTATACTCTCTCTCTAAGAAGCTTTCTCTCTCTTCTTATCAAAGTTCTAATCATTTGAGAAGAGGAAATTGGTTTAAGCATATTGAGATAGTACACCAAGTGTTCGACGAGTTACCTAAGTGAAGTTTGGGGGAATTTTTTTTTTTTGTTGAAGCTCACCAATTCTAATTTCAATGGCACCTAAACCGGCATAGAAGAGACAACGTGGAGAATGTGACGTCCCCAAATCCGGGTACTTTTTACCTCAAATTTGGTATGTTACGATACATCATTTCTATAACTACTGCGAAAGATATAAACATAAATTGTTTATATAATAAACTTTTACAACATAATTCCCAAGGTCTACAACCTTAACTTAATACATACCTTCAATAACTTAAAAGGTTTACGATGTCATTTGTATTAGATAACTTGATAGTTCTAATTGCATAATAATCTAAACTTGGAATTCGCCTTTATCACTATCGTTCTTCGAGCCTTCGTTTTAATCTAAAATTTGTTATCATGATATAGCAAGGATGAACAACTATTTTACCCAGCAAGTTTAATTACAATGAAGATATATCATGATTGAAAAGGAATAAGCTTTCAAGTTTTTAACAATATAATATAATTGAGAAAGAACATGAATCAAAACTTTAATAACTGAAAAACTGAATAATTATGAAGAGTGGTCAACAATGACCATTGTAACGATCCCAAATTTCATACAATTTAATTATCGACTTCGGTCGTTAATAACACGTCTAACTTCTGATTTTACATCATTATTCGATACTAAACTTAATAAAATGCGGAATAATTTAAACTTTTATACATTTTCTTCTGTATTGCCCTAAATCACAACCTTTACATTACATCTCTTCGATTCAAATTTATATCATGAATCGTTACAACAAAATGACTACACAAAGTTTTACATCATAAATAGATATCCAAATACACCGGATAGCTCAACTTACAATTCAACAACATGCTACATTCAAAATATTAATTACATTTCTCATAAAACATAAGTAATCTTCGCGAATATGGATCTCTATAATTCACCCAGCACATATCCTTACCTTGAAATCTTGACCTGGAAAAATGGTTATTTGCAAGGTTGAGCTCAACAACCCATCAAATCTAACAGTTTTCATGCATCACATAGCACATAATAACATGCTCAACATATATCTCATAGACATTGGACTAACATAACATACATGCTACAGTTCATATAACAAGTTTAAAGATTAAGTTCCTTACTCAATCAGCATGCTTTAATTAAGCAACGTAGCCATAAATTGACTTTAACATTTCATACTTTCAACATATATATAACACATCATGTTCTTTGCAAATTTAAAACAGTTCATCATCAAGTTCACATAGCAAATAGGAACTGAAAGACTTGCCTGATTCGTAGTTTATGAATTACGACTTAGCTGCTTAACGCATATCTGCACTTCGTGTATTCCTACACAGTTATATAATCATGGATTCACATCCATTAGTCATATATTTCATACATTCTTAATATAATAATAATGTTATATTATTTCCTAACTAGGTTTGTAAAACCTACATTTCACTTTCTTATCATACTCTTAGAATATCTAGGTATGTATAGGTATACCTTAACCACTCGTACTTTACATCAACGTTCATATATATCTATTACACACTTGACTTGCTATGTGTTCGTTACACATTTCAAACTAATAGATGCATGATTCCTAAAGTTCTCGCATTTTGTAAAATTTAACAACTCTGTGTTTTATATAACCATTACATGCTCTTATGCTTAAAACATCATCCATGTCAAGTATTATAGCTTTAGACATTCATACCTATATGCTTTAAGGTCTGGATTCATAGTTAAAATAATAAGGCATCATTGCTCTCATGCGGCGCATGACTACGCCTTAGTTAGGCTTAGGATGGCCAAGAATAGGCTGCGTTGTCCCCTGGCGCACTGTGGTTGAGCTTGCACTTCCTATTTCTGTCCAACTCTAACACACCTATTCACTTATACTTTAACATACATACATGTTAGAGGTTCTTACATAAGTATATGATCATTTTTGAGTTTATTTTTACAAGTTTTAGTGCATGACTTTCTATGAAATTAAAGCATAAAAGGTTATGTATTTATCATGCTTTATAACTTTGATCATATCTCTACATAAAGAGGTCTCACAATCTGTTAATACATATGATCATGATGTTCATATCATTCATTCATAACTAGCATTGTTTAACACTTTGAAATATGCTTTAACTCATGTTTTATTAAATCATCTTTATGTCCATTACCTCGAATCATGTTTAGAGACATAATAAAACGTAACATGGCATCTCAAGTATTTAGAATCTAAATACTCATATGTAATGCAACTTAAGTTCGAAAACATGCTTGAGGTTGCCTTTCAAATCCTTTTACAAAATTGAAATTATCAACGACATGACACGGTTCTGTTTTAACCTCCTCATTACATGTTTGTTACATTAACGCATCATTAAACTAAGTTATAATGGTATCCAAGGTCTGCAGTAGTAGTAGAAACCACTACTTGGATCGGGGTATAATGCATGATTGCACCATACCTAAGTTCGATGCTGCAAGCAATTGCTTACCAAGCCGCTCTCGACATGACATCGCAGAGCATTCTTGTTAGTGCCATGACGAAATAGAATGCAACAACAGTGTTCCGTTTTTAGCCCAACTAACACGAATTTCACCCACAAAACAGTGAAAATAACTTATACAATTGATATAAAACTATCACAAACATGTTTCCTCACATATTCATCAACTTAGAACAATTAAACAACAATTTAAACTAATTTAATTCCTTAAATTTCATGTTTTTACACAAAAACTCCATTTTTTGACATTCTTCATAGAAATCATCACCGTGATCACAATTCTTGTCCAAATTACTTCATTAAAACTACGTTTTCTTTGTTTTTAATGGACTAGCATAATCAAGACTCAATTTACAGATTAACATACAAATTGACCACCATATTTGGTACTTTTACAAGCCATATGAAAAAATATATATACTGTAACAGTTTTCTTCCTTTTTATCTGTAATTAGCATAACAATTTCTTGTTTACATACCAACTCAAACATCTCCAACACATATAATCACCACAATTCAGTTGTATAGCAACAATTCAACAAATTAAATTCAAAGAATTCGAAAACTTAACATTTTTTGCTGTAAAACCTATATATATATGTATAAAATATCAAAATTATAGATAAATACCTTCTTATGCTTAAACAATCCTTGCTAACCAACTGAAATTGCTTTGAAATCACAGACTTCTCACAATCTTTCTCTATTCTCTCATGTTTCTCTGAAAACTTCTCCTCTTTTCTCTTCTTAGGCTTAAGCTATATGTTTTTCACGTAAGATAAAATAAAACTCCAGCCAACGCACAAACTTTCAAACGTCTAAAAACCGACGTTCTACTAATGATCCTATTAAATCATCAGTTACCTTAATTTAATATATATTTTATTTATATTATAATTATAATTCAAAATTTAAAAGCCATAAGGCTTTGTTTGGCAAAAGCTAATTAAAATAATGACTTAATCATTCCTTAAGCCTTGTTTGGCAAAACAAGATTAAAACAAGAATTTCAAAAGCTCTAAGTCTTTGTTTGGTCAAACCAAATTAAAACTCTTTTAATCTATTTTCATAAGTCATTTATAATATAGTTTATTACCACACTTTATTTAAATAAATTCCCATATTCAAATTAAATTAAATCTAATAACAATTTATCAAATCAATTTACCACAAACCAATACAATAAAATTATAATTTTTATTATAATTATAATTTTATTTATTAAATTAACACATCCTTTGATTACAAAAATCAAATTAAAATAACATTATAATAATTCATTTAATCATAATATAATTTCAACTTAATTTAAATTACCCAATATTTATAGGGTTAATTTCTCTCGCCACTAAATTCTTTATCGTGACTAATTTCTTTTATTTCCTTTAATAATTTAATCAACTATTAAATCTCATAAAAAAAATTAATTTCTTCATACCAGAACACATAATTCAAAAATACATGCACCTCATAATAAGAATTTTAATTATTAATAACTTATGAAAATTTGAGTTGTCACAACCATGAACAAATTTAACTGAATCTTATGGTAATGAAGGTGATCAGCCTTTCATACCTGATGAACATATGCAAAATGCACTTAGTGCGAATCAATAATAAAAGATGTGGAATAATTGTCAATAATTAATCCACTAGCATGCTTGAAATATAATAACTCGAGTTTGAGTTAGGAGACTTGCCATAATGCGAATATTCAATAATAATATTAGATGTGGAATAATCAACAACAATTATCCACTAACATGCTTGAAAAATAATAACTCGAGTTTGAGTTAGAGAACTTGTCTGTTTGACGAACTACGACTAACTAGCTTTAATTAAAACTCTTTGGAATGACCTAGCATTGACAATGTTGGTCTACTAATTAGTACTGCATATAATTATATGTCTATACACTTACTTATGCTATTATCTAGCAAATAATTCAATCACAATATACACATAGTATAATGTACCATCATTAACCCTATAAGATAATTAATAAATGTTAGGTTAATAATTTTATAAATTTATAAGGTCTTTCTTAAGTAATAAATACTTATTAGATCCTTAAATAATTTATTACAATTGTTTAATTAATGAATCATTCAAATTATCTTTATTTATCTTCATTTAATTACCATTTAATATTAGTTAAATAGTAATTAATTAATTACCTTTAGTTATTATTTAATAAGTAATAGCTAATCACATCTACTTATTATTTAATGTTAATTAAATATTGAATAATTAATATTATTTGTCTTTAATTATTATTTAATACTACCTCCGTCCCACAATAAGTGATTTTTTAGGCTTAATATTTTTTTCCAAAATAAGTGATGTGTTAGAACTCCAATACAATTTTTACAATATTTTCTCATATATGCCCTTATGCATCTAATGGTATTTATTGCATCTTGCAATCACTACTGTTAGGTTTGTAATATTCATCAACGCAATCAAATTGCAAAAATAAGCGGAAGCGAGATAAAATCAGAGTTTAAAATTTACAAACAATATACCCGGATCACCTTTATGCACAATTATTAATTTAAACGAAAAGATATGAAGAACAAACATACCCTTGAAGATCCGAGCTTCCTCAGGTACAAGTTCACCTCCAATCCTTTTCGCGTTCAATCTTGAATCCACCGGGTTTGGTTCCTTCCTTTGATCAACGTTAGCCACCCAAATGTTTGGCCTCAGAGGTGATCCACAAGGAAGAAGAAGAAAATTCAAGAAGATGGGTATTTGGCTCAAACCCTAGTTTTCTATCTCTATAGAAAAGGGTGTACTCTCCCAACAATTGGAATTATGTCGTATGTTGAAAAAGTCAACAACCCATTCACCCATAATAAGACTCCTCTTATTTATAGATGTGGGCAACCCACCTTAACAATTAAGGAATTGGGTTTATTTAATTAATTAAATTCTTTTAATTAATTAAGCTCCCTAATCTTATTAGGGATAATTAATTAAACTCTTTTAATTAATTTAACCTCCTAATCCTATTAGAAATAAATGAGAGTACTTATATTAAATTAATTCCTAAACTCTTTTAGAAATTAAAATAATAATAATTGTAATAATATTAATAAGACTCCTCTTATTAATTTATATTTAATATTTCTAAAATATTAAATAATAAATATTAAGCTATTTAATTTATTCTATCACCATAGATTAAATTAAATATACTTAACATATATTATTACGATTATGCCATTAACTTCTTAAATAATTATTCTTCCTTTTATGGTGTGACCATTTAGGTTCTCCATATTAAATCGGTTGTGAATAAATCAATTAGAACAATTCTAATCTTATTTAAATAAATAAATTAAACAATTAATTTATTTAAATAAATAATATTTATTCTACAATAGGGATAAGCCTCCTAGCGATCGGCGACTTTCCGAGATAATATAGATTTCAACATTAATCATTAAAGAACCTTTGAGTAAATAGTTACCATACAATTCAATCCTTCCACCATACAATGTCCCAATTAAATATAAGACATGGAATTTCTGTCAAGTCTTATTTTATTTAATTATATGTATTTCGACTCTTAAATGCACAACACCAAATAATGCAAATTAGAAACTCCTTTCTAATTTCATTACGCCGCCAAGGACCTCTTTGGGTTGTCATTTATCGAATCACATAGGACATTTCTCTTCTTTTATTAGAAGTGGTAGATTCTTTATTGATCATACATTATCTCCATGTACAACTTATTATACCCAAGCATACCCTTTGATATACCCTAAGGGTCTTAAGGAATAAGTCAAAGTATAACTCATCATACACAAGATACTATGATGATCTCAAGTCCAAGGATTACTCAGACTACTATCACTACAGAATTCCTATTGACAGCAAATAAAACTCCATTAGGTATTCCTTAGCGAGCCACGTTCGATGTACTTATTCTCTAATAAGCACCTACATACTTGCTTTAGTGTCTCCACACAAATGATCGTGAGATCAACCATCCTCATCCAATGAGCAAGCAACGTATGTACCAATCTATCCGGATTCACTAATCCCCAATTTAGTAATCCAACGATTGGGAACTATTTTAGTTTTAAGCTTTCTAAGAATTTAGATCTCATTAGAATGATCATCATCATTATTCTAAAAGCATTGCTTAAAACTATGGGTTTATCACATATTATAAAACAGCATCATGTAGATAATTAAAACCTTTAATAAATTAATACTTTTATTAATAAATGAATAAGATTGTTACAAAGTATATGCTTTATCATCAAACATGATTGGCTTTGTGCATACTACTTTCAATCTCCCACTTGCACTAAAGCCAATCGTCATGGTATCTTATACTCTTCTTCTCTAAGTGGCGATTATCCTATTTGTTGGATAAGCTTTAGTTAATGGATATGTAATGTTGTTCTTGAGAGTCCACTATCTCTATAGTGATTTCCCATCTTTCAATGATTCTAATAATCAAATAAAAGTGCCACAACACATGTTTAGATCCAAGATGAGACTTAGGAACTATTCCTAGTTACGTAATGAACTTTTAATCCAAACAATCAACTTGCGACTTCATTTATAGCTATATACTTTGTCTTTATCACTAAACCAAACAACTCTTTCTTTGTTTGGAACCTTTCAATTCTTTGCACCAGCATTGCTCAAGGTAACCCTTTACCTTAAAGTGGATTTTTCTATCATCTTAGTCCATCTCGAAAAACTTGAGTGCATTAAGCCCTCTAGTTTTAATTTAGACCCACCATGAATATGATCACATCCTTAGTGCTTAGGTTAAGCACTTTAAGATGTTTTCATCGACTCATAGTGAACTTCTCCGAATATGGTGATCAACATCGGTCTCGTATATTTCATTGCATACATGATTGTCACTCATGCGACCTCTCTTTTCGTGAGTCGTGGGGAATATTAAGAGAGATACACTCCATGGCTCATCAACATGAGACATCTCTTGGAGTTTGCCATGCTAAACAACTTTAGCATCAAATGAATATCGTTCCTTGGGTTAAGCGAGAGCATCTGTTGAATCTATCTATATAGATTTTATCCCCAATTAAGATACTCTTCCCAAATCATTCGTGGAGGATTGTTTAGACAACTTTATCTTTCTTGATTGTAGCATTAGTATGTCATTCCTTATCAAGTAGTATATCAACATATAATACTAGGAATGTCACGCCCCCATTTGTCCTTTTGTACACACTAGAACTCTTACATCATCGTATATAACTCTGGATCATCATCTTCTATGATGCGTACCTCATCATCATTATTCTAAAATGAATCCATACCTCCTAGGTATCTTCGGTACTATTCCAGATTTACGATTCGGTTGTGGTACAACAGGTCTATCTATAGGTTCCTCTTATTTGACTTATAGTGTTTTGTGGTTCTTGAACTTTTCAAGATCTATTATCCTCCCACTAGCCCCTTTTAATGATAAACACCTTTATCTTAGAAGGCAGCGTATTTCGTAACAAACACCTTTTTGCTAAGTAGGATTATAGAACATATACCCTAAACTTACTTTAGGATGTCCCACAAATCGACACTTGTCAAATCTTGTCCCAAGCTTATCTTTTGAAACCTTTTCACATAAGTTGGACAACCCTTATCTTAACATACTTAAGATTAGGAATCCTCCACATCCATAACTTTTATGGAGTCTTGGGGTAGGATTTTGAGGTTACCATTTTTCGTAGAATGTCTGACCATTTCTAGGACATTATCCAGGAAGGATCTTTGGAATGTCGGTAAAATCATTATAGAGCCCGCACCATGTCCAACAAGGTATGATTTTTCCTTTTAGATACATCAATCAATTATTGCGTATCGTGAGGCGTCCATTATGAGAAAACCATTTGATATGATCTAGAAACTTATTGCACAAGTATTTATTCCTTGATCTAATCAAAGAATCTTAATACTTTGCCAATTTGTTTCACTTACAATTCTTTGAACCTTTCAAATAATTCACACTTGTATTTTAGCAAAACACACATTCAACTCTTTGAATGATCATCTCCTTTTCTAATACTAATTTGTTCAATATGCAAAATTATTTTCATGTAAGTCAAGTATACAAAATTTATTAAGTAATATTCCAGTTCTATACAAAACATTATTATTATAAATAGAACAACAATTGTTCTTAATTATAATACCAAAGATTTCATTGTCCAACAATAAAATGGAAATAATGTTTTCAACGAGAACTGGAATACAATAACAACTTATTGACTTAATAGATTTGCCCGTAGGCAATGCTAAACTATAAGTTTCTATGGCTAATGTTGCAACCTTTGCTACATTTCCCGCACATAGGATTACTTATATTTGTTTAGCTTTCTACTTCTTCTTGGTCCCTTCATAAATCTATATTTATGATAACCAAAGTCGGTATCCAATACCCAAGTAGAAACTTGACTTAAAGAAAAAATTATTTTAAATCATGAACAAAATTGTATTGTAACCGAAACTTCACTAAGCTTCTTTGGTTAGCCCCTGCAAGATGCTTCTCGCATTTTCTTTCCAGTGTCCAGGCTTATAGCAGTGGAAGCAAACTCCTTTGCAATCCGTATCAGTTTTGTTCTTATTATCCTTTGTTTTTGCCTTTCGATATACCTTCTTTAAATCGTTCTTCTTTTCAGAAGATCCTTTGGCCCCTACCAGTAAGACTTGATCTTTCTTGGTTGGAAAGTGACTCTCAACAATTTTTTAATATGTTAAGCAAATCGGTGAGGACCGATATCTAGCTTGTTCATATAAAAATTCACAACAATTGTGAAAGGAGTTAGGGAGTGAGTGCAAGATCAAATCTTGGCTCAACTCTCCATCCATGACAAAACTCGTTGTCTAATTGATCAATCAAATTGATTATGTTAAGAACTTTTTGTCTATACTATAGTGCCATTGGCCATTCTAGATCGGAAGAGCTCCTTAGATATCTGATATCTATCAGTCCTACTTTCCTCACCATCAACTACTTGATGTGCAGGAATATAGTAGGAGCATCCATAGTTTCATGCTGACGCTGAAGCTCGTTACTCATGGATGCGAGCATGATGCATTGAGCCAACTGTGCATCATCTTGCCACTTTCTAAAAGTAGCAATCTCTTCCTCAGAGGCATTGTCTGCAACCATTGCAGGGATAGGCGTATTAAGGACATAAGATAGTTTTTCAGCTATGAGAACTATTCTCAAATTCCTTAACCAATCCGTTTAATTCGGTCCGATTAATTTAGCATCTAATATGTAGCGCAGTTGATAGTAATTTTAGACATTGTAAAATTCTGTAAATGAATTTGTAATTAACAACATTTTAACATACATTCTATTATTAATTACCAAAATAAATTAGGTCTTGTTTTAAATTGGTATCTCCCACTATTTTCTTCAAACTATATTACCCTCACTTATATAGTTAAAGCAAAATATAATTAAAGATTTGCTAGTGAGAATATGGATCCCATTTCAAATGTATATAGCCTTGTGGTGACACAACAAACTATATATAAATAAATAGGTAGACAACTTTTGTCAATTACATCAACTATGCAACTCCTTGTATTTTGCCTCTTAGATTATTTTGATCAAGTGGTGGCACATCCAAATCAAAATTATCCAAGTTAAGTCCAACCTAGCACTCCATATATTCAAAAAGAAAAATATCATCCTTGTGGTGACACAACAAAACAATATTGTTCAATTTTCTTTATAAGCATCAAATGTGATAAATTAACATCTTAAATACTTAATATTTGCCTTGTGGTGACACAAACAAACTCATATTAAATATTTAATACTCTATTAATTTTATCATGCTAGAAAGCAACGTTCGATATTCCAAATATCTTTGAGCGCTTAGGACTTAATATAAAAAAAATGAGGGGTTTGTTATTAATTTTTCTCATCTTGTTTAGCGGCATGCACATATATATATAAAATCGCATTATATTAATGAACATACGAAGCATGTTTGCATAATATATAATATATATAGTATAAGCATGCACATATAGAATACTATATTCTCACCCGGATTGATTATGGACTTTTATTCTAGTTTTGGTTCACTAGAGCCACCAAGTGAACCAAAAGGTCAAACCCTAGGGGTGCAAGAAATAATATTTAAATATAACTATTACATTTAAACTTAGGGCTCTATTACAAACGGGTCTTCAAGCGCTTCTTGTCCTTGATCTCTATTTCTTCAAAATTAATTCTAAATATTCCTATTACAAAACTATTTTAAAATAAATAGAAACCTTGATCGTGATCGAGGGAAGTACATAGGAGAGAGATAGAATTTACATTAAGAAAAATTAGAGAAGGCGAGTCTGTGAGACCCCATTTAATAAAATCCATACATTCATGCATCCAACTAAAATAAAATCCAATCACATTTAATTGATAGTCCATAATCAATCCCATTTATTATCATACACATCATCATATCATACGATCAATAAATAACATTCATCTCATGAATAATAAACATTTAATATATATATTGATATCATTTAATGGGCAAATTTAGTTAGTATAAAATCTATTTTTGAATCAAAATAAACTCCTTTATTTTAATCCAAATTTAAATCAAAATAAAACTAATTTATTTTAATTTATTCTATTTTGAATAAAATAAACTATTTTATTTTAATCAAAATCTTTAATCAAAATAAACTCCTTTATTTTAATTAATTATGGAATCCATTTCATATATATATAAAAAAATCTTTAATTAAAATAAACTCTTTTATTTTAATTAATTATGGAATCAATTCCATGAAAAAAAAAAAAATATTAAAGGAAACACGGATATTCTTTCCTATTCATAAATAAACTCTTTTATTTTGAATAATATGAAATCATATTTCATATCTAAATAAACTCCTTTATTTAAGGAAATTAGGATTCTCTTTCCTATTCACAAATAAACTCTTTTATTTTGAATAATATGAAATCTATTTCATATCTAAATAAACTCCTTTATTTAAGGAAATTAAGCAATCCAATTTCAACTCCAATTAGTTATCATGGAATCAAATTCCAACTCTAATTAGTTAGCATGAAATTCTAATTTTAAAATTAAAATAAATCTTTTATTTTAATATTAAAATAAACCTTTTATTTTAAGATTAAAATAAACCTTTTTATTTTAATTATAAAATTATTTAAAATTAAAATAAAACTTTATATTTTAATATTAAAATAAACCTTTTATTTTAAAATTAAAATAAACTTTTTATTTTAATTATATAATAATTAAGAATATAAATGTATATATATATTCGTAATATATATATTATATATATATATAACCGTTCCTTCCAATATCCTGTAATTGCCGACCGGAAGTTTTTTTTTTTTTTTTATTTTCCGTGCAGTTCTTGGCTGCTTCAAAAAAAAAAAAATTAACTTGCTGGTTTCGATTTCCGTGCGCTGATGCTTCAAATGATTAGCCAATCATCAGCCAATCATTAGCCATCATTAGCCATGATTTCCGTGCATGGCATGATTTCCGCGCGCTCTTGGTTTCCGTGCATAACAGTATTATATATATATATAATAATCATTATCTAATGAATAGATAATGATTAGATCATTTGATTTATATATATAATCCTGCTTTGTTTTTTTTTTTTTTATAATAAATTTTATACAATAAAATTATGCCCAAAAAAATTGTTCTAAACACATATCAATATATAAATTAAAACAATTAATAATTTGCATAAAGGTTTGGCTCGATACCTTTGTTAGGTTTGTAATATTCATCAACGTGTGATCAAATTGCAAAAATAAGCGGAAGCGAGATAAAATCAGAGTTTAAAATTTACAAACCATATACCCGGATCACCCTTTTGCACAATTATTAATTTAAACGAAAAGATATGAAGAACAAACATACCCTTGAAGATCCGAGCTTCCTCAAGTACAAGTTCACCTCCAATCCTTTTCGCGTTCAATCTTGAATCCACCGGGTTTGGTTCCTTCCTTTGATCAACGTTAGCCACCCAAATGTTTGGCCTCTAGAGGTGATCCACCAAGGAAGAAGAAAATTCAAGAAGATGGGTATTTGGCTCAAACCCTAGTTTTCTATCTCTATAGAAAGGGTGTACTCTCCCAACAATTGAAATTATGTCGTATGTTGAAAAAGTCAACAACCCATTCACCCATAATAAGACTCTTCTTATTTATAGATGTGGGCAACCCACCTTAACAATTAAGGAATTGGGTTTATTTAATTAATTAAATTCTTTTAATTAATTAAGCTCCCTAATCTTATTAGGGATAATTAATTAAACTCTTTTAATTAATTTAACCTCCTAATCCTATTAGGAATAAATGAGAGTACTTATATTAAATTAATTCCTAAACTCTTTTAGAAATTAAAATAATAATAATTGTAATAATATTAATAAGACTCCTCTTATTAATTTATATTTAATATTTCTAAAATATTAAATAATAAATATTAAGCTATTTAATTTATTCTATCACCATAGATTAAATTAAATATACTTAACTATATTATTACGATTATGCCATTAACTTCTTAAATAATTATTCTTCCTTTTATGGTGTGACCCTTTAGGTTCTCCATATTAAACCGGTTGTGAATAAATCAATTAGAACAATTCTAATCTTATTTAAATAAATAAATTAAACAATTAATTTATTTAAATAAATAATATTTATTCTACAATAGGGATAAGCCTCCCCTAGCGATCAACGACTTTCCGGATAATATAGATTTCAACATTAATCATTAAAGAACCTTTGAGTAAATAGTTTACAGTACAATTCAATCCTTCCACCATACAATGTCCCAATTAAATATAAGACATGGAATTCTTCGTCAAGTCTTATTTTATTTAATTATATGTATTTCGACTCTTAAATGCACAACTCAAATAATGCAAATTAGAAACTCCTTTCTAATTTCATTACGCCTTCGCCAAGGACTCTTTGGGTTGTCATTTATCGAATCACATAGGACATTTCTCTTCTTTTATTAGAAGTGGTAGATTCTTTATTGATCATACATTATCTCCATGTACAACTTATTATACCCAAGCATACCCTTTGATATACCCTAAGGGTCTTAAGGAATAAGTCGATGTATAACTCATCATACACAAGATACTATGATGATCTCAAGTCCAAGGATTACTTGTACTACTATCACTACTGAGAATTCCTATTGATGAGCAAATAAAACTCCATTAGGTATTCCTTAGCGAGCCACGCGTTCGGTGTACTTATTCTCTAATAAGCACCTACATACTTGCTTTAGTGTCTCCACACAAATGATCATGAGATCAACCATCCTCATCCAATGAGCAAGCAACGTATGTACCAATCTATCCGGATTCATTAATCCCCAATTTAGTAATCCAACGATTGGGAACTATTTTAGTTTTAAGCTTTCTAAGAATTTAGATCTCATTAGAATGATCATCATCATTATTCTAAAAGCATTGCTTAAAACTATGGGTTTATCACATATTATAAAACAACATCATGTAGATAATTAAAAGCCTTTAATAAATTAATACTTTTTATTAATAAATGAATAAGATTGTTACAAAGTATATGCTTTATCATCAAACATGATTGGCTTGTGTGCATACTACTTTCAATAACTAAATGACACTCATTAACTCTTCAACTTCAAAGAAAATATATTAAGAGTATTTTTGTCATTTTAGCTTGTGTATTGGTATGTGTGATTTAAGCTAAAAAATCACTTATTATGGGACGGAGGTAGTACTAATTAAGTACTAATTAATTATTTATTTATTCTTGAATAATAAATAATTAATTTATTAGTCTTTAATCATTCATTACTATTAATAAATGAACAATTAATTAACCTTTGTTCTTATTTAATTTTAATTAATTATTTATCCTTGAATATTAAATAATTAATTTACTTCATAAATCTTTAATTATTTTTTCTTATTAACTTAAGAATAATTAATTATCATTTATTCTTATTTATTATTTAATCTTAATTAAATAATAAATAATTACTTTATTAATACTAACTCTACTTAATTATCACCCAATACTATTTAGATAATAATTAAATAGTTAATTACATTCAAATTTCATATAATTAGTTTAATAATCCAATAATTGCATTAAAAGTTATAAATTAGTAAGTTTAAAATGATTTTAAATAAGTTTAAACCACTAATTACTTAATAATTAGCTAACTGCCCAAAACAATTTTGGATTAAATATCTTAATATTCTTCAGAATTTTAAAAAAAATTGGGTCCAAGAACCATCATAGGAACCAGTAGAAAAGTGGCGAACTAATGGCTTAGGAAAAGTCCGTAGGTTTGGATTGGTCATTGAATAAACACTAGTTTTTGAGATTTTTTTGATTTTTTTTCTAGATTTGGGGTCCTTCACTAAAACTTGAATAAAATGAAATCTACAACTCCGATTTGGGTCCAATCAGACTCGTTGGATTCGTATCTTCCCGAGCTATAGTTTTCATTCATTAAATATTAAATTTGGATCTGTTTTAGTCCCCGAAATTTGACCAGAAGTGACTATTATTGCACATGAGTTCTTTAGTTGAGGTGTTTTAGCAATAAATCCATATCTCACTCATTTTTAACATTTTTACATGCTTCCAAAGGGATTTTGCTCTTAACTCATATTTGTAGCATATCAAGAAGCAAAATCACAAAAGACATTTGTAGATTTCAAAATAAAAAGCAATGATCACCCCTTTAAATTTGGGTTTTTTCCCAAAACTACTTTAGCTTTCTTTTTCTAAAATTTCCCAACATAAACTATATAGATGAGCAAGATAAATATACTATACACAAGATTTATCATTAATATGAGACTCTAGCCTATTAGAACTTGTCCTTCCATGAATCTCTCATTAGATCACATAGAGCATACATGACATAGAAACTAGGGTTTGGTTTTTACCTTGTCTTGTGGGATGCTCTTCTTTTCTTTCCAAAGTAGACTAGGAATTTGGGATGCATGAACAATATACTCCTCTTACTCTCTAGAATCTGAACCTCTCCTCTCTCTCTTGCTCTCTTTGTGTTTTGATGGGTTGGGAGAAAGTAGAAGAATAAGAAAAATGGTGGAGAATAAAATGAAGAATGAAATGTTGGTGAAATGAAATTGGGTGCTATTTCATACTCCTCTTAATCATGCCATTAAGGTTGCTAATTAGGCTTTCCACCAATGGGAGCATGACACACTTGTCCTTGTGTGTAAGAGTTTCTAATTTTGGGACTTGATTAGCTTAATTCCTTTGCCTTAAAAGGCTTAATGTGACCAGCTATTACATGCCCAATATCCCATCCATTTTGCTTTTATTTTAATGCATAAATTAGATAAATCAAAGGTCTAAAATACCCTTAATCTAGTGGGTTAAGTTTGGGCTTGCATTTTATTTCTTTTGGGCTTCTCCCTTAATTATTTTGGTCAATGTAATAAACATAGTCTAACAATTTTAATATATGTTACCCTAATTGTTTATTTAGGGTTTCTATTTCCAATCTTATGGAATTTAATTACTTACACATATCTCTTTAATCAATAACCTAATTAGGTTTGCTTTAATTAGATTTAAAATTATTAATCACTTGAAATAGACAAAATTAATCTATTAGGTTAGTATAACTTTTAAATACTAACATTTTCTCAATACCATAACCCTTAGGTTATTTAATTACCTTACCTAATATATAATTAGGTTATGTGGCTTTCCTTTGATATATAAAACATAACATAACATACTTAAATTACATATTTATTTTATAATGGTAAAATAAATATGCTACACATAATTTCTTATACAAATACAATTATTTACATACCAGAAGATATTATAATATAATATCCTTAGCTCGTTAACATAAATTCAATTAAGAATTTATTTACTTCCTTAAGATATTACGATAAATATAATATCTTTTTTTATTAAACTAATTTCATATAAGAATTTATTCTAATACTCTTGGGTAAAGTATATATAAATATTATATGCTTAACCCGCCTATTTTTGTTTCATCACGCAAATTGTTCCCAACAATTTTATTTTCCCCCACTTAATAAATACATATATAATATATATTCATTAACTCCTAATTACCAGTTACACCAAACCTACACACATCACATATAGAAAATAATTAATAATTTTATTTTCTCACATTATAAACTATTTATATCAATTTATTTACATATAAAAGTATAATTTAATATATTTACCATATTACGTAAACATACATATTCTTCATAAATCATAAAATGATTTATATACTCATATATTAAACTAGACATTTAATTTAACGTCTAGTAACCCTCTTAATACTGTTTGCTACATTCAATAAGTCCTTTTCATATGGCTTATCACATATATTATTCTGACTTACCACGTTCTTATTTCCTTTTTTATAAGATTTCTAACGCTTGACTACTACCAGCTTCTTATAATGAAGCCTTTCATTTATTCTTCTATGATTAATTTAAATAATTAATCCTCTTGTTTAGCTAAATCATATATAACACATCTCCAAGTGTATGCGTATCTATACATATACACATTTAATTTAATCTAATAATATCTCTTAATTTGAAATTTATTTCTTTAAATAAAATTTTCATATAAAAAAAATCTCTTTCTAGGTTTTAAATTTTCATAACACTTATTTTCTCAATTCTTTTTCGAATAAAAAACCATTATAAGTTCTTCTTAAAATTTTTAAATTATTCCTCTATTTTTACTCTAGGTTTTAAACTTTAACCTTTAACTTAATCATTCAAGATCCTCTAAATTTTCGGGTTGTCATAGAGAAAGTTCAGGGTCCACACCACCAACAAGGACCTTTGACAGACACAAATTTATAAGTGCCGCCACCGCCGACTGTTATGACTACCTTGTAACAAAGGCACTCACACCAGAGCAGAGGTTGGCACTTGAACACGTCGACGGTGAAATGATGGAACAAATTTATGAGAAAGGATGGAATAAGTTCACGAAAGAGCCTGAGCCAGCGATTGTGAATGTGGTCAAAGAGTTTTATGCCAACGTAGAGGATAAGGCCCCATTCACCGCATTTGTCTGGGGAAAACAAGTTCCTTTTAGTGTCGACGCCATCAACACGTACTACCAATTATGAGTTCCTAGAGAGTGCCAATATGCTTACTTACGTGACCATGATCCTGACTACGAGGCTATTTTGACGGAGATTAAAAAATTCGGTACCACATGGGTCAAAGGCTAAAAAGGGGGCACTATCTTCCATAGTAAAGATCTCAACCGATACGGAAAGATAGGGCACGCGTTCATGTGTGCCAAGCTATTTCCATTCACACACACGACAGAAGTGACCAAGGAGAAGATATTTCTTTTATATGCCATCGTCCAAGACTTTCTCATCGATGTGGGTGCTATCATCAATTTTTCAATTCGAAGATGCCTTCGAGGACCATTCTCTAGCATCTTGCCACACCCATCGCTCATTTATGGGTTGTGTAGGCAAGCGGGAGTTAGATGGTCCGATGATGAGTGTGACACCCCCAAATCTGGGTATCTTTCAACCCGACAGATGGTGCTACACGGTACTACCATTCACACATACATTCAATTGAAAAGCCTCAAAAGAATGAATATGTCTTCTATATATTCAAAATAATATTAACATTCCCTAGGTTCTTTATAACCATTACATTTGTTCTTGTCATAATATCAAATATATTACAACATTAAACCTATACTATTACATAAGTATTCTATGAGTTCGTCTTCACTTTTCCTTTATCCTTGCCGGAGCCTTCGGACCATTCGATCTTAGCTGTGTTCATATGGTTCAAGCAAGAGTGAGCATGACTAGCTCAACAAGTACAACAATTCCATTAAATAGCATGCTTGAAACATAGGAATTATATATCTTTAATAACTGAACAATAGTTATGAAGTACTATTGATAATTCAAAATAGCACTTCTTTTCATTCAAAACGTTTTACAACAACAATATTCAGTAAAACATGAATTTCAGTCCAAGACCTTGAGCATTTCATACTTCATTTGAATAGGACATCCCGGTACAAAGTCCGTAAGTTTAACATTTCTTACGAGCACGTCTAGGTGATTAACCTATAGTACTCTATGTTGATCAACATTACATTCATTAAACGTATGTATGTTTAAGTTGTGGCAACATCACATGCCTGTCATTTAACTATAAAATATTGTCAGCATACGCAGTCTTCGTTTGAAAACCACACCAATATAACTTGGTAAACATTGACCATGCTTTGATAAAAATATAATATAAGTTCAGCCGAAAGAATTGGCTTTGACTTCATCATACATCAATTCATGCATAAGAATATATGAACCATAAAGCTTGTCCAGATTGAACTGAAATAAGGGTTAGAATACTTGCCTTTAGCGTCAGCTATAGTTATTACACGTTGATGTTAAGTTTTTAAGGTCTCTACAATAGATAATCACATAGCATATACATTAGGTCATGAATGAGAATACATGGTTCCTAATGAATCTTACCCTTATTCTCAATCTAAACATGACTTAGATTTGTTATTATTGGTTCTGGCTTTCTGATTTAGTTTACATTGTCATTACATTTATGTTTGATTGATTATCATTAACATTTAGTCATCATACCTTAAGGTTTAACAATACCTTATATTGCTAAAATTAATCTTTACTTCTTTGATAAACTGTTACCATTCTTTCTCTACTTGTAAACCTTCCTTACCATGCATTCCTTTAAATTTGGCGCTGATTGCCGATCATCCTTATCTCTATTGGCTATTGCGATGCGAGTTTCCGATGGTGATGGTCGAGTCAAGACCTGCTGCGGCATCATGACATCACACTTAACTCTCTTGGCCACTTTGCATGGCGTGACTTTGCAAGATGTGTCGTACATCGTATTCAAAGATATCAACCTTTGGTAATACCAATATACCTTGAAATTTGGTGTTGGCGCCATTTCACTATACTACCAGATAATTGACAGCTTTGATTTATAAAACAAACTTCCCGGACTCCAAATTTGATCATTTTAAGTCCGAATTGGCTCGTTCAAAAGCCATTAGCTCACAAATCACATACTCTACATGTTCATGCAAAATTTTATCTATTTGACTTCGTTAACTCAAAATTCACCTATTGGTCCATTTTTAACGAAAACAAAAAACTTCCGTGAACGTTCAACACTCATTTCTTTGTTCTAAGTCGAAATTCGATCACTTTCAAGTCCGCAACTCTATAATGCCAAATAAGACTTGTCTCCATTGAAAACCAACATTTCTGAGTTCAAACACAAAATCCGACTTCCATTCCGAGAATTTCACGAATTCGATGATTATCGTCCAATCGTGTGAATTCTGACAAAACTTTGATACTTAGGATTTGATCATTGTTCTAAATTAATTCAATTCATCACATGGACATGTCAACCTACAAATTACATTAACTTATTTTCATGACAACTTATGGCTTATTTTTCATGAGTTTATAACTTATTAAAGTATAAACTACTTATAGTTTCTATTTTCATGAGTTATTATTGATTCAAGTCCTTTAATCAACATTCTTACATATTTTCATCATGTTAACAACATTCATGCAAACATGACACAAGTCTTACAAGTTCTTACTTACTTCATAGCTTATTTATGAAACAAGTGCTTATTCTCGGCTTATTAGTACTTAAGTCCTTATTTTATTCATTCCTATCATTCTTAACATACAAGACCATCAATTCACTATCAAGCTATCATGGAAGAGATGGAAGATTATAGGACAAGAGTCTTACCCTTGATGAACTAGTTCTTTTTCTTCTTAAAAATCTAACAATGGAAGTTTGACTTAAAAGTGCTTATTCTCTTTAAAACTTAAGTTGCTTTATGTTGGATGAAAACTAACAATCCAACAAATGAATTTTAAGCTTGCTATTTATAAACTTCACCAAGTTAGGGGAAGACATCCCACCTCCTTAACAAACCTCCTTACTATTCACTTACTTAATAACTAAGTAATCTTGCTAGCCACACTAATTACTTGGCCACCACATAAAGTTCTTGGTCACCAAGTTCATCCATGGGTTGCCCCATGGATAATGCTTTACCCATTGGATCATTAATTGGGCTTAATTCTAATTAACGTAACTTAACTTTGGGCTTGCATTAATTTTTTTTGGCTTAACATTAATAACCACTTGGGCTTGCTCCTTAATTCTTGTTGGACTATTCAATTGTTACACAATCCTACTAGTCCATTCCATTTAACTAAAAGCCTTATAACATATACTATACATATAATTCTCGTATTCTAATTTGTATATTAATTCATAATATACGGAATACCATCATTCCCATATACTTGTATAATACTTCATATCATACTCGTATACACTACCTCGCACAATACATACATATCATACGATCTTTACATTATCTTCTTAACGCTCGATATTCCCAACGTTCTCTAATTAAGTCCGTATGCGAAATATTGCATTTTTAATACTTAGATTATTATTACATAATCCATCTCACCTTGATATTATAACGTTACGTATTTCTCGGAAGTTCAAAAATAATTCTCGAGCGAATATCGATGAATAGTGTTTTTCAAAAAATATCTCGAAAAACTTTTATTTTCGCCTTGGAAATTCAAACACTTTAATTCCTTCACGTAGTTAAAATACTACGACTTTCTGACATTTCTAGGTTATAGAACGACATTCATCTGAATAACACATAATAATAACAAATAATATTATTTTATTCATTATAAAAGTATTTACAAAAGGTTCGATTTTATGGGGCGTTACACTCTTTCCCCCTTATAAGGATTCTGTCCCCAGAATCTCGCTATATAAAAAAAATACACAAACATGTGAGGGTAATTCTTTTTCATCTTTTCTTCAAGTTCCCACGTTGCCTCTTCTGCATCGTGGTTCTTCCATAACACCTTCACGGAAGGTATGACTTTGTTCCGCAGAACTTGCTCTTTTCTATTGATAATTTGAATCGGCAACTCTTCTTACGTTAAGTCCTTCTCGATATGAATAGGCTCATATTCTATCACGTGTTTATAATCCGGCTTATAAGGACGTAACACGAATACATGAAACACATTATGTATTCATTCTAAGTCTGGAGGTAGTGCTATCATGTAAGCTACCTCACCTACCCGTTTTAACACTTCAAAAGGTCCTATAAACCTTGGACTTAACTTTCCCTTCTTTCCAAAGCGTATCTTTCCTTTCCAGGGAGATACCATTAGAAATACGTAAGAGCCTACTTCAAACTCTCTATTTTCTAGATGCGAATTTATAAATTTCTTCTGTTTGTCTTGAGCTGCTACTAAATGCATTTGTATCAGCTTGACAATATCCGCTGTTTACTGTACCATTTCAGGTCCTAGCATTTGGCGTTCTCCTACTTCATCCCAACATAGAGGTGTTCTGCACTTCCTTCCGTACAAAGCTTCGTAAGGCGGCATACCTATGCTTGCATGGTAACTATTGTTATACGCAAACTCTACTAATAGTAGATGATTATCCTAACTAACCTTGAAATCCATGACGCAAGATTTTAACATATCTTCTAACGTCTGAATTGTCCTCTCTCTCTTTCCATCGGTTTATGGATGATATGCCATACTCAGCTTCAACTACGTTCCCAACTGCTCTTGCAGACTCCTCCAAAAGTTTGATGTGAATCACGGATCACGATCTGACACAATCGAAACTAGTACTCCATGTCTGGAAATTATTTCCTTAACATAAAGTTTAACTAACTGGTCTAGGTTATACTTGACCCTAATTGGCAAAAAGTGAGCCAACTTCATCAATCGCTCCACTATCACCCAAATCGCATCATACCCTTTCTTTGTAGTCGGAAGTCCCACCATAAAATCCATTGTGATATTCTCCCACTTCCACTCCGGAATTTCCAATGACTGTAATAAGTCTCTTGGCCGTTGATGTTCGGCCTTAACTTTCTGGCAAGTCAAGCACCTACTCACATACTCAGCTATTTTTCTCTTCATGTTCGGCCACCAAAAACTCTATCGAAGGTCTTGATACATCTTAGTACTACCAGGATGAATCAAAAACCTCGAACTATAAGCCTCTTGTAATACCTGCTCCTTTCATTTTGTCTCATTCAGAACCCAAATTCTTCCTTCAAACCTTAATAATCCCTCATTATCAAGACTGTACTTAGTATCTTTTTCATTGGTTAGCCGCTCCTTTACCCGGTCACACTCAACAGTTTTGAGCTGCACCTCCTTGACTCTTTCTATGATGGTAGATTGAATCTCTATCGCAAACAATATTTGTTCTGATTCTCTTGGCAACTTCACTTCTATTTCCATCCTAGCCATCTCTGTTATTAACTTAGTCTGAGCCGTTAACATAGACAACTTCTCCCGACCCTTCCTATTTGAGGCATCAGCAACTACATAGGCTTTTCCAGGGTGATACAGGATTTCACAGTCGTAATCCTTTATCAACTCCAGCCATTTCCTCTATCTCATATTCAACTCCTTCTGTGTGAAGATATATTTTAGACTCTTATGGTCCGTGTATATCTCACATTTTTCTCCGTAAAGATAATGTCAACATATCTTTAAGGCAAAAACTACTACGACCAATTCCAGATCATGAGTAGGGTAAACTTTCTCATAATCCTTTAACTGCCTTGATGCATACGCAATGACCTTGCCATGCTTCATGAGCACGCATCCAATTCCTCTATGCGAAGCACCTTTATACATTACAAAATTTCCTGTGTCATTGGGTAATGACAAAACAGGCGCTTCACTCAACCTCTTCTTCAGTTCTTGAAAACTGTCCTCGCATTTATCAGTCCACATGTATTTCACCATTTTTCTTGTCAAGTTAGTCAACGGAGTAGCTATCTTCAAAAAATCCTGGTTGAATCTCCTATAGTATCCCGCTAACCCTAGGAAACTCTGCACCTCAGTCGGCATTATCGATTGTTCCCAATTTATCACGGCTTCTACCTTCACTGGATCTACTAAAATTCTCTCATGGTTAATGACATGACCTAAAAACTGTACCTTTTCCAACCAAAATTCACGCTTAGTGAACTTCGCATACAACTTCTCCTTCCTTAGTGTCTCTAACACTAATCTTAGGTGTTCTGCATGATCTTTTGGCGTCTTAGAATAGAATAGAATATCATCGATAAACACTACGACGAACTTATCCAAATATTGTTTGAACACTCTGTTCATCATATCCATAAATGCAGCTGGTGCATTAGTCAACCCAAATGACATCACGTAAACTTCGTAATGACTATAACGAGTCTGAATGCTATCTTTGGTACATCCTCCTTCCTAACCTTCAACTGGTGATACCCCGTTCTTAAATCTATTTTAGAAAAATACTTAGCCCCTTTTAACTGATCAAAGAGATCATCGATCATGGGCAATGGGTATTTATTCCTTATCGTTAACTTGTTCAACTCTCTGTACTCGATACAAAGTCTTAACAACCCGTCCTTCTTCTTCACAAACAGTACCGGTGCTCCCCACGGCAAAACACTCAGTTGTATGTACTTCAT
The DNA here is from genome assembly GCA_020205615.1 of Panax quinquefolius. NCBI lineage: Eukaryota > Viridiplantae > Streptophyta > Magnoliopsida > Apiales > Araliaceae > Panax > Panax quinquefolius. The sequence goes on from JAINUW010000573.1 coordinate 124,530, forward strand.
GTCCAACAGTTCTTGTAACTATACCATTAACTCCTTCATCTCCACTGGCGCCATACGATACGGTGCCTTGGAAATTGGTGCCGCTCATGGTACAATGTCTATTAAAAACTCGGTCTCCCTATCCGGTGGAAGACCTAATAATTCACTCAAAAATACATCGATGAATTCTCTAACTATAGGTATTTGTTCCATGGTTGTTACCACTCTCTGGGTATCAATAACATGACACAGATAACCTACACATCCCTTCTTCAATAATTTCCTAGTTTGTGTCATGGTTAGACAACACGAACTTTCCATCGATCTATTCCTGTAAACTACTACCTGAGGTTGTCTCAACATTCTAAGGTTCACACATTTCTTTTGACAATCTATAATTGCCCCATGATTTACTAACCAATCCATTTTGAGAATTACATCGAATTCTCCTAACTTTATCGGTATCAAATCTACCGATAATTTACAACCCCGTATGTCTACACAACAACTCCTATGAATATTTTTAATAGGAATTATCTTCTCGTTTGCTACCTTAATATTTAAAGGTATAGACAACTTTTCAGGAAGTAATCCTAATCGTCTAGCAAAATCACATGCTATAAACGAACAAGTAGCACCCGAATCAAACAACACATAAGCATTTATGTCATTGATCAGAATAATACCTGTGACTACGTCCCCTGATGCCACTGCATCTTGGACTATCATGTTAAAGGTACGACCCATCGGCCTACCCGGCTGCACTGGACCACTAATAGCTAACTTACCGTTATTAGTGCCCCGATTCCCGTCCGTCCCCTTCTTTGGGTAGTTCTTTGCCATGTGGTCAGTTGACCCACACACAAAACATCTGTGGTTTTTCTTCAGACTTGGACAGTTAGGCGAAATGTGCCCCTCCTATCCGCAATTATAGCACACAACTTTCCCCTTGAGACAGACTCCCAGATGAGTCTTCCCACAGGTTTTGCAGGCCTCCATTCTTCTCTTTGGATCTCCTTGCTTCACTCTAGTATTCCTAGAGTTAAATACTTTCTGTTTCTGTCCCTCGCCACTCCCATGGGCTCCTTCTATCTTTACTCCCCCATCAACCTTCCCCTTATTCTTCTTATCTTTGTGGTACTGGCTTAGTGCCTCGCTACCATCTTCGGCGATTATCGCCTTCTCTAAAATAGTACCAAACGTAGTACTTTGGAATACAGATATACGGTTATAGAGCCAGGGTTTCAAGCCCTACTCGAACCGTCGAGCTTTTCTAACCTCAGTATCTACTTGATGTGGAGCGAACCTTGCCAGTTCATTAAACTTGGCGGCGTATTGGGGAACCATTACGTCCCCTTGTTTCAAGTCCAAAAATCGCATCTCCATCCTTCCCTGTATACTTGTGGGAAAATAGTTCTCGAAGAATATCTTCTTGAACCTTACCCACATCAAATTCTCAATCCTGGCTCTAGCCTGATTGGCCTCCACCAAAAGTTGGCTTCACCTTTCATCATATAGGTTGCAAAGGCAACCTTCTGACCCTCATCAACATTTTCTATGACAAATGCCTTCTTGATTTCCTTTACCCATGTCTGGGCCTCTATGGGGTCTGTAGTTCCTTTGAACTCCGGCGGACCGACACTCTTAAAATCCTTGAAGGTAGTAGCTCATGTTACTCCCGAATTTTCGGGGATATTAACCTCATTTCTATTAAACGCAACTGTTAATAAATTAACAAATTCCTGCATTGGGTTAATCGGACCCCCCTCCTGTTGATTTGCATTAGCGCCTTGGTTTCGTTGCCCTCTTCTTGGCGGCATTTTGCTGTTATAATAAACAACACATTTCGTTATTATTCATTTCTTATTAGTTAGTTATTATTCGTGATTTAAACAATAACTTCAACATCCATTGCTCAGTATGTTCCATAAAAAGGCTTATATTAATTCATTAATTATAGCATAATACTACATCATTTCATTACACAGCCTAAGCTGATTACATTACTATCCCACTATTGCTTTCTAAAAATTAAGATTTACGAAAGACTACCCTTTGTTATAGAAAAGAGGATTTTACGTCACTACTAGGTACACAATATTTACATACCTACGCTACTCTATCCACTAATAGATTACATCTGCCTCAAGGAATTATCAAAATCCGCCTTTGGAAGACCGACAATAATATCATGGCTGATAGTATGTCGCGTCTGCCCTGCCTCTATGGGATAACCAGCTACCTGCTGCTAGAAGTCTGCATGAGAACTCCTATGAATATAGGACATTCTACCTATCTTCTGCTTTTTGGTCTTTAGCTCCCCCCTGAGCTCAAAGACCTCCTATGTCAGCTCATGGACCTTGTCCTTGGCTAAAACTCTCTCATCGTGCTTTTGCTCCCACATGGACTCCACGTCTGTCTTATCTTCTATGACAGCTTGGAGTTCTGCCTTTAGCTCCTTAACCTCCTGACAGTAATGGATGTTTTTATCCAACACTGACATAAAAAGTGACATCATTGACTACCTCGGAGCCATCTCTGCTGCTATTGCTATTGGGTTGAAGGACACTACCTCCACCTCCTCTTCTATCATGCCGTCGAATAATGACATGAGATCTGGGTCCTCTGAGTCTTCAGACTCAATGACAACTATCTCTAGCTCCTCTGCTATGGGATTCGGTATAACCTCTATCTGGTTAACCGATTCTTCACTAACTGCCTGAACATCTAAATGCATTCCATTTACTCCTGACATCTACATAAAATAATTAAGTTGATTAGAACACGTTAGTAGAATAATAAAAACACATAACATATTCATAATGCATTTTTATAAGGTTAATTTTAATCTTTTATAATTCCCCCATTAAGTTTTATAACCTAATGTTTTGATACCAACCTGTGACACCTCCAAATCCGGGTATCTTCCAACCTGACAGATGGTGCTACACGGTACTACCATTCACACATACATTCAATTGAAAAGCCTCAAAAGAACGAATATGTCTTCTATATATTCAAAATAATATTAACATTCCCCAGGTTCTTTATAACCATTACATTTGTTCTTGTCATAATATCAAATATATTACAACATTAAACCTATACTATTACATAAGTATTCTACGAGTTCGTCTTCACTTTTCCTTTATCCTTGTTGGAGCCTTCGGTCCATTAGATCTTAGCTACATTCATATTGTTCAAGCAAGAGTGAGTATGACTAGCTCAACAAGTACAACAATTCCATTAAACAACATGTTTGAAACATAGGAATCATATATCTTCAATAACTGAGTAATAGTTATGAAATACTATTGATAATTCAAAATAGCAATTCTTTTCATTCAAAATGTTCTACAACACCAATATTCAGTAAAACATCAATTCCGGTCCAAGACCTTGAGCATTTCATACTTCGTTTGAAAAGGACATCCCGGCACAAAGTCCGTAAGTCCGACATTTCTTATGAGCATGTCTAGGTGATCAACCTATAGTACTCTATGTTGATCAACACTACATTCGTTAAACATATGTACGTTTAAGTTGTGGCAACCTCACGTGCCTGTCGTTTGATGATAATACATTTTTAGCATACTCAGTCTTCGTTTGAAAACCACACTAATATAACTTGGTAAACATTGACCATGCTTTGATAGAAACATAATATAAGTCTAGCTGAAAGAATTGGCTTTGACTTCATCATACATCAATTCATGCGCAAGAATACATGAACCACAAAGCTTGTCCAGATTGAACTGAAACAAGGGTTAGAATACTTTCCATTAGCGTCTGCTACAGTTATTACACGTTCACGTTAAGTCTTTAAGGTCTTTACAATAGATAATCACATAGCATATACATTAGGTCATGAATGAGAATACATGGTTCCTAATGAATCTTACCCTTCTTCTCAATCTAAACATGACTTAGATTTGTTATTATTGGTTCCGGCTTTCTGATATAGTTTACATTGTCATTACATTTATGTTTGATTGGTTATCATTAACATTTAGTCATCATACCTTAAGGTTTAACAATACCTTATAATGCTAAAATTAATCTTTACTTCTTTGATAAACTGTTACCATTCTTTATCTACTTGTAAACCTTCCTTACTATGCATTCCTTAAGGCTGGCGCTGCAGCGCCAATCATCCTTATACAACTCGCGCTGCGGTGTGAGTTTCCAGTAGCTGATGGTCGAGTTTGGCGCTGTGGCACCATACTTAACTCTCTTGGCCACGTCGTGGCGTGACTCTCTGATATTTCTATGCCTTTGTATTCACGCATCAACGCGCCATCTATATACCTTGAAATTTTGTTGTGGTATGCTTAGCTCTGTCACAGAACAATTGATTGCTTTGATTTATATAACAAACTTCCCGGACTCCAAATTTGATCATTTTAAGTCCGAATTGGCTCGTTTAAAATCCATTAGCTCAGAAATCACATATTCTACATGTTCATGCAAGAATTTTATATATTTGACTTCATTAACTCAAAATTCACCTATTGGTCCATTTTTAACGAAAACGATAAACGTCCGTGAACGTTCAACACTCGTTTCTTCGTTCTAAGTTGGAATTTGGTCATTTTCGAGTCCACAACTCTATAATGCCAAATAAGACTTGTCTCCATTGAAAACCAATGTTTTCGAGTTCAAACACAAAATCTGACTTCCATTTTGAGAATTTCACGAATTCGATGATTATCGTCCAATCGTGTGAATTTCGGCAAAACTTTGATACTTCAGATTTGATCATCGTTCTAAATGAATTCTATTCATCATATGGACATGTCAACCTAAAAATTATGTTAACTTATTTTCATGATAACTTATGGCTTATTTTTCATGAGTTTATAACTTATCAAAGTATAAACTACTTATAGTTTCTATTCTCATGACTTATTATTGATTCAAGTCCTTTAATCAACATTCTTACATATTTTCATCATGTTAACAACATTCATGCATACATGACACAAGTCTTACAAGTTCTTACTTACTTCATAGCTTATTTATGAAACAAGTGCTTATTCTTGGCTTATTAGTACTTAAGTCTTTATTTTATTCATTCCTATCATTCTTAACATACAAGACCATCACTTCACTATCAAGCTATCATGGAAGAGATGGAAGATTATAGGACAAGAGTCTTACCCTTGATGAACTAGTTCTTCTTTTTCTTGAAAATCTAACAATGGAAGTTTGACTTAAAAGTGTTTATTCTGTCAACACCTAAGTTGCTTTATATTGGATGAAAACTAATAATCCAACAAATGAATTTTAAGCTTGCTATTTATAGACTTCACCAAGTTAGGGTATGACATCCCACCTCCTTAACAAACCTCCTTACTATTCACTTACTTAATAACTAAGTAATCTTGCTAGCCACACTAATTACTTGGCCACCACATAAAGTTCTTGGTCACCAAGTTCATCCATGGGTTGCCCCATGGATCAAGCTTTACCCATTGGATCATTAATTGGGCTTAGGTCTAATTAACTTAACTTAACTTTGGGCTTGCATTAGTTTTTTTTGGCTTAACATTAATAACCACTTGGGCTTGCTCCTTAATTCTTGTTGGACTATTCAATTGTTACACAATCCTACTAGTCCATTCCATTTAACTAAAAGCCTTATAACATATACTATACGTATAATTCTCGTATTCTAATTTGTATATTAATTCATAATATATGGAATACCATCATTCCCATATACTTGTATAATACTTCATATCATACTCGTATACACTAACTCGCACAATACATACATATCATACGATCTTTACATTATCTTCTTAACGCTCGATATTCTTAACGTTCTCTAATTAAGTCCGTATGTGAAATATTACATTTTTAATACTTAGATTATTATTACATAATCCAACTTACCTTGATATTATAATGTTATGTATTTCTCGGAAGTTCAAAAATAATTCCCGAGCGAATATTGATGAATAATATTTTTCAAAAAATTTCTCGAAAAACTTTTATTTTCGTCTTGGAAATTCAAACACTTTAATTCCTTCACGTAGTTAAAATACTACGATTAATGACGTTTCTAGGTTATAGAATGACATTCATCTTACTAACACATAATAATAACAAATAATATTATTTTATTCATTATAAAAGTATTTACAAAAGGTTCGATTTTCTAGGGCGTTACAATGAGACCACCCAGATGCCCGCTTCAGACGTTAGACTCGAGGATGATTGTGTAGTATTCGGTGTGGCCTGGGGGCGAGTCGCACCCTAGAGGACTTGGGTTCATATTTCCACCAGCTTCGGAGGATGATGCTGAAGCTGAAGACACCTCAGATGACGACGAATACCCGGGGGATGAGATGATGGGAGAGAAAGGAAAGGGGGAGATACCACAACCCGATGCTACATCTAACCCTTAGTTTCAGAGCCTCCAATGACAAGTGTATAAGTACAATAAAGATGCCCGAAGATATATGCGGAGACTCGCGGCGAGGCAGGACCATATGTTCGAGGCCATGAATATGTCCTTTGCCTCGTTGAATGCGACACTCTAGAGTTTCAACCCCACTGCACAGTTCCCATACCATCAGCCAGCCCCAATGCCAAGGTTCCCACCCAGTGATTCAGATGAAGAACAACAGCCACCACCACCCCAAGCTTAGGCGATTACAGGGAAGTCCTCATACATTTACTACTTTATCTTTACAATGAGGACATTGTAATTTTCAAGTTTGGGGGAGTGAGTTTAATTTTCAGGTTTGCGTGTTTAATTTCATTAGTTAGATTTGCATATGTTATGTTCATATTTAGTTTTAGGATTATTAAATGTTTGCATTCATGTAGTGATTTAGTTGCATAGTAGTATAGGATTGTAAATAGTTTTTTTTTATTAGTTATCAATCATGTTATGTTTATTACATATAAAAAATGTAGTTAAGCATTGTGTTATATTGCATATGTCCAGCGGTTTGATAAGGTTAATTTTATTTTGGCCAATGATGAGATTGGATTAAGTAGACAAGTACAGTACCAAATATTAGAACTTTGATGTAATTCTCTATTATGAATGGGATCTTTTGTTTGTTTGAAACTGGTATAATAAAGTTTGCACGTTAATGACACCTATGTTGACTGATTTTGTTCAAATTGATACATAAGAAACCACTAAAGGATAATGCTAGCTAAATGAAAGAATGATAAGGATAGGCAATGAAAGTGAAGAATTAAGTAAGAACCTAAGTTTGGGAGAAAATTTGAGGTACATAAGCTTCATAATATATATATATATATATATATATATCATTGCTAGTCTTGTTTCGGGGCCTTTGTTACTTGAGCAAGTACTCCCGTGAGGATTTTCTTTACACCTAGCGCCCTAAGGTCTTTATGATATAGGAGTCGATGGTCGAAAGCTCACTAAGGGGTAGCACTGTTAGCCTAATAGAATGAGACATTGCATAGTCATGGGAAATATTTAAAAAAAAGAAGAAAAAAAGGAATAACATGGGAATAAGAGCAAAAAACCCCTATGATTGAAAAATAAAGCATAAGTACCCTAATTGGACCCTTAATATTGGTAATTGTTTGAATTTAGTTGGATCTCGTCTATTTTTGAAATTCTTAAGTTTACACGGTATAATGCCTTCTAAGAGATTTGTTATGTATTAAATTTGAATATGCATCAGTTAGTATGGATGTTGAGCACACACATACAATACTAGTAATAACAGTTTAAGATTTGATGAATGATGGGAATTATTGATTAGTTTTGGTATTAAGTATTGTTGAGTTTGCTTAATTTCTTTGAGACTGGATGAATAAACTTGATTCTATGATGACTGTTGGATTCGTAGGTATATAGATTAGATTCATTACATTTCATTGCATTGCATTATATAACATTTTTGTTTTGTTTTATGCTCGAGGACTAACACGTGTTTAAGTTTGGGGGAGTTTGATGAATGGGTTTTATACCTACGTATTGGCCTCTAATTCGAGCTTAAACTATGTTAATTCTTTGTTTTTATGTTTTGTTTTTACTTGTTTAGTGTTGTTTTGTGTTTAGGTGTGGTGGCGTGGCAATTGGACTTAAAGGGGCGAAATCATGGCAAAATTGTCAAGTTCAGGAGCTAAATTGGACGAAAAGACAGAATAGGCAGACTTTCTATATAAAACCCCGTAAAGGCGAGGGTCTTGGAAAATTAATGGGAAGGTAGCCCATCAAGGCATAATTGTCAAAAAAACCCCCCTTTGGGAGGGGTACGGAAATCAATATCCTATTTCCTTTTGAATTGTTGCTATAACGTAAGGCTAAGTGGTTGGCATGACTTGGAACTCAATTGTGCATGGAATTAGGGTAAGAATACGTATCTTGGCATATATTTTAATAACAACAACAAGTTTGAAGCATCAGATACAAGAAATTAACATCTTTAAAGCTAAAATTGAGAGCAAGAGCATTAGAGGATGATTTTGAAGAAGAATTCACGATAACTATAGATTAAGGCTAAAGAGAAGGTTGGTTCTGGATTCATTCTCTTTCTTTAGTTTATTATTTATAATTGGGATGATGTTTACTTTAATTAATTCAGTTTTTATTTCATCAATGATGAACTAACTTACTTTTTAGGCTTATAACGGATCTTTGGGTGGAACGATGATTATGTAATCTTTGATTTCTAGTTTAATAAAATATTCTTCAGTTTATCTATATTGATTTGTGCTTGAATTTATGAATTGCCTGATCACCAATTCTTTGTGGACTTGTATGGATTCAAGAGAGGAAATACGAGTCTAGACCTAGTTAATATAGCATATGTTCTTGAATTCTGTGATTGAATGGAATCTTGATTTGTGTTTGGGTAGAGATATGCCTAGTATCGCATGTAATCGGATAGAGAACTTGAACTTAAACCTTCTTTGATTGTAATTCACATAGAGATATAGTGAGTTAGTTAATTAAGGTGTTTAACTTAATTCTATCTAATTTGTGGATTTAAGTTAATACGATATTAGTGCAATGAGAGATGGCTAGTTCTACTTGAGTGTTCTTGATTAATAAACTGAGATAGTGCATTAAACTGGAATAAAGGGTAATAATCAGAGTGATACTTAGAGTGAAGTAGTAAGCCTAATTCTCTAATATTTGTTTGAAATTTTAGTTTTTAGGGTTTATTAATTGTTTGGTATTTTTAGTGATAATTCTTAAATTGGTTTGTTTAATAAAATTTGGATTAATATAGGACTGGTAATTGTGAGGGTTAATTTCTTGCTAATCTCTATGGGAACGATACTCTACTTACTACTATATTACTTGTTGACCACGTATACTTGCTTGTTGTGCGTATTTAGATTTTACCCAACACTTATCCCAAAAATATGGGATACTTCTCCCAAATCTTTCATGGAGAAGTGTTTAGTCAACCATATTTTAACTGATTATAGTATTAGTATGTCATTCCCAATAAGTAATATATCATCAACACATAGTACTAGGAATGTTACATCGCTCCCACTGACCTTCTTGTACACACATGGTTCATCCTCATTCTTGATAAAATCAAACTCTTTGATTTTGATTGTCTCATTAAAATGAATGTTCCATCTTCGAAACTTGCTTTTGTTTTTCATAAATAAATCATTGTAGCTTATAACCATGATTTGCTCCGTCTTTTGACATAAATCTATCTGGCTGTATCATATATACATCCTCTTTTAGTTTCCCATTGTGGACGGCCATTTTCACGTCCATTTGCAAGATCTTATAATCATAGTAAGCTGTTATCGCAAGCAAAATTTGAATGTATTTTAACATTGCTACTGGTGAGAAGTTTTCATCATAGTCAACTCCTTGCCTTTGTTTGAAACCTTTTGCAACCAGTCTAGTCTTATAGGTCTCTACCTTGCCATCTACTCCAGTCTTTCTCTTAAAGACCCGTTTAAACCCTATAGGCTTTATGCCTTCTAGAGGGTTAACCAAAGTCCACACTTGGTTCTCATACATGGAGTCCATTCGAATTTTATGGCCATTTGCAATTTCTTTGAGTCACTTTTACTTATAGCCTTATCGTATCTTACAAGATAATTATCCTCTATGATGTGTACCTCATCATTATAATCTATGGTGAATCTATACCTTTCAGGTATCTTTGGTACTCTTCTAGATTTACGTTTTGGTTGTGGTACAATAGGTATCTCTACTTGGATAGGTTCATCTTTTTGACCTGTAGTAGTTTGTGGTTCTTAAACTTTTTCTATATCTATTTTCTTCCCACTAACCCTTTCAAGGACAAAATCCTTTTCCAAGAAGGCAGCATGTTTGCAACAAACACCTTTTGCTTAGTAAGAGTATAAAAATAATACCCTAAACTTTCTTTAGGATATCCCAGAAATCTGTACTTATCAGATCTTATCCTAAGCTTATCATTTTGAAACCTTTTTACATAAGCTGGACAACCCCAAATCATAACATACTTAAGACTAGGTTTCCTCCCTGTTCAGAACTCATATAGAGTCTTGGGGATGGAATTTAGGGGACCTTATTTAGTAGATATGCAACTGTTTCTAGGGTATTAGCCTAGAGGATACTAGAAGATTGGTAAAACTCATCATGGACCGCATCATGTCCAACAAGGTACGATATCTCCTTTTAGATTCAACATTTAATTGTGGCGTACCATGAGGCGTCCATTGTGACAGGATACCATTATCTTTCAGATGATCTAAAAACTCATTACTTAAGTATTCCCCTCCTCGATCTGATCGAAGAATCTTACTACTCTTGCCAGTTTTTTTCTCTACTTCACTTCTGAATTCTTTGAACCTTTCAAATGATTCAGACTTGTATTTCATCAAATACAGATATCCACATCTTGAATGATCATCAACGAATGTGATGAAATATGAATACCCTCCTCTAGCATCGGTTGTCATAGGTGTGACAACCCAAAAAACCGAATTTTTCAGAATTTAAGTTTAAAGAATTAGTTATTAATAAAATGAATTTTATTAATAATATTTTGTGCTTTGTGTTTATTAATCGATCTAGAACCTAGGATGATTATAAAATGGGAGAATTTTGGCTACGAGCTAGACTGAACAAGTAAGAATTTGCAAGATGAAAATAAAATTTTTTCGGGAACAAAAATATTTTCGAAGGAAAAGACGAAATAAGCACTTTCACCCGACGAACCATAAGGGTTAGGGTTTGAATAACTTAAGCCTTTTTGAGAGATCAGTATGTCGAAATGACATTTCGTCAAAAGATTTGATGATAATATGTCGTGAAAAGTAAGTTAGTAGATAAAAGTTTTTCTTAAAAAATGTGAAGAAATCAGACAGAATAAAAGCGACAAAAAGTACTGTTATGTACTTTTCATTCATTTAACTATGTTAGGAGAAAACGTGAAGGAAAACGCTTATAATCAAAAAGGGTTTTTCAATTTTTTGAAGTTCCGAAGAATGCGTAAAAGTTAATCTGTAGAGGAAAGATGAAATATCTAAAAATATTTAGATTCTGAGAATCACAGTTTTTAGTGTAAGGTTTTGTGAAAATCAAAGATGCAATCAAATTGCAAAATTACTGGAAGCTAAGTAAAATCTGATGTTAAAATTTTTCACAAACCAATTACCCGGATCATCCTTTATGCAAATTATTAATTAAAAACGAAGAACAAGAAGTTATGGAATCATACCCTTATAGATACGAGTTTCCACCGGTACGAGTTCCATTCCTATTTCTCCGCGATCTCCTTGAATCTTCGGGTAGATTCCTTCCTTTGATCAATTTTAGCCACCCAAGTGTATGGCCTTTAGAGGTGATCCACCAAGGAAGAAAAATATTCAAGAAGAAGGGTGTATTGGCTCAAACCCTAGTTTTTCCCATCTCTATAGAAAAAGGGGGCGTACTCTCCAACTTTTGGAATCACGTATATTTTTGATATCTGATATAAGACTCCTTATATAAAGATATCAGGTAACTCTATTTAATTAAAATAATGTATTATTTATTTAATTAAACTCCTTTAATTAAATAGGCTCTCTAATCTTATTAGGGATAATTAATTAAACTCATTTAATTAATTTTGTCTCCTAATCCTATTAAGAATAAATGAGAGTACTAATATTAAATTAATTCCCAAACTCTTTAGAAATTAATAATAATAATAATAATTGTAATAATATTAATAAGACTCCTCTTATTAATTTATATTTAATATTTCCAAAATATTAAATAAAAATATTAAGCTATTTAATTTATTCTATCACCATAGATAAAATTAAATATACTTAACATATTATTACGTTTATGCCATTAACTTCTTAAATAATTATTCTTCCTTTTATGGTGTAACCCTTTAGGTTCTCCATATTAATCCGGTTGTGAATAAATCAGTTAGAACAATTCTAATTTTATTTAAATAAATAAATTAAACTAATTAATTTATTTAAATAAATAATATTTATTCTACAATGGGGATAAGCCTCCCTAGCGATCAACGACTTTCCAGATAATATAGATTTCAACATTAATCATAAAAGAACCTTTGAGTAAATAGTTACCGTGCAATTCAATCATTCCACCATACAATGTCCCAATTAAAAATAAGACATGTAATTACTGTTAAGTCTTATTTTTTTAATTATATGTATTTTGATTCCTAAATGCACAATTCCTAATGAATACAAATTAGAAACTACTTTCTAATTTAATTCTACCTTGGCCAAGGATTCCTGGGTTGTCATTTATCGAATCACATAAGACATTTCTCTTCTTTTACTAGAAGTGGTAGATTCTTTATTGATCATTCATTACCTCCATATATAACTTATTACACCCAAGCATACCCCACTTTGATATACTCTAAGAGTCTTAAGGAATAAGTCAAAGTGTAATTCATTATATATAAGATACTATGATGATCTCAAGTCTAAGGATCATTTATACTACTATCACTACAGGAATTCTTATTGACATCCAAGTAAAACTCCATTAGGTATTCCTTAGCGAGTCACGTTCAGTGAACTTATTCTCTAATAAGCACCTACATACTTGTTTTAGTGTCTCCACACAAATGATCATGAGATCAATCATCCTCATCCAATGAGCAAGCAACATACGTACCAATCTATCTGAATTCACTAATCTTCTTTTTAGTAATCCATTTATTGGGAACATTTTAGTTTTAAGCTATTTAAGAATTTAGATCTTATTAATATGATCTCATCATGATTCTAGAAGCATTGCTTAAAACTATGTGTTTATCACATATTATTAAAACAACTCCATGTAGATAATTAAATGCCTTTAATAAATAATTCTTTTATTAATAAATTAATAAGATTGATTACAAAGTATATGCTTTATCATCATACATGATTGGCTTGTATGCATACTATTTTCAATCTCCCACTTGCACTAAAGCCAATCTTCATAGTATCTAATACCCATCTTCTCTAAGTGACAATCGAACTGATGTTGTGTTAACGCTTTAGTAAATGAATTTGCAATATTATCTTGAGAGTCCACACACTCCAGGGTGACATCTCCTCTTTCAATGATCTCTCTGATCAAATGAAACTGCCGCAACACGTGTTTGTATTTCTGATGAGACCTGGGTTCCTTAGCCTGCGAAACAACTCTAGTGTTGTCACAGGATAAAGGTATTGGTTCTCTAATGCTAGGAACCACATCAAGTTCGGCTATGAACTTCTTCATCCAAATAGCCTCATTTGCAGCTTCACTTGCAGCTATGTACTCTGCCTCTGTCACTGAATCAACAACTATTTGCTGTTTGGAACTTTTCCAACTCACTACACCACCATTCAAGGTAAACACATACCCCGAAATGGATTTACTGTCATCTTGGTCTGTATGAAAACTTGAGTCTGTGAAGCCCTCTAGTTTCAATTCAGACCCACTGTAGACAAGAAATACATTCTTATTTCTTCTTAAGTACTTTAGGATATTTTTCACTGCCTTCCGATGCTCTTCTCCTAGATTCAACTGATATCTGCTTGTTACACTAAGTGCATGAATGACATCCGTTCTAGTACATATCATACCGTATATGATAGATCCTTTTGCTAAAGCATAAGGAATCTTACTCATACGGTCTCTCTCCCCAGGTGTCTTTGGGGCCTGTTTCTTGGAGAGATGTATTTCATGCCTCATCGGCATGAAACCTCTTTTGGAATCTTCCATACTAAAATTCTTTAGCATCGAGTCAATGTACGTTCCTTGGGACAAGCCAATCATCTTTTTAGATCTATCTCTATAGATCTTTATCCCCAAAATATAGGATGCTTCTCCCAAGTCCTTCATGGAGAAGTGTTTAGATAACCGGATTTTAATTGATTTTAGCATAGGAATATCATTCCCTATCAGTAATATATCATCAACATATAATACAAGGAATGAAACAGCGCTCCCAATAACCTTCTTGTATACACATAGTTCATCCTCATTTTTGATAAAATCAAACTCTTTGATTGTCTCATCAAAATGGATGTTCCACCTACGAGAAGCTTGCTTCAATCCATAAATGGATCGTTATAGCTTACAAACTTGATTTGTTCCAACCTTTGAAACAAATCCCTCTGGTTGTGTCATATACACATCCTCCTCAATTTTCCTATTGAGGAAGGTCGTTTTCACGACCATCTGCCAAATTTCATAGTCATGGTAAGCTGTAATCACAAACAAAATTCGAATGGACTTGAGCATCGCTATTTGTGAGAAGGTTTCATCATAATCAACTCCTTGTCTTTGTTTGAAACCTTTTGAGACCAGTTGAGCCTTATAGGTCTCTCTACCTTGCGATCTACTCCAGTCTTTCTTTTAAAGACCCATTTACACCCAATAGTCTTAATGCCTTCAGGTGGTGAAACCAAAGTCCATACTTGGTTTTCATACATGGAGTCCATCTCGAATTTCATGGCTTCTTACCACTTCTCTAAGTCTTTACTATTCATAACCTATTCATAATTCAATGGATCATCATCATTTATGATGTGTACCTCATCGTCATCCTCTATGATGAATCCATACCTATTAGGTATCTTCGGTACTCTTCTAGATTTACGAATATGATGTGGTACAATAGATTCATCCACTTGATTAGGTACATAACTCTGATCCATAGTATTTTGTGGTTCTTGAACTTCTTTAAGATATATCTTACTCCTATTGACCCCTTCAAGGATAAACTCCTTTTTTAAGAAGGCAGAATGTTTCGCAATAAACACCTTTTGATCAGTTAGATGATAGAAATAATACCCTGATATTTCTTTAGGGTATCCCACAAATCTACATTTGTCAGATCTAGTCTGTAGCTTATCATTTTCAAACTTTTTGACATAAGCTGGACAACCCTAAGTCTTAACATACTTAAGATTTGGTTTCCTCCTTGTCCATAACTTATATGGGGTCTTGGGAACAGATTTTGTAGGTACCTTGTTAAGTAGGTATGCATCCGATTCTAGGGCATATCCCTAGAAGGAAACTGGAAGATCGGTAAAACTCATCATGGATCGAACCATGTTCAACAATGTTCAATTTCTCCTTTCAGATACAACATTGAGCTGTGGTGTCCCTGGTAGAGTCCATTATGAGATTATACCATTTTTTTGAGACAATTGAGAAATTCACCTCTTAAGTATTCACCTCCTCGATCTGATCGAAGAATCTTAATACTCTTGCCAGTTTGATTCTCTACTTCACTTATGAACTCTTTAAACCTTTCAAGTGATTCAGATTTATATTTCATTAAATACACATATCCAAATCTTGAGTGATCATCAGTGAATGTAATAAAATAAGAATACCTTTCTCGTGCATTCGTTGTCATAGGTCCACATACATCTGTGTGTACCAATGCTAATAACTCTATAACTCTTTCTCCTTTTTCACTAAAAGGAGATTTAGTCATTTTTTCCATGAGACAAGATTCACAAGTTGGATATGATTCATAATCTGATAGCTCTAGGAGCCCATCTTTATACAACTTGGACAATCTTGTTTCATTAATATAACCAAGTCTACGGTGCCATATATAGGTATAATTAACATCATCTCTTTTCTTTTTCTTAGTTTGTTTAATTTGAAGTATATTTTCATGTAAGTCAAGTATATAAAGTCCATTTCTCAAATTATCAACACCATATAAAACACTATCATTATAAATAGAACAACTGTTGTTCTTTATTATAATGTTAAAACCATCCATATCCAATACAGAGATAGAAATAATGTTTCTAATGATATTCAAAACAAAATAACAAATATTTAAATTAATGAACTTGCCCGTAGGCAATGCTAAAAAATAAGTCCCTACATCTAATGTAACAACCTTTGCTCCATTTTTCACTCATAGGACGACCTCATCCTTGCTCAGCTTTCTACTTCTGACCAGTCCCTGCATATTATTACATATGTGAGAACCATAGTCGGTATCCAATACCCAAGTAGAAGATTGACTTTCAAAAAAATTAATTTCAATCATAAGCAAACTTTGATTAAGATTCGAAGCTTCTCCAAGCTTCTTCTTCTTTTACTCTACAAGATAATCCTTCCAGTTCCTCTTCCAGTGACCCAACTTGTTGCAATGAAAGTAAATTCCTTTGCTAGCTGAATCAGGTTTCTTTTGATCCTTCACTTTCGCCTTACCCTTAACCTTCTTGGATTTCTTCTTTTGAGAAGATACCTTGGGCCTCTTCCTTTTCTTGGAAGAATCATCCACTATTAAGACATGGTTCTTGTGAGACCCCGAATTTTATGAAATAAAAGTATTCAATTTTTCTATTTTGGTAAATAGTTAAATTGATAGAAGTTTAAAGTTAAGGGTAATATGTGAAATTTTTGCAAAGTAAGCAAGTTGATATAAAATATTCTTTTTGTCGGGAAATATCCGTATGACGGTACAATCATTAGTGGACCCCACAACAGAATTATTGTCGGATTGAGAAAACGATAAAAATATCTTTATGAAAATAACGGCGGAAGTTTTACCATTAAAACTGTTGAACTACTCGGTAGTAAAAGTACATTAATACGCGTGGTTGCATAGTAACAAGATAAGTCGCTCAGTTTTGTTTTATTAGTATTATTAATGTAATAAAATATAAAAGTTTTTTTATATAAAACAGAATACTTTTATAAAGTTATTCTATAAATAGAATATATTATATTCTATTATGCATAGTGTTTTGTATAGTAAAATCTTTTTATATAAAACAAAATACTTTTATAAAGTTATTCTATAAATAGAATATATTATATTTTATTATGCATAGTGTTGCATAGTAAAATCTTTTTATATTATATTTTATTAGATTATAAATAGAATATATTATATTTTATTCAAAAGATTTTGCTTTAAATATGGACCGTTCGATTAAAAGTAAATCAATCTGGATCGTTCATGAATTAGTTACTATGCAGTCTATTCTTCTATAAATAGAAGCTCATTCCTTCATTATTTCTTACGAATTCACTGAAACTCTAGAGAGAGAAACTATAGAGAGAGTTTTTCTTCTATAATCTTGAGCGTATTTCTTTAGAGTTTAAGGAAGCTTTGAGCGTAGTACAAGTTTTCTTCGAGTATATCCTCGCCCTACCAGTCGGAATACTCTTTTTTCAATGGTAAGGGATATTATTATTATAGTAAGGGATATTATTATTATAGTAAGGGATATTATTATTATAGTAAGGGATATTATTTCTTTCGTATTCATAAAGAGAACTTCTGTTATTTTATTCTTTATTATTCTGTTGGAATAACCTGTATACGCGGACTACCCTATACTTGGTGAAATTCTTCTGTTATTCCATTCTTTATTATTATATTGGAATAACCTGTTTATGCGAAGTACTGCATACATGGTGAAATTCTTCTATTATTCCATTCTTTATTATTATATTGGAATAACCTGTTAATGCGAAGTATCGCATACATGGTGAAATTCTTCTATTATTCCATTCTTTATTATTATATGTTGAATAACTTGTTTTTATGCGAAGTATCGCATACATGGTGAAATTCTTCTATTATTCCATTCTTTATTATTATGTTGGAATAACCTATTTATGCGAAGTACCGCATACATGGTGAAATTCTTCTATTATTCCATTATTTATTATTATGTTGGAATAACCTGTTTATGCGAAGTATCACATACATGGTGAAATTCTTTTATTATTCTATTCTTTTTTTATATTGTTGGTTATTGGTTTTACAGTTGTATGTCTTTGGCCTGTAGTGCAAAGATGATATGTTGTTGACTATCTTTGGCCTGTAGTGCAAAGATAATCTGTTGTTTGATAGCTTTGACCCGTAGTGCGAAGATGGACAGGTGTATGACATGATCATGACCACTAGTGATACTAACGAATATCCTTGGCCGTAGTTCATGGATAATTCAATGATGTGATTGGCAGGATCATGACCATTAGTTAACAATTGAATGTCTTTGGCCGTAGTGCACTGACAGGCAATTGATTGGTATAATCATGACCATTGGTTTTATAGTTGAATATCTTTGGCCTGTAGTGCAAACATAGACAACTGATTGGTATGATCATTGTTATTACATTTGAATATCTTCAACCTTTGGGGTAAGGAAATTAGGTAAACATTCTATTAATCCTTTGTGGCAAGAAGGAACTGTTACTTCACATTATTATAAATATGAATTGTGAATTTAACTAACATCTTTGGTGGTTCAGGTGAAGACAAGTGTTGAAAGTTCTATTTGTCTTAAGTATAACCAAGAACTGTTGATGAGTATTACATGAATAAAATATCAACGATGGACTTTTAATCTAGAGGAGATAGTAGACATTATGTTCTACTTGACTCTTCTAATGGATTGTTGATTCCGCTGCAATTATGGTTGAAAACTTTTATTATCTACCATATGTTCTAAATCTCTAATTTATTCTGATGAAGGCTATTGATAAATGAATTATCTTAGCCATGATATTCTTTACTGGGTTAGTTGTGCTCACCCTTTTGCTTCACAATTCCTTTCAGGTAATAAGAGTGTAGCTGTGTCGAGCGGGGATAATAGAGGAATAGTGTGATGGTTTGAGACTTTCGAAGTTTTCCAATACATTATAAAACGACATGACATACAATATATAATTGTATTGAGGACCTAAGATGGGTGTGTAGTATATTATGGGTCACTTAATAATTGATTTTGGTGAACACCAATAGGGTGATCAGAACCCGACTTTGAAAGCGTCAAAAGTGCACCCCATTAGAATAAACATGATAGTTATCTTCTCGTTCTTCTTTGGGGTCTTAAAATATTTGCTGCTGTATTTTATACGGCATTGTAATAATTTGAGTTTGGATACTGTCTACGAGACAATATTGTATTAAAACTCACAGTTTACTGTGATCGTACTTTATATGACAGTTCAACAGTTGTATAAATGAAGTTTGTATTTGATTTTTATAGTGTGATATCTGGCGACTCAGAATTGCTCGTGTGGACCTATTTTGGGGGCGTCACAGTTCTTCTTGGATGGGAAGTGACCTTCAGTAGTTTTCAACATGTTAAGTAATTCAGGAAAGCTGACATCTAACTTATTCATGTGAAAATTAACAACAAATTGTGAGAAGGTGTCCAGGAGTGACTGCAAGACTAAATCTTGACTCAACTCCCCATCCGTGACGAACCTAAGCTGTCCAAGAAGTTCAATCATATTAATCATCTTTAAGAAATGAGTCTCAATGGTAGTACCCTCGGTCATCCGAGATCAGAAGAGCTCCTTAGATATTTTATATCTAGCAGTCCTACTTTGCTCACCATACATCTCTTGTAGTTGCAGCAGCATAGTAGGAGCATCCATGGTTTCATACTAACGCTGAAGCTCGTTACACAAAGATGCGAGCATGATGCATTGAGCCACATATGCATCTTCTTGCCACTGTTTAGAAGTAGCAATCTCTTCCTCAGAGCCTGTCTCTGCAACTTTTTTAGGTATGGGAGAATTTAGGACATGAGAAATCTTTTCAGCAGTGAGAACAATTCTCAGATTCCTTAACTAATTCATGTAACTCGATCTGGTCAGTTTGTTAGCATCAAGTATGCTATAGAGTGAAATTAGTGATGACATTTTCAAATTCTGCATGTAAAAAGATAATATTTTAGCAAACATTCATTTAATTAATTACCAAAATAAATTAGGTCTTATTTTAAATCAGTATCTCCCACTATTTTTTCAAACTATATTACCCTCATTATATAGTTCTACAATTTATAATTAAAGATTTTCTAGTGAGAATAAGGATCTCATTTCAAATATATATAGCCTTATGTGTGCACAACAAACTATATTTAAATAAATAGGTAGACAACTCTTGTCAATTACATCATCATGTAACTCCTTATATTTTGCCTCTTAAATCATAATGGTTAAGTGTGTGCACATCCGAACTAAAATGATTTAAGTTAAGTCCAACTTAGCACTTTCATATATTCAAAAAAGAAAAAAATATTGTCATTGTGGTGACACAACAAAACAATATTGTTCAATTTTCTTTATAAGCATCAAATGTGATAAATTAACATCTTAAATACTTAATACTTTCCTTGTGGTGACACAACAAACTCATATTAAATATTTAATACTCTATTAATTTTATCATGCTGGAAGACGACGTTCGATATTCTAAATATCTTTGAACGCTTAAGACTTAATATATAAAAATTTTGAGGGATTTGTTACTATTTGTCTCATCATGTTTAGCGCACATGCACACACATATATAAAAATACGCATCATATTATTAAACATGCAAAGCATGTTTGCATAATATATAATATATATAATAATAGCATGCATATATAGAATAATATATTCTACTCGAATTGATTATGGACTTTTATTCTAGTTTGGTTCACTAGAGCCACCAAGTGAACCAGAAGGTGAAACCCTAGGGTGTAAGAATTAACATTTAAATATAACTAGTACATTTAAACCCATGCTCCATTACAAACGGGTCTTCAAACACTCATTGTACCTTGATCTTCGGTTCTTCAAAAAATTCTAACTAATACTATTACATTATTTAATATAAATAGAAATCTTGATCAGCAGTCAATGAGAAGTACATAAGAGAGAGATATAATTTACATTAAGAAGAAAACCAGAAAAGACGAGGTACACATACCCCATTTAATAAAACCTATTCATTCAAGCATCTAACAAAAATAAATCCAATCACATTGGTCAATAGTCTATAATCAATCCCATTTATTATCATACATATCACCATATACATCAATAAATAAAACATTCATCTTATGAATAAAATCATTCCATATATATATGAATATCATTTAATGGGCATTTTTAAATTGCATGAAATCCAATTTAAAGATTAAAATAAACTCTTTATTTTAATTATAAAATTATTAAGATATATATATATATATATATATATATATATATATATATATATGATTATGATTACATTAATATATAATAACCATTCTTGTTAATCTAGATGTATACCGAAGTAATCATACTGAATCTCATGAATCACGGTTAATATTATATATATAACGCGAATCACAGACTCGGCGAAAAACAATACCGATTTTTTTAAAATAAATTTTATATAACAAAATTTTGCCTAATAAATTATTCTAAATACATACCCATACATATATGGAATCAAAACAATTAATAATACGCATAAAGTTTGGCTCTGATACCATTGTAAGGTTTTGTGAAAATCAAAGACGCAATCAAATTGCAAAATTAGCAGAAGCAAAGTAAAATTAGATTTTAAAATTTTCACAAAGCAAAATTACCCGGATCATCCTTTGTGACACCCCCAAATTCGGGTATCTTCTAACCCGACATATGGTGCTACACTGTACTCATAACCCTACAATCATTCCATTGAAAAATAACAAAATAAATGTAATTACTATCTTCTTATTACAATCAATGTATAATCCTTCCCAGGTTCACAAACCGATTACATCGTTTGTTGTTCATAATGTATAATACATACAAACATACTAATCTATTACACGATGACTAGGCATCCATCTTAGCTTTGCCCTTATCTCTCTTAGCATTCTCAGTACGTTCATCCTTAACTGCAATTATATAATTCACGCCAGAAGTGAGCATAACAGCTCAGCAAGTTTAACAAAGTATAACAGTAACACCACATTCGTGAATTATATAACTATTCGAGCATAACTGAACAAGTAGTTATGAAATATCATAAAACAACAATACTTTAACAGTTCATAACATCAATTCCCAAAGTATAGAGTAGATTAGGAATTCTGAACCGGTCGATAGACCATGAACAGTAGCTTTCTATTTTCATACTTGAAAAGGATATCACAATACTAAGTCTGTACATCCGCATTACTTATGAGCACTTCTAGGTGATCAGCCTATAGTACTCTATGTTGATCAACACTCATTCATTAAACGTATTTACGTTTAATATTTGGCAATCTCGCGTGCCCATCGAATAATCGATGAAAAATACTTTTGTTTGTTCATAAACAAACCTTACCTTCACATCCGTACCAATTACTTGGCATAGGATAGCATTAACATTTCTATATAGAAAGATATGAATATCATTCAATCTATATCTTATGAGTAGTCTAGCTGAGTTAAATCTGGCATTGACCCTTTCTTTAAAACCAGTCGTGCAATTCAGTTCAATGAATCACATAAAACTTGGCTAACTTAAAAGTTAGACAAGCGTTAAGAAAACTTGCCTTTCAGCGTCTTCAAATAATTTAATTGACTGACCACAGCTTTTACATAATCTACATGATATATTCAAATAGCACACTATAATTAGCTAACAAACAAATGTTCACATTGTTCCTACCAACTTCTTTCTCTTCTATGTTTTAGTTAACTTAAGATTAATAATACAATCAACTCGACTCATTACCCTTCGTCCCGGTTCATTACTCAACTAACGTTATTAACCGGACTCGAACATCGTTGATAAATTACCAACTTTGTTCATCATTCATAAGTTATTAACATGCATTCAATTCCAAAGTTTAATACCATATACTCTAGTATAGGTAGTATAGAAATAGTTTTAATACACTTATGATGTGTACAAACATTACTCCTTTAGGTTCCTAAACAATCAAAGTTCAAAACCTAAGTCACTATCAACAACCTTGCACTCGCGCCGCGGTGTGGACTTCTTAGTACTAGACTGGTGCTGCGGCGCCAGTTAGCAGTGTCTAGCTTCCGGTCTCGACGCGAGACTTTATACTAACAGTGATGCTATGGCGCCATTTAGCGACTACCAACTTTCTGCATCTTTGGCAATGACGTGACATTTAACACAACATCGACAACTGCTGGCGCGGACATCGATGCCGAGATAATTTCCATAGTTTAAAATTTTTTGTGAAATTCCCAGAGCCATAACTTCTTCGTTATAAGCCCGATTCGGTCTGTTCAAAAGCCTACACATCATCAATGACATACTCTACGCGTTCATATAAGAATTTGACACTTTTGAATCTGATAACTCAAAATTCATTATTGAGTTCATTTTCTAAACGTTTGTAAACGTAAATGAGCGTTTAATGCTCGTTTTCTTCGTTTTAAGTCGGAATCAGACGATTCTTGAACCCACAACTCTTAAATACCCTATCTCACGTGTTGACATTTAAAAACAAAATTTTCAAGTCTCACGGAAACTTTCAACCTCCAATATGGAATTTCAACGTTTTTAACGTTTAACATCTATTTCTGTGACATTCGTCATAACTTCGTTATTAATGTTCTCTAGGCCAAATCACATGGAATACTCCATGGATTTCATATCTACATCCTAACCAAGTAAGATGCATATATTAACATATTGATGGAGTTCAATCGTTTATCAACAATTGATCTTAATAATCAATATTTTCATGGTTTGAAACAATATCGAACCTTATGATTTCTATGGTTTCATGACTTATAGAGATTGAATCTATGGTAAGTCATCTTTAATCCACTATACAAGACATATACCACCCATTTTATGATTCTCCATGATAAAAGAAAATCAAAAGAGATGGAAATGAAAGATAAGGAATATACCTTAAGAACTCTTGGTGTTCTTGATAAACTTCTAATGAAAATGCTTCAAAGTAGAAGAATGGTTTAAGTTTAGCTCTCTTTCTCTCTCAAACAATCTAGGTTAAGTCTTGGAAAACATCAAATGGCCAAACCTAGCCTCCTATTTATAGAAAACAGAATGGAGGGCAATATGGACATTACACTCCCCACCTCCTTACTATTCACACTTGGTCACCAAGTAAAATGCTTGGTGACCAAGCATTAATCTTGGCTTGCACACCAAGGGGGCCGGCCCACCCTTTTCCATGGGTCATCCCCATGGGTTGCCCCATGGGTTTTACCCATTCGGTGACCCACCGGTTCGATCCATGGTTTGGTTTTCATAAATTGGGCTTAACTAATTTAACATTGGGCTTTGACTTGGGCTTAACCCATTAATCCCCTTGGGCTTGATCATTCAAATAATTGGACTAATTATAATCCAACCCAAATGAATTAACATTAAGTCTTAACTTAATTCTATAATACGAATCATATTCAATACGTACAGTTCACGTATTCTCTCCGTATAATACTCGTACGATAATCGTATTATACGTCTTATTTACTCATCGTATTATACATAGATACTAAATAGTATCATACTTGTATAACACTCATTTTAACCCTAACGCAATTCCCTCTACGCGTTTCATTTCCTTCTCGAAAATTAATATACTCAACACTTAGGTTTTAAGTCCACAGGCTAAAACTGCGTTTGCCATAAATGAAATATTATCAGATATTTCATTTCATCTCGATATTCTATCATTACGCGTTTCTCAGAATTTCAAAATAATTCCCTGAATAAAAACGGATGAATAGTGTTTTTTTACGGAAATTTCTTGAAAAACATTTATTTTTTTCTTGGAAATTCTAAACAATTAATTCTAGCACATAGCCAGATTACTAACCACATTAGCACATTCTAGGTCATAGAACGACCTTCACATATCTTACTCACATAATAAATTAATTAAATTCGTTTAATTCACATAATCAAATAAAAATTTAATTGTCATAAAAATCCAATTTTTCTCGGGTGTTACATCCTTTATGCATATTATTAATTAAAAACGAAGAACAAGAAGTTATGAAATCATACCCTTGTAGATACGAGCTTCCACAGGTACGAGTTTAACTCCTATTTCTCCGTGATCTCCTTGAATCTTCAGGTAGATTCCTTCCTTTAATCAATTTTAGCCACTCAAGTGTATGGCCTCTAGAGGTGATCCACCAAGGAAGAAGAATATTCAAGAAGAAGGGTGTATTGACTCAAACCCTAGTTTTTTCCATCTCTATAGAAAAAGGGGGCGTACTCTCCAACTTTTAGAATCACATATATTTTTGATATATGATATATGACTCTTTATATAAAGATATCAGGTAACCCTATTTAATTAAAATAAGGTATTATTTATTTAATTAAACTCCTTTAATTAAATAGGCTCCCTAATCTTATTAGGGATAATTAATTAAACTTATTTAGTTAATTTTGCCTCCTAATCCTATTAGGAATAAATGAGAGTACTAATATTAAATTAATTCCCAAATTCTTTAGAAATTAAAAATAATAATAATTGTAATAATATTAATAAGACTCCTCTTATTAATTTATATTTAATATTTCTAAAATATTGGATAATAAATATTAAGCTATTTAATTTATTCTATTACCATAGATTAAATTAAATATGCTCAACATATTATTACGATTATGCAATTAACTTCTTAAATAATTATTCTTCCTTTTATGGTTTAACCCTTTAGGTTCTCCATATTAAATCGGTTGTGAATAAATCAATTAGAACAATTCTAATCTTATTTAAAAAATAAATTAAACTATTAATTTATTTAAATAAATATTATTTATTCCGCAATAGGGATAAGTCTCCCTAGCGATTAATAACTTTTCAAGTAATATAGATTTCAACATTAATCATAAAAGAACCTTTGAGTAAATAGTTACCTTACAATTCAATCCTTCCACCATACAATGTCCTAATTAAATATAAGACAATGAAATTACTTTTAAGTCTTTTTTTTAATTAAATGTATTTTGATTCCTAAATGCACAACTCCTAATGAATACAAATTAGAAACTACTTTCTAATTTCATTCCACCTTGGCCAATAAGCAAGCAACGTACATACCAATCTATCCGGATTCACTAATCCCCTTTTTAGTAATCCATTGATTGGGAACATTTTAGTTTTAAGCTATCTAAGAATTTAGATCTCATTAGCATGATCTCAGCATGATTCTAAAAGCATCGCTTAAAACTATGGGTTAATCACATATTATTAAAACAACACTATGTAGATAATTAAATGCCTTTAATAAATAATTCTATTATTAATAAATAAATAAGATTGATTACAAAGTATATGCTTTATCAGCAAACATGATTAGCTTGTATGCATACTACTTTCATTTAGAACTGTCGGATGAATCCCAAAATATTTGAGAACGAAGCTTCTAGGAGAAGCTTCATGAATAGTAAGGAGGTGTGGATAATAAGACAATTTTCCAAATGACCAAAATGCCCCTAAACTTGAAAATCTATAACAGAGAAGAATTAGTTGATTTCTTTGAAATCAACCAACACTTTGAGAGAGAGAAAGCTTGAGAGCTTGGAGAAGAAGAAGGAAGAAAAAAAGCATGAATGCTCGGATTGGAGAAGATCGAGAAATAGAAAAGCTAGTAAATCGCTGACTTTGTCTAGAGGAAGAAGAATAAAGTAAAAAGGTATTAAAAACCTAACTTCTAAGTTAATTTTCTTTAAGTTTCATATGTTAAAAATATAGCATAATGAAAATGGAAGTAAAAGATGTTAAGAAATGATTCCTTTACGGCTGAATCATAAGAAAATGAAGAAATAAGAATTTAAAAGTTAGTTTATAAACATTCTTAAAAGCTTTTCAAAGGAACTATGAATTTCTTGATTTTAATGGACGATTCAGATGAGTTATATGAACTCTCTAATTTTATAAGGATGAATTATCAAACTTATAATGTTAAAATGTAAGAAAATGTAGAATCGTAATAATAATATCGATTAAAAATGAAGAACGAACGAAGAACGCGAAGAACACGTGAAGAACACGAAGAACGTTGTTGATGGACAAATTAAAAACCAACGTAGTTAAAACTTGTTGTTGATGGAAAACTTTAAAATCATCGCGTATAAGTTAGATGCTTATTGCTTAGTTAGGAACGAGAGAAACGTTCATGAAGAATGAATTAAACTTTGCTATAACGAAGTTATGGCGAATTTTTGTAAAAAACGAATGAAAAGTTGAAAGTAATTTAATGAACCCAAATAGTTAGGGTTTCTTAAGAATGCAAGAAAATGTAGAAAATGTGAGTCGCGGAATCAAGAATGAATGAATTTCGAGTTCGGATGACCGAATTACGGACGAACGAAGAAAGTTAATAACGTAAAAATAAATGAATGATAAAATTTAAGCCAATAGAATGTCATGTTAATGGATTCTGAATGAAATTCTATCTTAGGGAAGTTGAAGTACGTAAGATAAGGAAGAAAATGGCTTTAGAACTACCTCGTTTAGAGTTAAAACGAAGAAGTTATGAGATTTCAAAGTAGGCGTCTCAAGCATATTCAACACTTAGAAATTATTTTTGAGTTTTAGTACTGGCGTTGGACCAACCTTGGGAGTCAGGTACTGTTAACTAGCGCTGCATTGCCGGGTTTTGTACATAGAGTGGCGCTGCAATGTCCTTAAGGGAATTTTTCCTGATTGGAGATTTTTATTATCCAACTTTTTGGATGGTAATTAAGTGGAAAGCATGAATGTATTATTCAAGAAGAAAAATATCTAGAATGATGATTAAAACCTGAGTTTGACGATGAAATGTCGAATAAAGGTTATAAAACAACGAGCGAATCGAATTCGTAACCGATATAAAGGGGACCGTAGATCGTGATAAACGTTGAGGAAGATGGTGAGATTGCTTTGATGATTGTGATTCCTTAACATTCGTAAATTTTTAATTCGAATTTTTTATATTAAATATTTATTGAATTATTTAAGTATTTAATGGATGTGTTTATTGTTGAATAAATAATTGTTCAAATTTGATTCAATTTGGTTAACTATTTGTTAAATAAATAATTAAGGAAATTAATTATTTTATGCTAATTTAATTTAATTATTAAGTTTAGAGTTTTGATTAATTGAATTGTTATTCTTTTTATTTGAATTTGTACTTAAAAGGATGTGTTAGTTGATTAAATAAAGTTATAATTATATAGAAAATTATAATTTTGTGGTATTGATTTATGTGATGAAGTAATTTAATAAATTGTTATTAGAATTAATTTAATTTAATAAAAGTATGACAAATAATCTTTTATAAGTAGTTATTAAAATAACTTAAAGGAGTTTTAATTAGTTTTGCCAAACAAGGCCTAATGCCTATTAAGTCTTTAATCTAATTGTGTTTTACCAAACAAGGCATAAGGATTAATTGATTATTTTTTTAGTAGTTAGCCAAACAAGCCTTATGGCTTTTGGTTTTCAAAATAAAAATAAGCGATGTCGATTAAGTTAGTATTATATTATATAATTAATATATATTATATCTTATATCGTTATATTCTAAGGCGTAAGAATAAAAGAGAGAGGTAAGAGAGAAGAAAAGAAAAACTCGGAGGAAGAAAAGAAGAAGAAGAAGAAAAAGTGAGAGAATCCTAGAGAATTGGGAGTGAAGAGGAGAAAAGCTTGACAATCAAAGAGATAGTATCATCATCTTCTTCAAGGTATCATCTATTTTTTTAGTTTTAAAAGTTTAGTTTTCTCTTCCCTAATTCTCTGTAGAATCCTTGTGTAAGGATAAATTGTTGTTGTTATGTGGCTTTATATGATATACTAATGATGTTAAAACTATTTTCATAAGTTATAGTCAATGAATTGATGATATGTATGTAATTTGTGAAGAAAAATATTTTTTCTGAGAGAGTTTTTTTGAATATATATTATTTGGTTTAAGGTAGAAATTAAGGGTTAATTAGTTGTTTAGTTGATAAATTGATTATTGAATGTGGTAGAGTATGTATAAACATTGATAAAGTACTTTGAATTAACTATTTTGGTTGGAAAACAAAATCAAAGTGTTTATTTTCATTAAAAACATCAAAAAGTGAGTTTTTATCAAAAATAGTGAAATTGGATGTTTTAAATTTGTTGTTTATGTTGTTGTATGGGTAGAAACATGTTAGGGAGCTCTTGAATTATGTTTACATGAAGTCTTTGTATGAATTACATGTGAATTAGTACATTAGAAAAGAGCTTGTAGGCAAAATTGGCTTTTTTGTTCATCTTTATTCTTAGAAAGTTGTCGATTCGAAAGCTATGATTTTTATGCCATGTAATGTGACTTAGCGAGCGATAATCTAATGCTTATGACTTTGCTCCCATGCTGACCTGACTAGTAGTATTATTGTCTCGTAGCATATTATTATCCATCCATGTGCATACCGCTTACCCTGATATAAGCGTATGTGTTGCATACATATGAGTTAGCGAGAATAGTCGACGGTGTACTTTTTTGTACTCGAAATTTGAAGGAATTGTTATGGGATAATAGTAGGACTGTAAAATGTTAATTTTAGTATTTCTAAACCATGAATAAGTATGTTATCAACGATTAACTTGTGTTATAACTTGATTATGTGATTAAATAATCAACCCTACATGATGAATGTAGTTAGTTAAGTTTGTAAAGTGGTAGTGACTAATTATGTCATGATGACATATGTTTATATGATATTGTGATTTGAATTGTTCGGTTTAGTCCACGAGCAAGGCAAGTTCTCTAATCTATTTTCTTATTGAAGCAATTATTGTTTCCAATTCGATTACCTTATAAATGATGCAAGTTTTCTAATCCATTATCTTGTTAAATCAATAATTGTTTCCAATATAATAATGAAAGGTTTCTAAACTTTGATTTTTGATATTGAACAAGTTATTCTTGTATTTAACTTGTTGTTTAGCATGCCCAGATATATTTGAATAGTTTTATCGTTCATATTACCACGCATGCTTAGTATTCAATTCTAAATAACCTTGACTTAATGTTGTTCAAGCAAGGTGTGATATAGTTATTCAAGTTGTATGCTATTAGATTATTCCTAAAGCATGACTTTAATTTACCATGTTTATTCAATTACGATTATTCTATAGTATGACGTTATTGGTTTTATTCAACTAATCCTTAGTTGATGTTCGATTTGAATTCAAATTACCTGAAATGTATCCAAACCAAACTCACTTTAGTGCGGACTTGTACTCTAAATCTTTGAGATGAACAACCCTATTATTAGGGGTAACTTACGCTTAGCGTTGAAATGTTTGTGCACAATACATTTATACGAAGGGTGATCCCCTAAATCGAGAGTCCTATAGTCTTATGATTTGTTAAAGTTTAAGTTGAAAAATTACTTATAACTATGGACATAGTTAAGTGGTCTTAGGACCCTCGGTTATTTATTTGAGAATGTTGAAAAATCATATTTATTTTTAATTCTATCGAGCCTCGTATTTGGCAATTGTTGTAAAGATTTTTCATTCATTGTTGTTCCAAGTGAGCTTTGTTTGCTCACTCTTGCTTATATAACTATTACGATTAAGGATGAGAAGGTTGATGTACTACTTTTGATGAGAAAAGGAAAGATGACCAAGTTTTGAAGACTTGTAATATGATATTTCATTTTTAGATTTTAATTGAATGGTTGTAATGAAGTTTATTTAATTTCTGCATTTGAATGATTGTATTTAAAGGTTAGATAACATGGGAGATTTTTATTATGTAACCCTTTAATGGAAAAGGTTTTATTTATCCAATTTTATTGTGATGGGTAGTTAGATATGAATGTTTGATTTAGTGAGCACCAAATCCTGTGGGAATGAAGTACCTGGGTTTGGGGGTGTCACAAGTTGGTATCAAAGCTTTAGGTTATGAACCTTAGGTGGGGAAAAGCATTAGGAAGTAACCTTCGAAAAGATAGTGATGATAAAATCTTATCGAGTTTTAAGGAAGAAGTAATAAAATACTTATGTGCTTATGTGTTTACAACTTATGTGCTCGTGAGTGTCGAGTAGTAATGATTAGTAATTAAAACTTAAACTTTGGTTGGGAGGATGACTAATATAGGAGGATCCGGTCAAAGCTAGGGAGAAGAGCCTCGAGATATTTGGTAGTTTGGGAACAATTCTTGCCACGGGAAGCGATTTCGTTGGTCGCGATGTAGTTGAAGCGGGAGAGAGAGTACGATGAGGATGATGAGATAGAGGCGGATGAGGAAGATTCCTTGGAGTTTGCCGCAGGCGGATGAAGAGGACGAGGAGGAAAGGATTCCACTTAACTTTCGATAGTTGGTAGTATATCGATGAGGTGCATGACCCTGACGTGGAACTTCAAGATCTTGTCGAGGAATTGCAAGAGATAGTAGGTGAACAACAGACCTCGATGGCACGGAAGGATGGCGAGATTCAGGATCGAGAAGAACGTTTGAACAATGTTGAAGAAAAAGTGATTCACCTGAAGAAAGAGAACGAGCAAATGAGAAGAGAGATTGTAGAGTTGAAGAAGCAAGTTGAGAGAAAATGCAAAAAAGGGCAAGAGCCAGAAGATGCGTCTGAGGAAGCTAATCAACAAAAGGCGAAATAGAGAGGAGGAGAAGCACAAGCAAAGAGAATGAAGATGCGAGGAAATGAATAACGTGTTCAACATCGTGATCAATCGAGCTCGAGGATCGGGTCATGGGTTACCCAATTAGTTCGAGACGCTACCCCTCATACATCTTAGATCGTCGAACCATGTTAGAATTATGGAAGAAAGAGCGTCGTAAGGCTTTTGAGTATCTTAATAGGACATCGTAGGAAGTGTACTTGATTTATGATTTATGTTATGATAAATAATATGTAAATCCCAAGTGTTATGCAACTTATGGGATATGATGATGATGTCTGAAACTTTAGTAGTTCAGGAAAATAATGTAAATAGCGGTGATCTTTATTGTTATGATGTTTTCAAAAAATTAAGAATGAATAAAAGTTATTATCTTCTTTTATCAAAGTGTTATGTGTTATGTGGTGATTGATTTTTTTTGGGGGCAAGTTAATTAGAAATTACTTGAAAGAGTTGAGTAATAATCTAATGAGTGTATTTTTAACAGAAAATGCCTCCAAGGCGTCAACCACCCCGTCGGAGAACCATTTGAAGAAACAACAATAATAATCTTTGAAGCTAACCCCATTAGATTCAATTATTTGGTGGCGTTCTTGGTGGTGCCTCTCTGAATCAACCGCAGAATCAACAACAAAATCAAGCTACAACGTTTAAGGACTTGGTGGTTGGACCACGAATTCGTGGGTCCATGAACCCGATTGAGAGCCTGAGACTTGGGTCGTGGAGATAGAAAGTGTTTGATGTGGGGAGTAGGGAAGATCGAAAGCTGCTTTTGCAACATTTATGTTGAAGCGAGAGGCTAGTTATTGGTGGCGGCCAATAAAACCGAGGAGGACCTAGGGAGTTATGACTTGGGAAAGGTTTAAGGAGGTTTTCTTGAGACCTATTTTCGAGAGAGTTGAAGAGTTAGCTAGAAGTGCGGTTTTAGAACTGAAGCGAGGAGCGATGATGGTGTCGGAGTATCCGCAAAAATCAACGAGTTAGCGAGGTTTGCGCCATACCAAATCGGCCTGAGATGAGCCTATGGCGAAGAGGTTTGAGCGAGGATGAAGCCACTGGTTGTTTAGTAGGGTTTCCTTGTTCGATTGAAAGGCGTTTGCGGTAGTGATGGAAAAAGGAAATTCTCATTTGTGAAGGTGGAGGCGAGGTTGTAACCAAGTTGATCGAGAAGAAAAAAGAAGAAGAATGAAGTGGAGGTGAAGAATGGAGGTGGTGGTAGTGGAAATGGTAATAATAATAACTTGAAAAGAAAGTGGAATGGAAATGTGGGTCTTTGAGGAATCAACAAGGTAACCAGCGAAAATAAGAAGTTTAAAGCATGTGCTACATGCGGGAAGTTTCACAAGGGTGTATGCTTAATGGGGAAGCGTGTATGCTTTAATTGTGGCGGGGAGGGGTCACATCGCCCCAAATTGCAATCAACCCAAGAAGAATGTTTGCTACACTTGCGGGTCAAGGATCACTTTGCTCGTGAGTGCCCCAAGAAGAAAATTTGGCGAAACAGCGGGGAAGCGAGGGAGGAAGCGGTGGAGGTACTTGGGCCATTCTGGGACCAACGACATCAAACAAACCCACGGCGAGAACCTTTAACATGGTATGCGAGATGTTGTGCAATCAAAGGATGTGGTGTCGGTATTATCCCAATCAATGATATTGATGCTTATGTATTATTTGATTAGGGTGCTACTTGCTCATTTATATCGATGAATTTGCTATGAGATTAGGATTGCCTAGTGAAGAATTGAATTTCCTTTAAACATAGAAATTGCGAATAAGGAAGTAATTCTGTTAGGTTCAGTATCTGAAATTGTAGGGTGAATATTAAAGGAAATATTTTGATGGTAGATTTAATTCGATTAGGCTTGGAGAGTTTGATGTTATTTTGGGAATGGATTGGTTGTTGATTGTGGGCGATAATTTGTTGCAAAAAAGAAATGTGTAAACCTTATGACTCTCCGTCAAAGGTAGTTTTCAATGGTAGCAAATCGCTGAGACAAATGAAATGTCTAGCGATTATCTGAGCCAAAAAAGTTGTTGAGTCAAGAAATTTGTGTGGGTTATTTAGCTTACATAGTCGATACTCGGAAAGAAGGGTGTGGCTGGAAGAAATACCGATAGTTAGGGAATTTGTGGGCGTGTTTAGGAGGATTTGCGGGACTTACTTTGATGAGAGAAATTGAGTTCGTGATCGACTTAGCGCGAGAGAACGCTCCGATATCGAAAGCCCGTCTGAGAATAGCTCGGTAGAGATGAAAGGCGATGGTACAACTGCGAGAGAGCATTGGACAAGAAATACATTCGGTAGAGTGTGTGTCACAGTGGAGAACACGGTGGTGTTATTAAATAAAGAAGAAGGATGGGTCGATCGTCTTTGCATTGATTATAGGGAATTAAATAAAGTCACTATTAAGAATAAATATCCATTATCGAGAATAGATGACTTGTTTGATCGATTAAAGGGTGCTAGATATTTCTCTAAAAAATAGATTTGAGAAGTGGGTATCCTGTTGAAAGTAAGGAAGGAGGATGTCTTAGAAGGCGGCATTAGAACTCGGTATGGACATTCTGAATTTTTGGTGATGTCTTTTGGTTTGACAAATGCCTACACTGGCGTTCATGGATTTGATGAGCAGGTGTTTAAACCATTTTAGACAAGTTTGTGGTGGTGTTTATTCGGCGATATTACGGTGTACTCTAGAACTCAAGAAGAACACGTGGAACACTTACGTCTAATCTTGGAGACGCTAAGAAAGGAAAAGTTGTATGCAAAATTCTCTAAATGTGAATTACGGTTAGAGCGTGTACAATTTCTTGGGCACGTAATCGACAAGGATGGAATTTTAGTGGATCCATCAAAGGTGAAAGTTGTGATAAATTGGGAACAACCAAGAACTCCATCGAAGTAAGAAGTTTCTTGGGATTGGAAGGGTATTATAGACGGTTTATCGAGATTTTCTCAAGATAGCCACTCAGTTAACAAATTTGATGAGGAAATCTGTAAAATTTGTTTGGACGGAGAAAGTGTGAAGGAAGTTTCGAGAATTGAAAAAGAAGCTAAGTATAGCTTTTGTGTTGTCATTACCGGATAATCTGAGAAATTTTGTGGTGTCTGGTGATGCTTCACACCTGAGGATTAGGATGTGTCCTTATGCGAGAATGGAAAAGTCATCAGCGTATGCATCAAGGCAATTGAAGGACTACGAAAAAGGGTATCAACTCATGATTTAGAGTTGGCGGCGGTTTGTGTTTGCTTTAAAGATATGGAACACTATCTCTACGGAGAGAAATGTGAGATCTACACACAGCACCATAAAAGTCGAAGTATATTTTCACTCAAAAAGACTTGAACATGCGTCGAAAGGAGATGGATGGAATTGATAAAGGATTACGATTGTGAGATCTTTTATCATCCGGGAAAAACAAGCGTGGTTGCGAGATGCCTTGAGTAGGAAAGGCGGAGAGAGAAGTTGATGTTGTTAAGCGATAAGGAGGAGCTTATTACAACAATGTCGAGGTTAGAGTTGGAAATCAAATTTCCAAAAGAATCAGATGAAATTATACGGATGGAAGCCGGTCGAACTTTGGTGGACAAAGTGAAGAAGCTCAAGCTGCGGGATGAGGAATGCTGAAAAATAAGAGAAAGTGTGGTCGAGGGAAAGGAAGTGAAATACAAGGTTGATATTGATGGAATCTTTGAGATTCGAGGGGCGAATCAGGTTCAATGATACCGGATATTAAAGAGGACATCTTGTGAAGCTCATAGCTCGAGATATTCGATTCATCCGGGAAATGCGAAAATGTATCAAGATTTGAGGCAACATTTTGGTGGCCAAACATGAAAAGAGGCGTTGCGAGAATCGTTGCAAAGTGCTTAACATGTCGAAGAGAGAGTCAAAGTAGAACATCAAAGACCAAGCGGGTTACTTCATAGTTAGAGAGATAGGAATGGAAATGGGAACATATCACAATGGATTTTGTGGTAGGTCTCCCAACGACTCGAAAAAAGGATACGATGCGATTTGGGTGATAGTGGATGATTGACAAAAATGCACACTTTTGCCGATAAAGATTAGATTGATCTTGATCAATTTGGCAAAATTATATGTTAAAGAGATCGTTGCTTGAGACATGGAGTTCGGTGTCAATTGTGTGAGACAGAGATCAGAGATTCACATCAAACTTACGGAAGAGACTATAAGAATGTATGGGAACACGATTGCGAATGAGTACGGCATATCATCATAAGCGGATGGCAAAAGCGAGCGAGCGATTAGAGACATTAGAAGATATCTTTGAGAGCATCGTCATGGATTTCAAAGGAAGGTGGGATGAACAATTACCGTTGGTGGAATTTTCCTCTGATAATGAGTTACCACGCATGAGCATCGGCATATCCGCCTTACGAAGCATTATGCGGCGGGGAGTGCGAGAACTCCCTTTGTCTTTGGGATGAAGTCGGTGAGCGTCAATTATTAGGACCCGAGGCTAGTACAACAAACTCTTGAGGTTGTCAAACTCATCGAACAAGATTGATATTTGCTTTCAAAGCAGAGAAAAAGAAATATCTTGATCAACCTGAGACAAGATCGTGCATTTGGCGTAGGAAATTACGTTTTCCTAAAAGTTTCACCTTGGAAGGAAAAATTCGATTTGGTAAAAGGGAAACTAAGCGAGGTTTATTGGACCCTTGAAGTCTTTGCAAAAAAAGTGGAGAGGTGGCTTACGAGGTAGCTCTACCTCGAGTGCAAAACATTCATAATGTTTTTCACGTTTGATATTACGACCATATAAGTCCGATTACAAGCATGTGATCGAGTATGAACCATTGCAATTTGAGAAAGACTTGTCTATGAAGAGGTTCTATCCGGATAGTCGACGAGGAAAGAACAAGTGCTCGAAATAAAGTGATACCTTACATGAAGGTAATATGGAGGAACCCTGATGTCGAAGAGGCTACGTGGGAACTCGAATATGAAATGATGAAGAATTACCACGAGTTATTTGTTTAATCTATGTCTTGATTACGGGGACAGAATCTTTGTAAGTAGGGAGAATGTGATGAATGAATTGTTTGAATTGTGATTACGAGGACAGAATCCTTGTAAGGAGGAATGATGTAACATTCTAGAGAAAATTTTTAATTGTTATATTAAATATTTATTGAATTATTTAAGTATTTAATGGATGTATTTATTGTTGAATAAATAATTGTTCAAATTTGATTCAATTTGGTTAACTATTTGTTAAATAAATAATTAAGGAAATTAATTATTTTATGCTAATTTAATTTAATTATTAAGTTAGAGAGTTTTGATTAATTGAATTGTTATTCTTTTTATTTGAATTTGTACTTAAAAGGATGTGTTAGTTGATTAAATAAAGTTATAATTATATAGAAAATTATAATTTTGTGGTATTGATTTATGTGATGAAGTAATTTAATAAATTGTTATTAGAATTAATTTAATTTAATAAAAGTATGACAAATAATCTTTTATAAGTAGTTATTAAAATAACTTAAAGGAGTTTTAATTGAGTTTTTGCCAAACAAGGCCTAATGCCTATTAAGTCTTTAATCTAATTGTGTTTTACCAAACAAGGCATAAGGATTAATTGATTTATTTTTTTAGTGGTTAGCCAAACAAGCCTTATAGCTTTTGGTTTTCAAAATAAAAATAAGCGATGTCGATTAAGTTAGTATTATATATATATATATAATATATATATATTATATCTTATATGCGTTATATTCTAAGGCGTAAGAATAGAAGAGAGAGGTAAGAGAGAAGAAAAGAAAAACTTCGGAGAGGAAAAGAAGAAGAAGAAGAAGAAAAGTGAGAGAATCTAGAGAATTGGGAGTGAAGAGGAGAAAAGCTTGACAATCAAAGAGATAGTATCATCATCTTCTTCAAGGTATCATCCTTTTTTTTAGTTTTAAAAGTTTAGTTTTTCTCTTCCCTAATTCTCTGTAGAATCCTTGTGTAAGGATAAATTGTTGTTGTTATGTGGCTTTATATGATATACTAATGATGTTAAAACTATTTTCATAAGTTATAGTCAATGAATTGATGATATGTATGTAATTTGTGAAGAAAAATATTTTTCTGAGAGAGTTTTTGTGAATATATATTGTTTGGTTTAAGGTAGAAATTAAGGGTTAATTAGTTGTTTAGTTGATAAATTGATTATTGAATGTGGTAGAGTATGTATAAACATTGATAAAGTGCTTTGAATTAACTATTTTGGTTGGAAAACAAAATCAAAGTGTTTATTTTCATTTAAAACATCAAAAAGTGAGTTTTTATCAAAAATAGTGAAATTGGATGTTTTAAATTTGTTGTTTATGTTGTTGTATGGGTAGAAACATGTTAGGAGTTCTTGAATTATGTTTACATGAAGTCTTTGTATGAATTACATGTGAATTAGATTATTAGAAAAGGAGCTTGTAGGCCAAAATTGGCTTTTGTTCATCATTATTAGAAAAGTTGTCGATCGAAGAAGCTGCGATTTCCTTAAGCATGATGCTTGACTTGAGAATTAATTAATCTCGTGCCAAATGCGGCTCCATGACCTTATGTGTGACACTAGTAGTATTATTATATTGTGTATGCCGCGCCATCTCCATGCATGACCGCACTACACCTGATATAAGCGTGTGGTATGCATGTATGAGTTAGAGAATAAATACG
Source organism: Panax quinquefolius (assembly GCA_020205615.1). Lineage (NCBI taxonomy): Eukaryota > Viridiplantae > Streptophyta > Magnoliopsida > Apiales > Araliaceae > Panax > Panax quinquefolius. The sequence continues at coordinate 163,035 of JAINUW010000573.1, forward strand.
ACGATTGTACTTTTTGTACTCGAAATTTGAAGGAATTGTTATGGGATAATAGTAGGAATTTGTAAAATGTTAATTTCAGTATTTCTAAACCATGAATAATTATGTTATCAACGATTAACTTGTGTTATAACTTGATTATGTGATTAAATAATCAAACTTACATGATGAATGTAGTTAGTTAAGTTTGTAAAGTGGTAAGGACTAATTATGTCATGATGACATATGTTTATAGGATATTGGGATTTGAATTGTCCGGTTTAGTCCACGAGCAAGGAAAGTTCTCTAATTTATTTTCTTATTGAAGCAATTATTTTTTCCAATTCGATTACCTTATAAATGATGCAAGTTTTCTAATCCATTATCTTGTTAAATTAATTATTGTTTCCAATATATTAATGCAAGGTTTCTAAACTTTGATTTTTGATATTGAACAAGTTATTCTTGTATTTAACTTGTTGTTTAGCATGCCCAGATATATTTGAATAGTTTTATCGTTCATATTACCATACATGCTTAGTATTCAATTCTAAATAACCTTGACTTAATGTTGTTCAAGCAAGGTGTGATATAGTTATTCCAGTTGTATGCTATTAGATTATTTCTAAAGCATGACTTTAATTTACCATGTTTATTCAATTAGGATTATTCTATAGTATGACGTTATTGGTTTTATTCAATTAGTCCTTAGTTGATGTTTCGTTGAATTCAAATTACCTAAAATGTATCCAAACCAAACTCACTTTAGTGCGGACTTGTACTCTAAATCTTGAGATGAACAACCTTATTATTAGGGGTAACTTACGCTTAGCGTTGAAATGTTTATGCACAATACATTGTACGAAGAGCTGATCCCCCTAAGTACGAGGAGTCCCTATAGTCTTATGACTGTTAAAGTTTAAGTTGAAAATTTACTTATAACTATGGACATAGTTCGTGGTCTTAGAACCCTCAGTTATTTATTTCAAAATGTTGATAAATCATATTGTTTAATTCTATCGAGCCTCGTATTTGGCAATTGTTGTAAAGATTTTTCATTCATTGTTGTTCGAAGTGAGTTTTGTTTGCTCACTCTTACTTATATAAGTATTACAGTTAAGGATGAGAAGGTTGATGTACCTAGCACTAGTAAGGGAAAAGGAAAGATGAACAAGTTTTGAAGACTTATAATATGATATTTGATTTTCAGATTTTAATTGAATGGTTGTAATGAAGTTTATTTAATTTCCACATTTGAATGATTGTAAGTAAAGGTTAGATAACCTGGGAGATTTTTATTATGTAACCCTTTAATGGGAAAGGTTTTATTTATCCAATTTTATTGTGATTGGGTAGTTAGATATGAATGTTTGATTAAGTGAACACCAAATCTATGGCCCGACATTAAGAAAGGATGTGGAATGAAGTTTAATGAAGGTTTACACAGGTTTGGGGGGATAATATTTTCGAAAGATCATAATAATTTCAAATAATTATTATCATTTATAATGATTTCTCAAACACTAATATCAATTTTAAATGATTTAAATATGAATAAGGAATAAAATTCTATTATCATTAATATTTAAATAATTTAAAATATTAATGGGAAACGAACATTATGTAAAAATAATTTTAAAAGTTATTTGATATAATAACAATTCTTTAGAGAACAAAGGATTTTTTAAAATCATAATAATTTCAAATAATTATTATCATTTATAATATCACTAATATTTTAAATGATTTTAAAACATTTAAAATTATTTTTAAATAATTACCATTAAAAGTATTAAAATATTTGTAAATTTCATGTCAAATTTCTATTAAAAGTTATATATTATAACTTAAAATATTTTTAAAACCTTTATATCATTTTCTAAATGATTTTTAAAACATTAAAATAATTTTTAAATAATTTATTTAATATAATTATTAAATAAATTTATTATCATTAATATTAAGTTATTAATGAAATCTATATCAAAATATTAAAAGTTATTCATTATAACTTAAAATATTTTTAACACTTTAATATCATTTTTTAAAATATTAAAATCATTTTTAACTAATTTATTTAATATAATTAGTAAATAAATTTAATATCATTAATATTTAAATAAATTAAAATATTAATAAAATTTATGTTAAATTATTAAAAGTTAATTTTTATAACTTAAAATAAATTTTTTAACTTAATTATGAATTTTTAATAATTATTTTCTATTTTTTCTATTTATTTAAATTAATTAATTAATTTTTATTAAAACTGTCGCTAAAGGTTTTAGCGACAAAAACTGTCGTAATAGGTGTTCTTCATCAACGAAGAACAACCTTGGTCAATGCCCTGAGGGCTACTTTGACCATGATTAATTTCCATCTGGTTATGTTTCTGGGCATGAGAGTGTATCAACGGTGTAGTACTAATGTCATACTATATGTACTAACTAATTTCAGGGTCTAACTACATCATAGGAAGAAGATCTAAGTGACCAAACTTACTGTCAGTACTATTCTTGAGTTTTTGGGTTACTCAGAAACTCAGGTAGTGTTGAGTAGCCACTTTAGAGCTTTAATAACTTGATTCCTATGTATTGTTTGAGTGTTATAGTGTCACACTCTTGTAGAATACATGTCAAGGTACAAAAGTATTACACTTAGGTTGTTTAACAACATCACAATTGCAAGATCTAGCTTAATCAACTAGCTGTCAGAAACTATTCTGGGAAATTTCAGGAATTTCCAGAAATCAGTTTCTGTGCTTGGTCAACCCTTTTTGACCATTAATTATAACTTGGATCCTGTTTATCATTTAAGTGTTTTGATGTCATGGTTTTGTAGTCCATATGTCAGGGTATAGAAATGATACACTTAGACAAGCTAAAATATTACAGATGCAAGATTTAAGCCCCTCAAAAGCTTGTCAGACCCTTTCTGGGTTTTCTAGAAATACTTTTTTATGACTGGTCAACCATGTTTGACCATTAATAACTTGAAATCTGGACATGATATGGACATGATTTTACTTTCAGTTTACTCTCCTCATGGAATACTATAACAAGGATACACTTAGCAAGTCTAACACTTAACAGATTAGGATCTATGGCCTCTAACATTTGACTGTCAGGCCATATTTCTAGGGTTTTGGACAGTTTCTTAAATCTTCATTTTCATGCACTTAAATGTTATGGTTCCATAATTTATCAAAATAGATCACTAAATAACATCACATACAACATATTTAAACACAAAACATAAAATCTACCTAAGCATACAAGATCTAGCTTAGGGTTAGGGTTTATACCTTTCTTGAACAAATTTTGATTTCCTCTTTCAAATCTGATCTTGAGTAGTTTATGGGGTGTTCTTGGCTGATCTTAGGACTTAGTTTCTCTCAAGATTTCGTGGGTTAGGATAGAGAGAGACTTGGCTAAGCTTAGTAAATAAAGTAAAGCTTTCTTTAATTTTCTTTACGATCAAATCTTTGATTCAATGCATGTGGTTGTTGCTAGGTGTCAATTATATCAAATTTAGGATAGATTTTGAGCATATGGGAGATTATGTTGTAAAAGTTTTTTATATATATAATTTATGTTTATATCTATAAGAACCCAAAACCCTAATAAGACTCGTATATATAAAATCCCATTATATAAATAAAATTTTTCCGTTCTGAATGTGTTATGTGTTAATATATACTTGGTTTTACAAATTTGACCAAAAAAAATTTTGTCCGAAAAATGTCGTGCTTAATTTTTTTTTTCTATATTCGGACTTTTCGGTAAAATTATTTTGCCAAGTTACTTTGTCCTGCTTACACTGAAAAAACGCTTTGTCGTGCTTATTAGGATTAGTGAGAAATTTAGGTTAAAAATCCTAGATTAACAAACCCTAACCCTAATTAGCAAAACCCTAACCCTAATTTATAAACCTAACCCTAATTAGCTAAATTAACTCTAATTAGCTTATGTTAACACCTAATCATGGTTAGTAAACTTCAATTAGGTACTAATTAACATTACTTAATATTCCCAATCATTAGAAACAAAACCCTAATCATGATTAGTGAAGATTAAAGCCTAATTAAGCTACTAAACAAACCTAACTAGCTCATAAGGAGGTTAGGAGTAACCATTGCAAGTTCCAAGGTAGCACATGACATGCTTGTAACTCCCAAGCATCACCATAGTCATCAGATCAGATCTTTGTAGAGGTAAGTTGCTTAAAAATGACCAAAAAGCCAAGTTTAAGAATTCTATAAATAGGAACCTTGGGGCTAAGCAAACTCATGAAATTCCTGAGCCTAGATACACTTATAAACCTACCAAATCAAGCATGGGTGATAGCAGCAACAACATCAGAAGTTAGAATCAAAAATTGCTCAAGAAAAGGTACAAACCGTAGTTCTTAATTAGTTCTATAATCTTATGTTAGATTTGTTGTTTAGATGTTTTGAATTATGTATTAGTATGTTAGAAAGTATGTTAGATTGGTAGAACACGTTTTCATAACATCTAGATGCCTTAATTAAGTGTTTTAAGAAATCTGGAAATTTTAAAAACTAAGTCTGACAGCCGAATGTCAGAGCCTATAGATTCATATGTGTTTATGTTTTGGTCTGTTAATTGTTTGGTATTTGTAGCCTGTTAAAAGGTCTTTAATCTAGAAAAGAAACCAGGTTCATTTGAACCATAGATTTCAAGTTATAAGTAGTCAAAGTGGGTTGACCGTTCATGGATTGCAGTTTTCTGGGTTACCCAGAAAGCTCAAGAACAGTTGAACCGGCTACTTTGACCAATCTGTTTAATCGTCTTCTGTTTGTTATTTTTTGTAAGTTTTTGTTATAGATCAATACTCTGTTATATGTACTACATATCTATAATCTTTAATGGAACAAACAACAACGAAGAATGGTCAAAATAAAGACCGAATTTGACCATGTTTTTGGGTTTTCTTTAACCAAAGAAATAGAGACCTTAGATTTATGCTTTGACCAAAGATACAATAGAGACCTTAGATTTATGCTTTGTTCGTGTTAATGTTATATATATGTACCCTGACATATATACTACATGTTACAAGAAACATTACACACATCAAATACACAGAATCGAAGATATTTAAGCCACAAAACCGTTAAACGGCCATGACTTCTGTTTTGGGTTACCCAGAAACTCAAGAACAGCTCTGACAGTGACTTTGAGCCTATATAACTTCTCGTTATATGTAGGTTAAAGCCTAAAATTTGTTTCATGTTATACTACTGTATGAGTACTACAACATCAACTCTTGAACAAACCAAAACTCATTAACAGTAGCCTTATAATTAATGGTCAAACTAGTCACTCGACCATGACCAAACAGCTGCCCAAAAACTCAAGAACACCTACAACGACACTTTCTGTCACTGAAGGGCTTTAGCGACAGACAGAAATTATTTTTCTAAAATAAATTATAAAAATTAGAAATAATTAATAAATAAATATAAAAATAGTTTTAAAAATTATATTAAGTTATTATAAATAAATTCCGATATTTTTACACAAATTCAATAATTATTTTTTATTATTTTGATATTATTAATAATTAACTTATTAATAATGAAATTAGAATAATTATTTATAAATACTAAATAATTATGGAAAAATATTATTAATGATATAAAAATTATAAATAAATGAATATAAATTATTTAAAAATTATAATCAATGTTTTTGTAAAATTTTAAGTAAATATTAATTACTTATAAATAGAAATAAATGATTTAAAAATCAAAATAAATTTTTAAATACTTTAAAATTTCTAAAAAGGTATTTTAAACTATAATTAAATTTTATAAAGAAAATTTAGTTCATTAATCAAAGGTTTTAAACACAATACCCTATTAATCTTACCGATATTATATTAATGTTATAATTGAGTATTGTTATCAATACTAACGTGTTAGATATATATATATATATGAACTTCGTATGTATTTATTAACGATTGAATAGCATAACTTGACTGATCTACGCTCAAGCAAGTTCTCTATCCTTAAATTTCTTATAAAGCAAATTTCTTAAACCTTGTTTATTCATTAGACAAGATTTTTATCTTGATATGTTGCTGATATAATATACTACACCTACAATTAAATTACCTTCTTATTGTAAAGTTATTGCTATAGTTCCAGCATAACTAAAAAATGAATTGTTTATTCATATGATAATGTTTATTGAGCGTGAATTGTTGAGTCAAACCAAATTGTTTTGGTAAGACATCTTATACTGAAGTTGGGTATCCCATAAGGGATTAAAAGTTAGTCAATTCATATATTGACATTTAGTGTATTTTGAGCACTGGTAGGATGATATACATACTTCTAAGATGTTGAATAGGCTGATCCCCTATCTCATTTTTGAACAAAATTTCTAAGTCTGTGTGACTGACAGAAATAATGAAAATTCCAGAAATGGTTGAAATTAGAAATCCAGAAATGGTAAAGAAAATTCCAGAAATGGTTGAAATTAGAAATCCAAAAATGGTACAATTATTAGTCAAAATTTGAACTGTTATATTTCTTCAAATCCTATATTGTTATAAATACAAAACTTGTTGAGCATGTCATAGCTCACCCTTGCAAATTATTCCCTTTGCAGTTTTAGATGGTAATCCTGGAACTTCTGGAGTAGATAAAGGGAAGCGTCCCTACATAGATTAGATTATATTTTTGTTTGTTTGAATACCTTGAAATAAGAACTCATTTTGAGAATCATGTAATCGAATCTTAATATTATGATATATATAACATCTTCATTTCTGCAACCGTGTTTTCTTACATACATAGATGTAAAATTAGACTTCTTCAAATCTAGTTGAGATCCTTGGGAACTATTTATCTGAGTGAGGGTATTAATAGCATGGACTGTTCATGTTGTTACTGATACTCTGGATTTTGGATAGATAGTTACTATCGATATGATAGTATAAATTCGTTTGGCTTAGACTATACATCTGGGTGATAGTATTTGTAATATGGACTGTTCATGTTATTACTGATACTCTGAATTTCAGATAGATAGACTTTAGTCACAGATACAGTTCATATATCCAAGTGAGGGTATCCAAACATAGTAAAAGTTCTCCTGAGAATTGACAACTATTATGGGATACTTTGAATTTTGGATCTATGAGAATTATATCTGCTAGTCTCTCTATTTAATGTAATTTTATAATCAGATACCATGGGTGTATACATTTAAAAGCATTATGTTGATTTTCTGTAAACACCATATCAGATACCGTGGGAGTATAGATATGGGGGCATTACAATTTTGGTTTCAATGTTGTTAAGGCTATAGATATAAGGAAGAGAAATCTTAGTATATAGTCTTTGAGTCCGTAAAAATTTTAAAAGTATACATAAAATATAACAATAAAATTATTATGTTATGTAATTTCTATACAGTATTAAAGGAGTTTTCTTTTATAGATGGCCAACTCCAATGCTGAGGAAATGGTAATAGCCAATAATCCACCACAAATAGAGTCATGCATAGCCAGTGATGCAGAAGATGAGAAATTGCTTCATAATCAACAACTGTTACATGCTGAGGAAGAAGAGGATCCAGTGGCAGGACAGTTAATGAGAATTGATGAGCATGATGAGGCAATGGCATCACTATTGAAGACAACACAATACGAGGGTAATAAGATAAGGTTTAGGCCTGATATAGCTGAGGGAATGCTATAGCATGAGAGAGGACATAGTCAACGACTAAAAGTACAACTGCACCACACACAGAGGGGCAGAAAGGAAATTTAGTCAAGGCTTCTTAAAACATCTCTGGGTGTTCAAGATACTTTTAATGATTTGCAGCGCCGTGTAGTTCGATATCCAATAGAGGAGAAGAAGACGGCTTATCTCATCGATCGATCTGTGGTTTGTCACATGATTCAGGAGTCCTTTGATGATATCAATGAATTCTAGAGAGTAGCATAGGTGGTTGAATGCTTTATATTAGTACAATAAAAAAGCATTCAAAGTTTGCAATGTAATCAGTACTTTGTAAGATAGTAGTATGTTTAATTATGAAGTTGTTGTGTAATACTATTTTGATATATGAAATAAACAATATGTTGTGTTACTCAAATTCTTATGTGAATTTTTAATTGGTTTATATAGAATCATGCCACCAACCAGAAGACCCCAAAGAGAAATGAATGATGATAATTCTACCCAGCAGTTAGTAGACCTTATGCTAGGAGTTGTAAATAGACATGTGAACCAGAATACAACTTTTAAAGACTTTAAATTAGTTGGATCACCTGAGTTTAAAGGTACACCAGAACATGTAGATGCACAAATTTGGATTTCTGAGATAGAGAAATTTTTCCTAGTAACCAATGTTAATAATAACCAAAAGATAACTTTTGCAACCTTTTTCATGAAGGGTGAGGCTAATTATTGATGGGAATCAACCAAAGGTCAGGTAGAAACTGAAATTGTTCCTTGGGATAGATTCAAAGAGTTGTTCTTTGAAAAATATTTTTTCCAATCCCTAAAATACCGAATGGAAATAAAATTTCTGGACTTAAAACAAGGAGATCTTATTGTAACCCAGTATACAACTAAGTTTAATGAACTGTCCAGGTTTTCTCCTCATCAAGTAACCACTGAACTTAGAAAGACTCGTAGGTTTCAGGAGGGTTTAAAACCTCAGATTCAGAGTAGATTGTCAGTACTTCAAATAAAAACTTTCTATGAGATACTAGAGAAGGCCACTATAGCAAAAAGTGAGAATGACTGTCTTACTAAATTTCATCAGAGAAGAGAAGTCGAGAATGAAAAAGAAAAATTAGGATGAGAACCAGTTCAAAGTGGGTTTAATAACAAACGTAAATGGGATAATTCTTTTCTAACAACCCGAGGAAAAAGATAGGAAATACTAACAATAACTTTAGTAATAATAATATTAAACCTTGTCCTAATTGCGGTAAGAAACATAGAGGAGAATGCCTTCATAACAAATGTTTTAATTGTGGACAGTCGGGACATTATTATCCACAGTGTCCTCTTCTATGGAAAAATAAATGTTTTAATTATGGTTCCTTAGACCATTTTTCGAGGAACTGTCCCAAACCTAGGAATCAAGGAGGAAAAGGGGTTAAAATACCAGAGAATAATCAATCAACAGTAGTTGCAATTGGGGTTCAGAGTCGACCTACCGTGAGAACATTTAATATGTCGGTGAGGGATGCTGTTGCTTCACAGGACGTGGTGACAGGTATCATCCTTAACAACACTTTAAATGCATATGTGTTATTCGATTCTTATGTTACATGTTCTTTTGTGTCTAGAAATTTCTCTATAAACTTGAATACACCTTGTGAAAATCTAGACAAACCATTCTGCGTGGAAATTGCTAATAATGAAAGAATTCCGGTTGAGACCATATACAAAAACTGTAGTGTGATAATAAAAGGACATAATTTTAAGGTAGATTTGATACCAATTCAGTTGGGAGAATTGGATGTAATTTTAGGAATGGATTGGTTAGTTAATCATAACGCGATGATTGATTGTCATAAAAAATGTATAAACCTTTTGACTGCTTCGAAGTCAAAGGTAGTGTTCAACGATAGTTGTTCACCTAAGCAATCTCGATGTTTGACTATAGTTCAAGCAGAAAGATTACTTAGAAAGGGTTGTTTAGGATATTTGGCCTATATAGTTGATACTCGACAGGAATGAGTAAAACTAGATCAAATACCTATAGTTAGGGAATTTCCTGATGTATTTCTAGATGACTTACCAGGTTTGCCTCTAGATAGGGAAATTGAGTTTGTCATTGATCTTGCACCACGAACGACACCAGTTTCTAAGGCACAGTACAGAATGGCACCTATAAAACTGAAAGAGTTACTTATTCAATTATAGGAACTCTTAGATAAAAGTATATACAACCTAGTGTTTCACCCTGGGGAGCACCAGTTCTGTTTGTAAAGAAGAAGGATGGAACTATGAGACTATGCATAAACTATAAGGAGCTAAATAAGTTAACTATTAAAAATAAATATCCTTTACCAAGGATTGATGATTTGTTTGACCAATTAAAAGGGGCTGAATATTTTTCAAAAATTGACCTTAGAACAGGTTATCATCAATTAAAGGTAAGAATGGATGATGTGCCAAAAATAACGTTTAGGACACGCTATGGACATTATGAGTTTCTTGTAATGTCATTTGGATTAACAAATGCACCGGCAGCATTTATGGATTTAATGAATCGAGTGTTTAAACCATGCTTGGACAAATTTGTTGTAGTATTTATCAACGATATTCTGGTATACTCGAAAACACGGGAAGAGCATACTGAACACTTGAGAGTCGTATTGGAGATATTACGAAAGGAACAACTTTATGCAAAGTTTTCCAAGTGTGAATTCTGGTTGAAGAGAGTTCAATTTTTAGGTCATGTAATTGATAAGAATGGAATATCTATAGATCCAGCTAAGATCGAAACGGTTGTGAATTGGGAACAACCAACAACTCCAACAGAAGTACGAAGTTTTCTCGGATTAGCGGGTTATTATCGACGGTTTATAAAAGATTTTTCAAAAATAGCAACCCCATTAACCAATTTAACTAGAAAGACGGTGAAATACGGCTGGACAAATAAATGTGAGGAAAGCTTCCAAGAGTTGAAGAAGCGACTGAGCATGGCTCTAGTGTTATCCTTACCAGATGATACAGGAGGCCTTGTAGTATATAGTGATGCATCACATAGAGGTTTAGGGTGTGTTTTGATGCAACATAGGAAAGTGATAGCTTATGCATCACGACAACTCAAAGATTATGAGAAGAGGTATCCTACTCATGACCTAGAGTTAGCCGCGGTAGTTTTTTCTCTAAAAAATTGGAGACATACTTTATGCGGGGGAAGTGCGAGATATATCTGAGATCATAAAAGTCTCAAATATATTTTTACACAAAAGGAATTAAATTTAAGACAGAGACGATGGTTAGAACTGATAAAGGATTTTGACTGAGAAATTTTACATCATCCCGGTAAGGCCAATGTTGTAGCTGATGCGTGAAGTAGAAAGAATCAGGAAAAATTGAATGTATTAACCACTAATAATAGGTTAATAAAAGACTTTGAAAATTTAGAAATTTAGGTGGAATGTCCAACTACCTCTACCCAAAAATTATATATTTTAGAAGGAGTTTCATCTCTGCTTAATAAAGTTAAAGAGATACAGGAGAAGGATGAAGAATGTCAGAAGTTTAAATCTAATTCAACATATGATAAGTATAATAAATTTAGAATAGATACGAATGGAATAATAAGATATGAAAATAGAATCTGGGTTCCGTTAGACTAAGCTTTAAAAGATGAAATTTTAAACGAAGCTCATAATTCTAAATTTTCCATACATCCTGGCAGTACAAAAATGTATAAGTATTTAAGTTGACACTTTTGGTGGTCGAACATGAATAGATAAATAGCTAAATGGGTAAGTAAATGTCTCACGTGTCAAAGGGTTAAGGCTGAGCATCAAAAGCCGAGTGGTTTACTTCAACCCTTACCAATTCCCGAGTGGAAGTGGGAACATATAACTATGGATTTTGTTGTTGGTCTTCCAGCTACACAAAAGGGCCATAATGCCATTTGAGTAATAGTTGACCGTTTAACAAAATCAGCTCACTTTTTACCTATTAAGATTACCTATAACCTAGATCGCCTTGCCAAACCTTACATCAATGAAATTATCTCTAGGCATGGAGTACCTGTGTTCATAGTATCAGATCGAGATCCAAGATTTACTTCTAATTTTTGGAAAAGCCTTCAGAAACACTTAGGAACACAAGTAAGATTAAGTACATCTTATCATCCGCAAATTGATGGACAGAGTGAGAGAACCATACAAACATTAGAGGATATGCTAAGAACTTGTATTATAGATTTCAAAGGAAGTTGGGAAGATCAGTTACCCTTAGTCAAATTTGCCTATAACAATAGTTATCATGCTAGCATAGGTCCCTACGAAGCTTTATATGGGCGTAAGTGTAGAACACCTTTATGTTGGGATGAAGTCGGGGAAAGAAAAATGTTAGGACCTGAGATAATTCAACAAACAATTGAAACTATCAGAATTATTCGTCAACGATTACAAGCATCTCAAGATTGACAAAGAAAATACGCCGATCCACATCGTCAACAACGAAACTTTAACGTAGGAAGTCACATATTCTTGAAAGTATCTCATTGGAAAGGCAAGATACATTTTGGCAAGAAAGGAAAATTAAGTCCGAGATTCATTGGACCTTTTGAAATTTTGAGAAGCGTTGGTGAAGTTGCTTATGAAATAGCACTACCTCCTGAGTTAAAACATATTCATAATGTGTTTCATGTGTCCGTATTACGACCATATAAACCTGATTATAAACATGTTATACAATATGAGCCAATCCAAATAGAGGAAGATCTTTCTTATGTAGAAGAACCTGTGCAAATCGTCGACCGTAAAGAGCAAGTTCTGAGAAATAAAGTGATAGCATCGGTCAAAGTAATTTGGAGGAATCAGGACGTTGAAGAAGCTACATGGGAGCTTGAAGATAAAATGCGCGAGAATTATCCTCAATTATTTACTTAACTTGTACTGTAATTTTGAGGAAGAAATTCTTATTACTGGGGGCTAATGTAAAAATCAAAAACCCTAATAAGACTCGTATGTATAAAATCCCATTATATAAATAAAATTTTTCCGTTCTGAATGTGTTATGTGTTAATATATACTTGGTTTAACAAATTTGACCAGATAAATTTTTTTCTGAAATACGTCGTGCTTGACACCTCGTGCTTAATTTCTTTTTTCTATATTCGGACTTTTCGGTAAAATTATTTTGACAAGTTGCTTTGTCGTGCTTACACTGACAAAATGCTTTGTCGTGCTTGTTAGGATTAGTGAGAAATTTAGGTTAACAACCCTAGATTAACAAACCCTAACCCTAATTAGCAAAACCCTAACCCTAAATTATAAACCTAACCCTAATTAGCTAAATTAACTCTAATTAGTTTATGTTAACACCTAATCATGGTTAGTAAACTTCAATTAGGTACTAATTAACATTACTTAACATTCTTAATCATTAAAAACAAAACCTTAATCAAGATTAGTGAAGATTAAAGACTAATTAAGCTACTAAACAAACCTAACTAGCTCACAAGGAGGTTAGGAGTCACCATTGCAGGTTCCAAGGTAGCACATGCCATGCTTGTAACTCCCAAGCATCACCATAGTCATCAGATTAGATCTTTGTAGAGGCAAATTGCTCAAAATTGACCAAAAAGCCAAGTTGAAGAATTCTGTAAATAGGAACCTTAGGGCTAAGCAAACTCACGAAATTTCTAAGCCTAGATACACTTATAAACCTACCAAATCAAGCCTGGGTGATAGTAGCAACAACATTAGAAGTTAGAATCAAAAATTGCTCAAGAAAAGGTACAAACCCTAGTTCTTAATTAGCTCTATAATCTTATGTTAGATTTGTTGTTTAGATGTTTTGAATTATGTATTAGTATGTTAGAAAGTATGTTAGATTGGTAGAACACGTTTTTATAACATCTAGATGCCTTAATTAAGTGTTTTAAGAAATTTGGAAATTTTAAAAACTAAGTCTGACAGCCGAATGTCAGAGCCTATAGATTCATATGTGTTTATGTTTTTGTCTGTTAATTATTTGGTATTTGTAGCCTGTTAGTAGGTTTTTAATCTGGAAAAGAAACTAGGTTCATTTGAACCATAGATTTCAAGTTATAAGTAGTCAAAGTGGGTTGACCGTTCACGGATTGCCATTTTTTGGGTTACCCAGAAAGCTCAAAACAGTTTGAGCAAAGCTACTTTGACCAATCTGCTTAATCTTCTTCATTTGTTATTTTGTAAGTTTTGTTATAGATCAATACTACGTTATATGTACTACATATCTATAATCTTTAATGGAACAAACAACGTATAGGTTTGCCGGAATTAATGGTCAAAATCCATTGACCGAGCTTGACCATGTTTTTTGGGTTTTCTAGAAAACTGAAGAACACGAAGAACAACGTTTGGCTGTACTTTGACCAACATAAATAAATACCTTAGATTTATGCTTTGTTCATGTTAATGTTATATATATGTACCCTGACATATATACTACATGTTACAAGAAACATTACACATATCAAATACACAGAATTGAAGATATTTAAGCCACAAAACCGTTGACCGACCATGACTTCTGTTCTAGGTTACCTAGAAACTCAAGAACAGCTCTGACAGTGACTTTGAGCCTCTATAACTTCTCGTTATATGTAGGTTAAAGCCTAAAATTTGTTTCATGTTATACTACTATATGAGTACTACAACATCAACTCTTGAACAAACCAAAACTCTTGAACAAACAAAAAATTATAATTAATGGCCTTTACGTCACTCACTACCATCAAACCAAACGCCTGTAAACTCAAGAACACCTACAACGACACTTTCTGTCACTGAAGGTACAGAAATTATTTTTCTACAAATAAATTATAAAAATTTGAAATAATTAATAAATAAATATAAAAATAGTTTTAAAAATTATATTAAATTATTATAAATAAATTACATTATTTTTACATAAATTTAATAATTATTTTATATTATTTTGATATTAATAATAATTAACTTATTAATAAAGAAATTAGAATAATTATTTATAAATACTAAATAATTATGGAAAAATATTATTAACGATATAAAAATTATAAATAAATGAATATAAATTATTTAAAAATTATAATCAATGTTTTTGTAAAATTTTAAGTAAATATTAATTACTTATAAATAGAAATAAATGATTTAAAAATCAAAATAAATGTTTTAAATACTTTAAAATTTCTAAAAGGCATTTTAAATTATAATTAAATTTTATAAATAAAATTTAGTCCATTTATCATAGGTATTAAACATAAAACCCTATTAATCTAACCCGATATTATATTAATGTTATAATTGAGTATTGTTATCAATACTAACGTGTTAGATTTATATATATGAACTTCGTAGGTATTTATTAACGATTGAATAACATAACTTGATTGATCTACGCTCAGACAAGTTCTCTATCCTTAAATTTCTTATAAAGCAAATTTCTTATACCCTGTTTATTCATTGGACAAGATTTTTATCTTGATATGCTGTTGATATAATATACTACACCTACAATTGAATTACCTTCTTATTGTAAAGTTATTGCTATCGTTCCAGCATAACTAAGAAATGAATTGTTTATTCATATGATAATGTTTATTGAGCATGAACTGTTGAGTCAAACCAAATATCCCGTAAGGGATTGAAAGTTAGTCAATTCATATATTGACATTTAGTGTATTTTGAGCACTGGTAGGATGATATGCATACTCCTAAGATGTTGAATAGGCTGATCCCCTATCTCATATCTGAACAAAATTTTTAAGTCTGTGTGACTGACAGAAATAATGAAAATTCCAGAAATGGTTGAAATTAGAAATCCAGAAATGGTAAAGAAAATTCCTGAAATGGTTGAAATTAGAAATCCAAAAATGGTACAACTATCAGTCAAAATTTGAACTGTTATATTTCTTCAAATCCTATATTGTTATAAATACAAAACTTGCTGAGCATGTCATAGCTCACCCTTGCAAATTATTCCCTTTGCAGTTTTAGATGGTAATCCTGGAACTTCTGGAGTAGATAAAGGGAAGCGTCCCTACATAGATTAGATTATATTCTTGTCTATTTGAATACCTTGTAATAAGAACTCATTATGAGAATCATGTAATCGAATCTTAATATTATGATATATATAACATCTTCATTTCCGCAACCGTGTTTTCTTACATACATAGATGTAAAATTAGACTTCTTCAAATCTAGTTGAGATCCTTGGGAACTATTTATCTGAGTGAGGGTATTAATAGCATGGACTGTTCATGTTATTATTGATACTCTAGATTTCAGATAGATAGTTACTATCGATACGATAGTATAAATTCGTTTGGCTTAGACTATACATCTAGGTGAGGGTATTAGTAATATGGATTGTTCATGTTATTACTGATACTCTGAATTTTGGATAGATAAACTCTAGTCACAGATACAGTTCATATATCTAAATGAGGGTATCCAAAAACAGTAAAAGTTCTCTTGAGAATTGACAACTATTATGGGATACTGTGAATTTTGGATCTATGAGAATTATATCTTATAGTCCCTCTATTTAATGTAATTTTATAATCAGATACCATGGGTGTATAGATTTAAAAGCATTATGTTAATTTTTTGTAAACACCATATCAGATACCGTGGGAGTATAGATATGGGGGAGAACAATATCTTCCGCAATAGTTATAGAAATGATGTATAGTAACGTACTAGATCTGAGGTAAAAAGTACCCAGATTTGGGGGCGTTACAATTAATAGATGCTCAGATGGAGGAAGATCATTGGTTGCAAGAGCGGTACCACCAGTTATCTCTGATAGATGAGAGTACGGCTACACCTATCTCTCATGGGAAATTATATCAACAGAGGATTGCTCGGTCATACAACAAGGAAGTTTGGGTTTAAAAATTTAAAGAAAATGACTTGGTGTTGAAGAAAGTTCTCGTTAATCAAGATCAATCTAAAGAAAAGTTGCCTCGAATTGGGAAGGCCCTTTCATTATCAAGGAAGTATTGACAGGAGGAGCCCTTAGACTCCAAGAAATTGATGGCAAAGAATTTCCCTAGCTTATCAACTCAAATACCATGAAGAGGTATTATGTCTTAAATGCTTGCAAATTACCATCCTGGTCCTGAAAAAAATGAAAAAAAATCAATTAAGTCAATTCAGGTTTTCAATACAAAGCCTGAACTACCAAAGACCTGATCTCCCCTCATCAATGGGAGTACGTAGGTAGCCATCTACGGTGCGGTCAAACCATAAAAAATTGCAAAAAACCCTTCAAATCCAAACAAAAAAATCCAAAAAACCCTCAAACCAAACACAAACTCAAATAATATGGTTTAATATGTATCATTGTGTGTCTACGTCGAGATTTTTATTGTCTTTTTGGTGTTCTCATGTTAGGTGAGATTTGTTTGAAAAAAACAAGTTGTGAAAAGGTCCAACATTTATATATTGACGATTTAACTGTAAGAGTCGCCAGTTGGTTTTTGAAATGGTTGTACTAACACAATCGAGAAAAGGTTTGCACATTGACCTAGTGATGTGACACTGCTAAATGGGTTTGTGAAACCAAGATTCATTAGGGTCCGGGGACTTGCTTATGCGGAGGGAGGTGTTAGGCACCCCCCGACATCTGTGTTACCACGGTTACTGTCACTTTTCAATTAAAATGTTATATGAATGTGTGTGGGTGTGTGGGTCAATGTGCAATTACTTAGAAGTAGTGTTATGCCTCGTTCGCACTTATATACACAGGGTTTGAATTTCTATAAAAATTCATTTTTAAATAAGATATAGCAATGAGATTTTATAAAAGAGATTTTTTAAACCCTGTGCTCAATAGTAATCGAGGCCTTTGATACTTCCATTTTATTAAATGTTCGACTTGATTGCTTTTATTTTTGAGATCTGAAGCATCTTGAGAAAATAATATATAGCGATCTTAGAACTCCTCATGGGCATGAAAGCCATTTAAGGAAATTCAAACAAGTGAATAATTTACAAAGTCACTTACTACGGTGAAAATGTCCATCATGGGAATTGAATCTAGATTGATGGTGAATCTGTGATCACATGATTCCTAAGCTCACATGATGACATAATTTATATGAAAGCGATAAGCGATTATATATATAAAAGTTGTAAATATATATATCTGAGACATGATCAACCACCACGAAGCACCTCCATGGGGATCGAAAATGTAAATATATAAAAGCGATAAATATATATATATAGACATGATCAACCACCACGAAGCACATCCATGGGGGATCGAAATATAAATAAAGAAATGTAAATATATAGTAAAAGCAATAAATATATATATAGAGACATGATCAACCACCACGAAGTAACCTCCAGGTGGGGATCAAAATGTAAATAAAGCAATAAAAGCGATCAACCACCATGAAGTAAACTCCGGTGGGACTATATAATGTAAATAAATATAAAAAAATTATCAAAGGCCATGAAGAAAAAACTCAAGTGGGACTAAATGTAAATAATATATATATAAATGCCATGTAAGTGCAACTGTAAATCGAGCTCATAGAAATATATATATATATATATATATATATATATATATATATATATAAATATAATAAATGATCGAGAAATATAATATATATATATATATATATATATGTTATATATATATATATATATATATATATATATATATATATATATAAAGAAAATAAAAAGCCACAGATATAAATATATAGGCATAGAAAATAACACCGCGGACCGAACGACTCTCGACTCTCAATGTGAAGAGCGGTGTGTGCAAAGATGAAAGAAAGGCTTTTTAAAGTGTGTAAGAAGGCTTACGGTGGGCTGCCGAAGACTTCTATAGCTTTAAATGGATGAACACTCGGCTCCCGCTGGTAAAAATATGACTGAATATAAGCTCACAAGTGTTTAAAATGAGAAAGCACTCAGTTCAGGGTGTGTACAAAGAAAATTGGATAGGGCTTCCTCGCCGTTTTCTCTTGAAATATGGCCACCCCAAGCCCTCTATTTATAGAGGGGGGAGCCAGGTGTACTGTGTACTGGTAGTACTTGCTACCGGGGTGCCCCAAGCTCGGGCTCAGTGGGTCCCACCGTCTCGAAGTACATGTATGCGTGTAATGTGATGTCCCCTTGAACTAGCAGAACTTCAATCCGAGCCTCCGATTGAGGTGTATAAGACCTTTTACGGAGTGCTGTTGTCGAGAGCTACACAAATGACATGGGATTGGAGGTTGTCAAGTCAGGAAGATGGGACCATGCCCTTGGTCTTCAAGCTTCAAATTCCATCAGGTATGTTATCCTATGTAGTAGTCACCCGGGATTACAGCTATTTGGCTCTTGTGGGACATTGCTATGTAGAATATAGGTTGAGTTATTGTTGAGATGGAAAAATTTGGGATCGAGGTGGCCAAATGATGATTTTGCCCGTCACCAGGGTTATCTCCGGTTTGGGCTGATAAAGCAGTCGTTGCTCAGGGTTATCTCTAAGATTGGGATACTGCAAGTATTGGACATCCTCAGGGTTGTCTCTGAGGTGTGCCTAACCTCGCGGGGTTATCTCCTGGTTTGGAGCTAAGTGCCTTGGTGTAAGTCCCGAGGTTGAAGCTGACTACATAGGTTGAAATGAGCATTTCTAGGGTTATCTCTGGAATGATAACTTCACTCCTTGGGGTTATCTCCAAGGTTGACATTATCTTTCCTTGTTTTATTTTCAGGACTGAGAGTGAGTATCTCGAGGTTATCTCTGAGATGAAATGGCCTTCTTTGATGTGATTTTCGGTATTAGAATTGCATGCCTCGGGGTTATCTCTGAGGTTAAAACTGAAACTTTTGGTGTTATTTCTGGGAATGAGCTGAGCTATCCTCCAGGGTTATCTTTGAAAGATGATTCTGCCCTCCTGCAATGTTAGTAACAGGTATGCAAAAAATTTTGAGTGTCTACAAATGCCTCTCCTTATCATATTCATGGAATGAAATGGCATGGATATGATAAAGAATACTAGACACTTGAAATGCAACAAGATGATCATGATGCCATGTACAATAACATGATGCGAATGTATGTGGTTTGTTGGATTATTTTCCAACATGGTGGGATGATTGCCGGATCCCCTTGACTTTCTATTCCAGATTGACAATTATTATCGACAACCACGATGAACTATCTTGGATGTGTAATCAATGCTCTCGGGAGCTTCGGGATGTTGGCGTTGGGGTTATCACCAAAGTCCTTAATCCTTGATACCGAGACTTCACATTGAAGATGTATCTCTCATGTAAAAGAGATTTTGTGGGGATAGAGCTTTGTCTGTTGAGGATGTGTATAACATATTCCATCATCGGTCCTCCCCGATGAGGATGTTCTTCCCTGGTTTTGTACCGCCGAGTCTTTCATTTGCTTTCTGTTGGAGATTTCTGCAAACGATCGGTGTTGTCGAGGTTGCACGACCTTCGTTTGACATGTGCATCAACGGATGAGATCCTGCTGGGGATAATGTCAAGGCTGCTTGACCTTCGTTTGATGTGTGCATCAATGGATGAATTATATAAAAAACCCTCTGGCGAAAAGGTTTTAGGGCTAGCCCTGAATTGATGGCATCGGACCTTTGTGAGGTATTTTGAATGTAGTTTGCAACAATTTGAGATCATTGGTATAGTGTACCTGTGTTTGGGTTAATTCCAATGGGTGATATATAAATCCCCAACTTGACCCATGAAAACCGGATTTGGGCTATTACGCTTTCAATCGCGTAGCATTTTATTCTGATTTGGCCTTTTTAGACTTGTGAGAACTCCTTTGCAACTCAAATGGAATGAGTTGGAGGGTGGGCCCCCCAAAGGGAGGCCAGCAGTACACCATGTGTAGCCTTGTGTAGTACACCTGTGGCCGTGGTAGTGGGTAGATTTAAATTTGCCCATTGCTTTCTTTCATAAGTCATTTTCATGTTGCACATGAAGGAAATCAGAGAGCTCTTCTTTGATTTCTTTGAGTTAGAGGCATCTTTCTGCAAATTCTATCACCTTAGTACAAGTGTTCTACATTATCACAGTAACGTATGCATGTCTTCTTTTCCAGTTTTTATATCAGTTGGAAAATGACTTATGATATGAAATGCATCTAAACACATAGTAGTGAATATGCATGCTCATATGATGTGATAAAAATATTCAACATAGCAAATGTTAGTATTAAACCATCTTTGAACATAATGATGTGAAAAAAATTTGACTTTGAAAGCAGTTAAATTGGCACCTTTTTACTGCTATTTCTTATCTATTTGAGGACAAATGAGCTAAGGTGAAAAAGCAAAATAATCACAGTAATTAGGCTACCCTTACGGATTTTTTTCTTGTGATGTATTAATGCATGTAGGATGATGTTTATGACTGTGGGTAGGTGTGCTCTTGAATGGCCACCTAGTCATTGCCTATGTGCATGTGGATAGTCCTATTTACAAAGGGGACTATGGCAAAAAATTTTTCAAAATGTAGGCATTGGGTAGTCATGCATTTTTAACTCTCTTATAGGCGTATGTTAAAATAATGCATGCATGCATGTAGTCGTAAAAGCTGCATTTTGAAAAGCTCTGAGGTTAGAATTTACCACACCCTTTACGAGGTGATTTGGAGACTTGTTGTCGGATATATGGATCCGGATCGGTTGAGTAGTTCCATGAGGACCACGCCGGTGTGCGGAGGAGGGCTTACGAAGTGCCTCGACCCAGATTACATTAAACTGACCTCGTCGTTTGGTGGAGGCGGTGATATAAATCTATCCGGGTTGATGTGCGGACGTTGAGGGCGAGGAGGAGGATGTTCGATTGTGGACCTGCTCTGCTGCACATGTTCCCCGTAGGGATTTCCGAGTATTCGGTGATGATCCCGAGTTGTTGGGTGATTTGAGTAGACATCCCTCGATTTACTTGCTTGCTGCAAATGAGGTAAAAGCTAGATTTTGATCTTCCTTTTTTTCCTATTGATGAGGAGTAAAGGATTACGATGTTGATCTGCTTTTGTGATGTAGGTTTCGACTTTTTACGACCTAGAGGGAACTGGTTTGACATTCACTCACATATGAGGCTCTGCATCACGATTATAGAGCGATTGTGCATGGTTGGGGCTTTGGGCTTTCTTTTCCATCCTTCCCGTCGTTGTCCACAGGGGTTACCTCGGGCATTATTTGGCGTTGGTTTCACAGACTCGGTCTCTCCATTTGTTGGATTTGTGAGGTGATGATGATGGCCGATGGATTGGCGATTTATCACCGGTATGGAGTTTAGAGGGATCCGTGCCATGTGGATGGATATTACCCGACTACCGTTTGATCCTTTGCTAGGAGTTCTATTTGAGGTGCTCGAGGTAGGACCGTTAAATACAGGTCCATTGAGCGTGGATGCTATAAGCGGGTTATTGAGTTAGCCCATACCCGATGATGTGAGAGTCAGGGATCGCATTCTTCAGCGATTGTTCCTGATGATCATTAGGGGCTGCTTCATAGCTGATAACTCTTCTACACTGTCATTCGCTTTGGTGGCGCCACACGACATGTGGACCGCATCGGAGGGTATGATTGGGGTTCCTACACCTTCGCCTATTTCCTCGAGGGGGGAATGCGCATGCGTTATGAGGGCTTAACGGAGAGCTTGGCTAGGATTTTACCCATTTCTCTTTGGTGAGTATTTCTCTTGTAATTTCCATATACGAGTTAAGAGTGTTGTTGACAGCGAGATGTTTGCCTTTCTGTTGGTAGTTCTGGGCCTATTAGAGGCTCCCATGTTTGCGTCCTATGAGTGTGTTAGGCTTAGAGACCAATCCACGGGGATGGCGATGGCATCATTCCATACTAACGGAGGTCCCTGTAGTTGAGGGTTTCACTCATTATCGCCTACAATTGGAGTTGTTGATAGCTGATGCCATTACTTGGATTCCCTATTCTGGGGAGCACTTGGCCATTGGTTTTGAGGATGGATACCCGATTGGTGTTGAGTATGTGATTTCCACCCGTAGGATTCCTATCTTTATGGATGGAGGATGGGAACTCTATTTAGGAGAGTGTGCTATTAGGAGCACCACAAGAGAGATTCGTATATCGATCTTGCCTCTGTCCGAGCGTTATTGGCTGTTTCACGATCACCCATCATTGATATCCCCTTGATGGGTGTTGATGGTTTTACACTGTCAGAGGGTCCACATACCTAGGCTACGTTCCAGCATTGGTGGTCCCCTCGTACCATCGGAGCCCGGACCGTGCCACACGGTTTATGGGGATATGGTTCTGGATCCGTGATGATGATGGATTGGATGGCTGTGTGTCGAGAGATCTACTCATTTGACGCAGATTGACAGTTTTGACCGGTAGTTGGACCGGGCACATTTCTTTATCGAGCACTTGGCGAGAGAGATCGGTGAGGCAAATACATTTGATCCTTCCATTTCAGGGTGGCCCCTCGGATGACCCATATGGCTTTTTGCGGTGCAGATCCTCCATTGTATAGGCATGACATCCCCGTTGATGGAGATCGGTGATCGGGAGGAGTTACATCGGTGGGCGAGGATTGATGATGTGAACATTGACACCATTATCTTCTTTTTGATGTATATTCTCGTTATATCTTTTGATAGGCCTCTGTTAGACACTGGGTGACTGTGCCCCATTCTTTTTATATCTTTTGATAGGCCTCTGTTAGTAGTTGGGCGTCTGTGCCCCATTTCCCTGTATTTTTAGCTGTATGAGAGATGTATTAGATGATGATGTACTTAGGAATGTATTATTGTTATTATTCCTACATCATATTGCCATCTATTATTTATCATGCATGTATTATGTTATGCATATGTATGTATGTCTAGAGATATTTAGCATTGACCCCTGGATGGTCTTATGACACGGCCCGTCTAAGATGTCTTCTTGATAGTTAGCCGTATTGATCATACCCCACCAGTATTGGTGGCATCCCATCTGAGATCGTGGTATGATAGTATGTCACCTCCAGAACGAGGGTATTTGTAGATCGATTATTACGACATAGCTATGACTCTCTGATGTTTCGGGTTTCATGAGGCTTTGTAGAGGTATCTTTGGAGCATTGGATACGGAGAGAGGTAGGTTTTCAGGTTTGGTATCCATGAGTTGACTCTACCTTAGAGAGTATATGCACGGTTGATGCTTTGCCTTTAGGATGAGACCTTTGCGTGGCGGATGGCTATCGGCGACGATATGAGCCGACGGTTTATGACCCTCTCAAATTTGAGGCGTAGAGTTGTGCAAGATGAGATCACATCCGGCCACGTTGTATCCCAGCATTTTTTGATGGACAGATTTGGCTCAGAGGATAGTTATACACGGCACTCTGGAGATTTTACCATGTCGGAGGATCATTGGCATTTGGCTAGAGTAGATGTCTTGCTTCTTGTATGTATTATATATATATACATGCCACGGTACATGGATGAGTTGGACATTGGCGTCATTATGGCGGTGAGAGCTCTCGGGGAGGTCACACCATTGTTTGCGATGATTATAGCGAGAGCGTTGAGATCGGCTACATATTGCGATACCTACCTGCGGGGGTATTCAAAGGTAGTTCGGTCATGTTATACGTGTGGTTCATGTCACACTTGAGACCGATTAGCATATTCAGACGACACGGGTATTGTTTTACCCATGAGATAGCCATGTCGTACTCCTTTCAACTGTGGAGTGTACAGATCCTGCATCTTGGTCCATTTTCCTGGCGAGGGATTGGAGATCCATTTGATGTATTGCCGTGTATGAGGGCTTTGTTCACCCCTGACTTCATCACTCATGCTCGGGCATGGATTATCTCCCTCTAGCTGGTTTGAGGGCATGACTACTTACCACCCCTTAGGTGTGATGTGTCGGTTTGACGGTTCGAGGATTTCCATCCTTTTGAGGGGCATTGAGTCGGCGTTTGGCTTCTCGCCACTTGTCGTGAGAGAGGAGAGATCCGGGGTGTATACTGTTGGGATCGGCGTGAGCTATTTGCATTTTTTATTAGCCATCAGGGTTGTTCTGCGAGTATTCGCATGGATGGAGAGCAGAGACTACTACATCGTTGCGGTAGTATCCACATTATCAGGGATTGATTACGATGATGGGGAGCCCATAGAGGACATTGATATTCCCGGAGGAGGAGCCATTTCTTTGGGTTGCCGGCTGGCTCTTTTGAGATTCTCCCAAGTATGAGTGTTCTTGTGATTTGACATTCAACATAGTATTTGGGGCGAGTCTTCATCGATGACCTTTGAGAGAGATCGGGCTAGGGCCTTGATGTTGTGACTCTTGATGGGAGAGACACCGCTCTATTGGAGAGAGATGAGGCGGATCGACCCGAGAGATGCATTGATTGTTGAGGCGGGATCTTTGCCTATCTGCCGGGATGTGGCCGTTATAGATAGTACTTGAGTGAGATCCTTACACTTTGGCATCCTTGCGATATGAGTGCATATATTGATGAGCATCATGCCACCATGCGAGTTGGCCTCGGATCGCTAGCTCGTGTAGATACCCTTGGGCGAGGAGCTTGCGGCGTTACCCCCTTCTTCGGAGAGAGATGCTATGTTAGATCGATAGTCGCGCATATATCCGATCTCGTAGATAGACTTGTATTTTCTGCCTGCAGACTAGCTTAGCCATTTTGTCATATCTGACACATATTGTATATATCAAACAACATTATATATGGCGGGGAAATATATTTTGATTCACTTCCCTTTTAGTTGTGCCTTGATACTTGCTTGATATTTGCACTGCTTCTTGAGGGCTTGTGATCTTGATGTATTACGAACTCATCCTTGATGTGTGGACATTGAGACATCGTGGGATCTTTCGAGAATGGATCATTGATCTGTGTGTATCCTACCCTCTTTGGTGTCTTGGGATTTGGTTTACGTATATGGAAATGTGTAGAGAGTGTGACTTTTTCTCTACGAGATTCACGCACCACAGATGGTGCTTGATACTCTATTTAAGAGAGCCCGATTAGTTCCATCTCTTATGGATTGGTGTTGCTCTTTGAGGAATCAACCATGACTTAGATGGTGCATGACTCTCCCATTTATGGGGAGGCGAGGTAGTTCCATCCCTTTGGTTTAAAGCGAGGTGAAATGTGGTGGATTGAAGTTTGATCCCGATCTTAGTGTGACAAGTATTTGTTTTTTGGTAGGGGTTAGACCCGAACCATAAATGGTTTGCCTACGTACTCTATTGAAGAGAGGAGATCGGTAGTTGCGTAGTTTGAGGTTTGGTGTAAGAGGTTCAATTATTTGAATGGTGTAAGGGTAGAAAAGGTGTAGAAATGTTTTTTGTTTTTTTTTTTTTTGTAGAAGGGTGTAGAAATGTTTTTTTTTTTTTTTTTTTTATTGCGATAGGGCCATATAAAATGGTTGCCTCGTACTCCCAGTGTATCGAGGGAGATCGGTCGACGTAGTTCGCCCCCATGTTTAGGGACGATTTGCGGTAGAAAAAGTTTGATCCCATGTTAGGGACAAAGCTGTGGGGAAAAGTTTGATCCCATGTTTAGGGACAAGCTGCGGGTGTGAAAAAAAGTTTGATCCCATGTTTAGGGGACAAAGCTAGGGGGAAAGGTTCAATCCACGGTGGGATAACCAAAATTATATGAAGAAATGAAATGAAAATATGAAAGATGATGATGAAAACCATTTCTTGGCTTGAAGAGTGTGTTTCCTGATGGGGAAAATGGGTATGAAGAAAGGGTTGTGTGTAATAAGGGTTAGAAAACACGAAAATTTGGTGATCTGGTGATCCAAAACCAGGATGTTTGCTTGATGGTAACCGGACATAGTACCCGTTTCACGATTATTCGAGTTGATGAGTTGTGGAAATTCATCGCCATCCATTTTCGTAATCTCGAGAGCACCCTCTCAATCGATACCTCCTTGACAATAAATGGGCCCTCCAGTTTGGGAAATTTTTCCTTTGATTGATCTTGGTTGTCGATGATCTTCTTCAAAACCAAGTCATGTTGTTTAAGCTTATCGTAGCCGGACTTTCTTGTTGTAGGATCTGGCGATCCTTTGTTGGTATAATTGACCATGGAAGATAGCATCACTTCACTTTCATCTATTAGAGACAATTGGTGATATCTGTCTTGTAACCATTGGTCTTCATCCAGCTGAGCGTCAATCAACACTCTGAGGATTCCATTTCCACCTTCTATGGGAAGCTTTGCTTCCATCCATAGGTCGATGAGTGGGGGTTGCCCGGTGGAAGTGCGCATTGAAGTTATGTAGGCTAATAAAGTCGGAAAGGCAAGAGGTCAGGCCATCCTTTGTGATTGGCGGACATCTTTTGCATGATCTTCTTGATGTTCTTATTAGCGCTTCAACAACACCATTCATCTTTGGACGGTAGATGATGGAGTTAAGGTGTTTGATGTGGAATTTACTGCACAACTCCTCCATCATTTTGTTGTTGAGGTTCTTAGCATTGTCTGACACAATTACCTCTGGTTGTCCATATCGACAAATGACATTATTTACGATGAAAGCAATGATGACTTCTTTGGTAACCACAGGGAAGGAGGTTGCTTCTACCCTACCCATTTTTGGTGAAGTAGTCGATCGTGGTGAAGATAAATCGATGCCCATTTCTTGGCTTTGGGCTCGATGGGCCGATCACGTCCATTCCCACATTGAGAAGGGCGAGGTGAACTCGTATTGTGGAGTTCCCTAGGAGGAGGCGTGGATAGCATTTCCATGAATTTGGCATTGATAGCACCTCTTGGCGTGATCATCACGGTCGACTTTAAGCGAGAGCGATAATGCCCTATTCGAGGATTTTTTTAACAAGTAGGGGGCTTTCGTGTGTGGGCCACATACTCCACCATGGATTTCATCCATGAGCCTCTGAGCTTGGTCCTTGTCCGGACATCACGAGGAGACCTATTCTGCATCTCTTTTGTAGAGTGCATCTCTCGCTCGGGTAGAATTTCATAGCCATTCGATGGATCCGCCTTCTTTTCGGTCGGGCTCGCCTCGGTGGGGTGTAGATCCATCTCGTAAGTACTCCTTGATGTCTTGATACCGAGGGTGTTGGATGGGAGGTAGCTCATCGATACTTCTCTCAATATAATTCCCATAAATTTGGAGCCTTTTGTAGGGCAAATGGGATGCTTGGCATGTTTTCCTTGTCATGTATGTATGTTGATCGAGGAGGCCAAAGTTGCTAAGCGCATCCGCAAAATCATTCCTATTCGAGGAATGTGGAGGAAGTTTATTTCTTGAACTCAGAAGCCATCTGTAAAACTTTCGATGGTAAAAGGCAACAAATGTAGCTCTTTGGTGTGATAGATTCTTGTGGTTTGTTCGATTACCAATTTGAATCCCCAAAGGCAGAGTTAACGCACGATACCCATTGATTGGGCAAGTTTGAGTCCCATGATCTGACCTTCATTTTCGGTTGTGTTGTGTTGTTGGTCTTTGACAAATTTAATTTGATGACGGGATCTGCTCCCCCGTCTGGGATACTAGAAGCGCTGCTCGGCTCGAGAACCTTCCATATTATGACTCCATCAAAATACATTTTTCACGTACGGCATGCATTGTACTGATGGGGTTGTTGGACTTATCATTACCCCTTCATCGGGGAAGTATGTTTTCAAGGGTTTGAAATCCCCTGCAGGTGCAGTGGCCAGTTGATCCGTAATTCCTTGTCCTTTAATGGACTTTTGCGTCACGTAGACGATGTCAAATTGTTGTAGGATCAAATGCCATCTGGACAGCCGACAATTCAATATGGGTTTACTGAACATGTACTTTAGAGGATCCACGCGAGATATGAGATGGGTTGTATGACCATGGTGGTAATGTTGTAACCTCATGGAAACCCATGCTAAAACAAAACAAGTCTTCTCAATCGAGTGTACTTGTGTTGTTCTTCTTCTTTGAATCTTTTCTTTGAGGTAGTAGATAGCTCGCTCTTGGCCTCTATCGTCTTTTTATCCGGCATCGACCCATGGCATTGTCATTAATGGACAAGTACATGAGCAGGGGAACATCATCCACAGGTGGTACCAAAAGGGGCGTTAACCAATGCTGCTCTTTGATTATAAGGAAGGCTTTTTGACACTCATCGTTCCATTTCATGGAGGAGTTCTTCCTTAATAGCTTGAAGATAGGCTCACGAGTTCTTTGTGAGTTGAGAAATGAACACTGCTAATGAAGTTGATTCTTCCCAAAAATCCCCGTATTTCCTTCTCTGCATCGAGGAATGGGCATTTCCTTGATGGCTTTGGATTTTGGTGGGATCGACTCAATCCCTTTGTGGTGACTAGGAAACCTAGCAACTTGCACGATTTAATGCCAAAAAGGCGCACTTGGTTGGATTCAACTTCAAGTTGTACTTACATGACTGTTAAAAAGCTTTACGAGATGGTCTAAGTGGTCTTCTTTCCTTGGGATTTGACAATGATGTCATCCACGTAGATCTCTATCTCTTTGTGCATTAAGTCAAAAAAAGAGCCATCATAGCTCATTTGGTAGGTTGCTCGGCATTAATGAGGCCGAATGACAATCGTCTATAGCAAAAGGTTCCCCAGGCGTGATGAATGCGATTTTTTCTCACGATCTTCTCTCAGCAACCATGATTTGATGATACCCATAAAGCAATCGACAAATGAGTACATGTCGTATTGAGAAGTATTGTCGATGAGAATGTGGATAAATGGCACGGAAAGCTATCCTTAAGGCAAGCTTTATTGGATCCGGTAATCCACAAACTTCGCACCTTTCCTCCGGTTTAGGCGCGGGGACTATATTTGATAGCCATTTAGGATATGTGGACACCATGATGATGCGACTTGAAATTGTTTCACAATTTCTTCTTTAACCTTTAAACTCCACTCGGGTTTTAATCGCTTTGAGCTTACACACTGGTTGGCTTGAATCCCTCTTTAATGGGAAGGCGATGGATGATGATGTCGTGGACAAACCCACCATGTCTTTCATGAGACCATGCAAACACATCACGGAATTGGGTTAATAAGCATGTAACCATGTCATTCCTTTGGTTTGGAGTGAGGTGCTGTACCAATCTGGATCAACTAGGGCTTTCTAAGGTTCGAGATTGAATGAGGTGGTTTGATCAAGATTTGGTTTGGGTTTGTCTTTGACCCATTCCTTGATCTCTGAGGTATCTCAATGTCCTCTTGTATTTCCATCAAGTGCGAGTCAACTTTTCATCAAAATTACTGATCCTTGTGGAGAAAAGGCACCTCATCGACAAAATATGCACATCTAAATTTGAGTCTGAAACAAAATATGCTTTCACTTAATATATGAAACTATTCAATCATACAAAAGTGTTAGCATGTCTTGATAAAATAACTGCTAATATTATATAAAAAAAGTAAGCGATAAAAAAGCTATCTCTCTGAGGAGAGGATTTTACGCCCTTTTTACCCTTGGCGACAAATGCAAGGAGTCTTTGCTCAATTGTCGAGGTGAAGTCTGGTGGATGGCGATAATGAAGTGACGAT
Organism: Panax quinquefolius; assembly: GCA_020205615.1. Taxonomy (NCBI): domain Eukaryota; kingdom Viridiplantae; phylum Streptophyta; class Magnoliopsida; order Apiales; family Araliaceae; genus Panax; species Panax quinquefolius. Next base: position 193,265 of record JAINUW010000573.1, read on the forward strand.
CATCGTCCTCCTTTCCCGAATGATGACCATAATGTCGGGACAATCATCGTCTGGAGTGTATCTATTTGTGTGCTCATCATGAAAAAGGATGCGTAGATGAGAATCTCTCTGGCGATGTCTTGTTTACGTCTTTGTTCCTCTTCTTCCACTTTGGGATCGGGGAATCGGGACCTCTTTTGCTTTAGCGGTATCGGTTTGGGAAATAGCATAGCCATAACATAAATTTGGAACCTTTCTGGGAGGCTATGTATATAGGCTCGGGATTGGTAAGTGGAGATAATCGTGTATGGTGAAGATGAAGGAATCTGTTTGTGCTTGTGAGGATTCACTGTATTTGGAGCTAAAAGAATAGCCTAATCAGTTGTCCTATTTGATTGGGAACTTGAATTGGGTGCTTAATACCACGATGATCTTGCCCTGACCCTTGTCGAGTTGATGACCCGATGATATCATCTCTTGAGTGGTGTGAGCATTTACTCGGCGAAATCTTGGGTGTGAGAGGTGGCGCCCCAATGGGATGGTAATGAGTGTTGCTCACCTCAGGGCATGAGCGGGCAGCTCAACTTACGAATTGAAGTTGATGAGTGGTATGTCACCTTGTTGAGGACATTCGGCTCGGCATTAATGATGACTAGGCTATTGTTGATAATGTACTTGAGTTCTTGATGAAGGGTGGAAGGGGCGGCTCGACCATATGAATCCACGGTCTTCCAAAACAGTTTATATCATGTAGCTATTACGAGCACGTGAAAGGATACTCTTTAAATGTATGTGGACCAATCTCCTTTGGTAATTCAATCTCTCAGCGGCGTTTCGTCGGGACCCATCAAAAGCTTTGATAACCAGTATATTTGCTTTTGATCCTCTTGGGGTTGATATTCATCTTCTCAAGGTAGCATAAGGATAGATATTGAGAGATGAACCTCCATCTATCAAGACTCCTCCTACCATATATAGGAGGAGGACAAAAGCCGCTTATATGTCTGACGACTTGCGATGACCGAGTCCCCTTGGGTATGTCATCATCGATGAAAGATATCACATTGTTGTTAAAAATGTGATCAACGGATGTTGGAATTTTTCCACATCCTTGATTTTGATAAATGGGCTTCTTTCAAGACCCTTAGTAAGATCTTCCTTATGATCTTGAAGAAGAAAACCAAGTCGAGTATGGAAATTTGTTGTGGAGCTTCTCTTAAGCTTAAAACCACCTTGGCTTCGTTATGGCCATGGTAGTGCGGAAGGAACTCTTCAATTTTCTCCATGGGAACTTTCCCATTTGATTTGATGGTAGGTTTCATCACCCGATGGGGAAGATCGATGGATTCTCCTTCGACTGCTGCGGCGGTTGTATGTGAGGTAGATCCTGACTTTGCCCATAATTCCATGGGACTTTTTTCAAGGTGACAACAGGATACTGTGGCCTAGATGGCAAGAGAATTGGCTCTGGTGCAGCCACTTTCAAAGGATTATCAGCACCTTTGAGTTGAATTGCTTGTATGTGTGTGGTGGTGCATGCAACCGAATCATCCTCGGTGGATATAAGCGCTATATGTCGTCCTTCCATTTTGTAGGACATGTTCCCCCTCTCGAGTAACAAAGTGTCGTCATCGCCATTTTAGGGACATCATTTGTCAATTAAATTTTGAATGAGGTGGCGGAGTGCCCGACATTCTTCGTCTTTGTACCATGAGAGTGGGAGTGATCTTGGCATACTCCATTGGAATTGAACCATCTGGAATGGGGATTGATTGGAGGTAGAAGGGATGTAATTCTTCCTTCATTGATCGACATCTAAAATATCTCCTCCATAGGTTGGCTAAGGTATGTAAATTCCTTTTGTTGGCAAAAAATCAATGCGGGCTTTGGCACTTGCTCTTTTTACAACTTTATCCTCGGTGTTTCACTTTACGAAGGTGATGATGGAGTATTCATGACAAAAGGAAGGAGACTAGCATGCTCTGGTGACTAATTGGCGTGTGACTTGGTGTTGATGGATCACCGATTACTTGATTGGTCTACTTACTTTTTACAAAAGAGCCTTAATCTTTCGTTCCATCATAAAGCTGGGCTATGCGTAATCCCATTTATCAACACCATCTTTCTTTGGTTTGGGAAGGTTCAACAACGTAATTGGAACTTTGTCCACTGCTCCAATTAATCATATTGACCTCTTCTTCTTTGTGTTAAAGAAGAGGATTGTCTTGTATAAGAGGTTGGTCGGGTTTAGTCACCACAATTTCCCCATTATCGATTAAATCCTAGATCTTGTGTTTCAAGGCCCAGCAATCCTGAGTGTCATGTCTCGGTGCCCAGACATGATAAGCACACTTCTGTGTAGCATTGTAACCTTTCCCATTCGGGTTGGCTGGTGGAAGAAGATGTGTAATTTTCTTCTGAGTAGTAAGAAGATTGAGAACATTCTCGAGCGAATCCCCTAGGGGTGTGAACACTTTCGATTTGTCGGACTTCTCCACCCTTTGGCAATGTGGGGTTGGAAGGCTGTCTTTGGAAAAGGGAGTAGTTTCTCCTCTGGATAGGCATATTTACATTGCCTTTTCGACCTTGTAGTATCGAGGAAACATCCTCCTCTTTCTTTTTATGGACCCTCTGGGGTTGTTTCCATAAGTTCCGGACTGGATGTGCTCAGCAATAACTTTCAAAGCGGCTAGGTCTTGAATTTTTCCCGACTTCAATCCCATCTCAGCCATATCTCCATGTTTGATCATTTCAGAGAATGGTTTACCAATGTTAGCTAAGACTCTTTCATAGAAAGGAGCTTCTTGTATGTCTATAAAAGTCATAACCATTTCTGACTCTATCATAGAAGGAATAACTTGAGCAGCAAGGCGCGTCCACCTTTGAGCATACTCTCTAATTAACCCATTTAATTGTTTCTTGATCTTGGTAATTTGGTACCGGTCAGGAGCCATCTGAGACTGGAAGCTGTATCGAGTGAGGAAGGCATGAGCTAACTCTTCCAGCTATGTATTTTAGAATTTTCTAATCTGGTATACCATGATCGGGCTTCTCAGTTAGACTCTTTTGGAAGCAATTTGCATTTTGAGCTTCTCATCCTCGGCATAAGATCCGAGTTCTCTAATGAATAACTTCAAATGTGTGTAAGGATCTCCTAACCCATCATACTTTTCAAAGTTAGGAGTCTTGAACTTCTCTGGATAATGAACACCAGGGAATATACAAAGATCATCATAGGAAACACTCCCATGTGCTCCAATCCCTTTTATAGACCGAATGGTCTCTTCCATTTGAAGGACTTTTTTCACGATATCGGAGGTGTCGGATCTTCTTTGAGATGGGTGTTTTCAAGAATTTTGTTGGTTGTATCAAGCTGAAGTTCGAAATTATTTTATCGAACCTTGTGTTCCTCCTGTGTGAGAGGATTTGTATGTATGTGGTATTCATGAACCACAGAGTAGATTTGGTGTAGTTCTTTAAGCGAGAACAACCAAATCTGTAATTTGCTTGCTTAATCCGTCAAACTCTTCGAGAGAGAGAGGCGAGGATTATTTGGTCGAGATGAAGACATGATTGGTTTTGTAGGCTCGTGGCCTTTTGGACTTTGAGCGGGTAACAGGCCCAATTGTTTCCCTATAAAAACTTATGTAGTTTAGTCTTAGGGAATGTATAAATGTTTACATGCTATCATAATGTGTCCATTTTAGGAATATTATCCTGTAAAATGGGTGTCATTTGATAGCATGTCAAGCCTTAATATGCATGTACACATATTCTTTATATTTTCCATTACATAAAGATTGACATGGAATGAAATTACAAGTAATTATCTTTCAAGTAATTGAAAATGGAAAGCATGAAGAGACTTTCCTCGCGTTTGGTTTATCGGTGACCTATCTTAGGTTACTCTCGCGACTTTTTGGCATGAAGGTTCCTAGATCATCATGCAATTTACTTGGCGGGAAGTTAATCCGGTCTTTCATTTGGAGCGAATCTGGGTGGTGCCTTTCACGAGCCTCGTTGGAATTAGTCTCCCTCTGAGTCCGAGTAATCAAACAACAAGCCAGGATAGCCTCTGGTGGAGGAACCACACAACATACATTCACATGCAGCGTGTCTCACCGTTATGGGAATGATGACATATGTGAAGCACTAATATCCAGAGATAGATATATTATAGTGTAGATAAGTAAAATGCATTCGTCGTACATTCATCAAAAATGTAAATGCAACATCCACACACAAGCATATAACAATTTTGAAAAGCTTGTAGTAGCGGCTTAAGTCCTCTTCTTGGAGTCCCAGAGAGTCGCCACTGTCGGCGTCGGGATTTTTATTGTCCCTTTACATTTCTTGTCTTTTGGTGTTCTCATGTTAGGTGAGATTTGTTTGAAAAAACAAGTTGTGAAAAGGTTCGACATTTATATGTCGATGATTTATTTGTAAAAGTTAGCCAGTTGGTTTTTAAATGGTTGTACCAACACAAGCGAGAAAAGGTTTGCACATTGACCCGATGATGTGAGTCTGCTGCTAAGCAGGTCTGTGAAATCGAGATTCATTAGGGTCTAGGGACTTGCTTATGCGGAGGGAAGGTGTTAGGCACCCCAGAACATCCGTGTTACCACAGTTACCGCCACTTTTCAATTAAAGCTGTTATATATGAATGTGTGTGTGTGTGTGTGTGGATCGATGTGCGATTATTTGGAAGTAGTGTTATGCCTCGTTTGCACCTATATACACAGAGGTTTGAATTTGTATAAAATTGAGTTTTAAAACAAGATATAGCAATGAGGTTTTATAAAGAGGTTTTTCAAACCACATGCTCAATAGTAATTGAGGCCTTTGATACTTCCATTTTATTAAATGTTTGGCTTGATTGCTTTTATTTTGAGAGATGCGAAGCATCTTGAGAAAAATATATATATAAAAGCGATCTTCGAACTCCTCATGGGCATGAAAGCCATCTAAGGAAATTCAAACAAGTGAATAATTTACAAAAAGCTTACTTATGACTGAAAATGTCCATCACGAGAATCGAATCTAGATTGATGGTGAATCTGTGATCACATGATTCTAGGCTCACATGGCTCATATATGAAAGCATAATATATATAAAAGCGATATATATTATATATAAAAATATATATATATATATATATATATATAAAGACATGATCAACCACCACGAAGCACCTCCATGGGGATCGAAATGTAAATATATAAATATAAAATATATATATATATATATATATATATATATATAGACATGATGAACCACCACGAAGCACCTCTCATGGGGATCGAAATGTAAATAAAATACATTTTTCCCATATATATATCTGAGAAAGGATCAAGAGTAGAATTCTTAAATAGCGTAATGCCTTAAATAATAGAATTTTATCAAAACGCGTAGTTTTGATAAGAGCAGTGGCATTTTTTGTAAATACGCGGTGGCATGGTATTTACAAAATGTCATCACTGCCTTATCAAAACTACGTGCTTTTGATAAAGTTCTATTATTTAAGAGAGTTCTACTACTCAAGAGGTCTACTTGATCTTGTATATATATATATATATATATATATATATATATATATATATATATATATATATATAATAAATAAATGCATGAGGATATATATCGATCCATTTCGGTTTATCATTTCGTTGATTTATCGTATATATATATATATATATATATATATATATATATATATATATAATATCGTAAAATCAAATCCATGGGTGAAGTCCAAGGCATACACACGCAACACGACTCTCAGTGTGAAGAACGATGTGTTGAAAGATGAAGAGAAAGGCTTTAAAGTGTGTAAGATGGCTTATAGTGGACTGCCAAAGAAGGCTTCTATAGCTTTAAAATGATGAACACTCGGCTCCCACCGATAAAAATATGACTGAATATAAGCTCACAAGTGTTTAAAATGAGAAAACACCATGTTTAGGGTGTGTACAAAGCAAATTGAACAGGGCTTCCTCACTGTTTTCTCTTGAAATATGGCCACCCCAAGCCCTCTTATTATAGAGGGGGGACATATAGGATTTGTTAGGAATTATACAAGCCCATTTGTAAGAATGGTAAAGTCCAATTGGAATTCTTGTACAAGCCCAATGTGGATTAATGAAAGCCCAAAGCATAAGTTAAATTAATTAAACCTAAAGCCCAAATTAAGAACCGAATCCGTGGATCGATCCAATGGGTAAGGATGACCCATGGGGAAACCCATGTGGGCCTCATGATCACATGGGTGATCTTGGTGAACAAGTAAATGATGAGTGTTGTGAACTCCAAGTAATGAATAGTAAGGAGGTGGAGTTAAGGAGGTGGAATGACTTTAAGGATAAAATGCCCTCACTTTGTGATTTCTATAAAGAAGAGATGAGCTAGATTATTTGTTACTTGTTTTATTTCATCCAACAACTTAAGTTCTTATTTGTTAGAGAGAAAAAGTTAGAAAAGTTTCTTTCATAATTCAAGGAAGAATAAAGTTTGAACTTCAAAGGTAATGATCCTAGACTATTAATCTTCCATCTCTTCAATTGTAGTATGATAGAGAAGTGTTGATTGGTAGAATATGTATGCTAAAAGGTGATGAGAATGATTAATCAAAGGACTTAAGCCTTAATATGTCATATTGTATGATAAGCACAATAATGGAAGTTATGAACTCATGAAGGACAAGTAAGAACTTCTCATGTATAAGTTATTGAAATATGTTTGGTTAGGATGTTAGTATAATGGAATGAATCCATTTGAAATGATGTAAGAATCTCAAGTAACGAAGTTATGGCGAAATTCACAAGTTTAGACGATAATCGTCGAAATCGTGAAATTCTCGAAATGGAAGTCAAATTTTGACATTGAACTTGGAAACGTTGGTCACTACTACAAAACAGTAAATAGACAACGCAGAAAAAACGTTTTGATTTCAGTTATAAAAACGTCGTGGTTGAGGGTGTTATCTATTTGACATCCTTACACAATGTTTTAAAAACATTGTAGTTAAACACATTCCACAACGTTTTTTAAGAAAAAAACGTTGTAGATTTGTTTTCCATAAATTAACAGATGCTTAAAAACGTTGTAGAATGTGTGATTCCACAATGTTTTCTGGATAAAAATGTTGTAGTTTAATATATCAAACAACGTTTAAGCACTTTAACACAACGTTTTTAAAATGTTGTAGATTAAAAAAAAAATGTTGTAGTTCACCTATATTACCAATGCACTTGCAATATGCTAATGCCTGATATATAGCTAAAATTACAAAGAATATTAATACCATACAATACGTTTACATCCCAATAATTATTTATAATGCCAATTACAAAGAATATTAATACCATACAATACGTTTACACCATAAAATGTGAAGTATAATAAAGTGGCAAACATGAAGAATAAGTACCACAAGAATTTTGCTACTGTCCTTTCAAATTCAATCATTGAATATACTATAACACCATATACCACAGCTTGCACAAATATGTATGGTATTTCCACCAAAACCTGTAAAACAAAAATCAAATTACTTAACACTACTACTCCTTACTATGTAACATATATAGGACATACATATACTGACCAATTAATTAATTACCTGAGCAAATGCATATGCCAAGGGTAAGTACATCCCAGCAGCTCTTTCTCTGTAAAAGACACTACTACTCCACGGTTTGAAGGGTTTTTGTTTTGCCTAATAATTTTTTTTAATAAGCCAATGTTCATCAACATTTTCAAGCATGCATTCAGCCTCCTCCTCTTCTTCTTTTTCCTTTCCGTCTGCAATTTGTGCTAAAACAGATAAGCCATTATTACAAACAGCATCATTGCACTTATGATAACAGTATATAAAATGAGACAATGAAACATATCAATGTTTAAGGATCTTATAAATGTAGACGTTTGCACTCTCTTAACCAAACCTTTAAGTTGGCAGAAGTAACTGGAACAACACATCAGATTTACAAACTGCCAATATATACAATCCTTTAACACCCCAAAACACTGGTACCACTGTCAGCAGGGTACTTGGGTTAGCAGGGAATCATCAGTTGGGAGCTTTAGATCATCCTTGGTGCTACCACTGTCAGTCAGTAAACTCAAATAAAAAATTTCACCAGTGATGCTCTGTGGCGGTTTAGAACTTTAGATATTTGTTTCTTAAACTTCTATGCTCCAAGTTCAAAGGAGTTCACCTGTAGTTTGTAATTCAACATAATCTCCCATAAATAAGTAATTAGTATATGGACACTACAAAAAAAACTAGATTAGTTAAGTCAAACTATTTACATAATTGAACATATAACTACATATATGATATGCTCCTCCACGAAAAATAGCTAAATCAAACTATTTACTATTCAAAACCTAGTATATACACACATAGATTGTTCAAAAGTAAAGATACAACAGACAATAATAATCAATCAAGACGGAATCAAAGACTGATTACCAATAACTAAACTGTAGATATACCTCTGACTTACCATGTTTATATTTCTTTTGCACATGCAACTCTCACAGAACCTGTGAACATAGCAGTAGCCTCTTTCCCCAAGTTGTGAACGTCGTGTAGATCTTCAGTTATTGCCAGAACCTATAGAGGAGTACAAGGGCATAAGCACAAATAAAAGCACATTGAATTACAAAAATCTAGAATTTCTGGCATTTCTACATAGAAATCTGGCATTTCTGCGCACTATTACGGCCTATAAACAAGGTTTACAAGATTAACCTGTAAACAAGGTTTACATTCATCAAGACTGCAAAACTCTGAATGATCAAAAATCAATGGATGTTCGAAATAAGCAAACCAGACCAAACTCACAACGGAGTAAAAATAATCACTAAATAAACTTTTATGTAAAAACAATTATTATTATTTGACTTGGAAACTTTATTTAACATAATCACTAAATAGATGTAAAGTTCCATCAGATATTAATAATCAAAATTCTTAGAACTGCAAAAATAAACGATCCAATAGAAAATTATTGTAGGAGCATACGAAGAATATATAAATTAAGAAAAGAAATGGGCATTACCTTCCACCATAAAGGAGAAATCTTAAGGCTGCAAACAAAGATGCACCTGCCAAAGCATGTAGATAAGGAGAAGCTTAAAAAAGTTTCAATTTTATAGCATAATTTACCAAAACAACAATAAAATATAATATACTATCTAAACACGAACCAACAAAGAACATCTTTGACAGGATGACCAAAACTGGAATAGGATTCCACCAAATAACCAACCATAAGACAATCTGGAAGATATTCAAAGAAAAAGGTTTAATCAAACAATTAATGCATCCTTACAGACAAAAAAAGAAGCCTTACAGGTCAATGTTTATACATCACTAATTTGTATTAATATGTAGTGCAATGGTTCAGGTCAGCCATAGTGCTTAGCTAGAATGGACTACATAAAGAATGTGCATTAATTGCCTCACTGTGCAGTTGAGTACTTGAGTTGCACTAGCTGCCCAATTGATGGAGTGGTGCGGGTGGTGTGTTAAAAACTTAAAAAGCACAATTTATCCAAAAAATTGTGTTTCAGAGATTTGGTAACATAACAAAAATCAAAACCACTTCTTTTTATAGATCTACAAGTAAAAGTGTGGAGTTTCATCGCACTGCTCCACCAAATGAACTTGAAAACTACTTTACACTATTATTACTAAAGCAGGATGAGACAAAATGTATTTCCACCAGGATCTTTACTGCTAACTTGAATGGCCAGATAATAAACAGCAGAAAAATGAAAAATTCATATTACTTGGATCCAACCAGATAGATGCTTAAGCAGAATTCATACAAAGATCAAATAAACACCAAAACTATAAAAATTCAAACCACTTCACTTAGCTGGGACAGAGTGGTAAGCTATTTAAGAATTCCACACAAACATCATGTGCATAAGGTTCAAGTTATCATGACAACATAATAAGAAGAAATTTAAGGACAGACAACACTAAAACTATAAAAATTCAAGAGCTCCATCACAACTTTTCAGTAATGATACAAGTGCCATAAATGAAAAACAAGAAATTAAAGCATAAAGTAGTAATAGGTTGAGCTTCCACTGACATTTCCAATATAAAATAATTTAAAATACACAAAATACCACCAAATTTTAAAAGCATTCATTAAATGCAATGCTAATACTTTACATCGGATCCAAACAAAGAACATAACATAGACAAGATAATATAGTTAAACGAAATAAAGAACACCTAAAGCTAGTTATTACCCCAAATTTCACATGGACATAAGAACTCTAATCTAATTTTATGAGTTGGTAATATGTAAGACTTGGCACATCAAGCAACATATATCATACAATATGGCAAACATCTCATAGAAAGCTATGAAGTAATTGTACCTGAACATCAAGATTTAGCTAATTTAGCAGCGTCTTTTAGGCCGTACGCCATCACTGCCGACGGGCTCACCAGGGTCCAAGCCATCACTGCGACCGAAGCGCCGAAATTGGCTGTAAAATGGGAAGCCCTAACATCGCCGCTGCCAGCGCCGATTGTGAAGAGGTCAAAATCATACTGGCGAGGCTCGGCGCCATTGTTGGACTCAGCTCGAGTATTGAAACGACGGGTGAAGCTACTAGAACTAGCACTAGAAATAGAGTTCTGTGGTGGAGGTGTTGGATGAGCAAGTGGAGGAGGAGGTGATGGCAGATAGAGAGGGGAAAATTATAGAGAGAATGAGAATCCTCTCTCTCTAAACCCTCGAGGATGCTCTCTCATTCACTTTTTTTTTTAATTTTAAGTTTTTACTTCGGCTTGCTCCGTGTTTTTACAATAGATAACATTTTTAAAAAAAACGTTATCTAGTTAAAACCAAAAAAATACCCTTTTAAATAGATAACGTTTTTGCATATATCTACAATATTTTTTTAAAAAATGTTATAAAAAAAAATACCACAACGTTTTTATAAAAAACGTTGTATAAAAACGTTGTGGTTTAAGCGTTGTCTATTTACTATTTTGTAGTAGTGGGTTTTCGATGGCGATGAGTCTCAATTTGCATTATAGAGTTGTGAACTTGAAAATGACCAAATTCTGACTTAGAACGAAGAAACGAGCATTGAACGTTCACGAATGTTTATCGTTTTCGTTAAAAAATGAACTAAAAGGTGAACTCTGAGTTAACAGATTCGAAAATATAAAATTCTTGCATGAACACTTAGAGTATGTGATTTGTGAGCTAATAGCTTTTGAACGAGCAAATTCAGACTTAAAATGAACAATTTAGAAGTCCGGGAAGTTTGCCAAGTAGAAAATCTCTCATCACTATCTAGTGCATAGAGTCGGTGTCGCAGCGCCAGCCAAGGCACAATAAGTGGCAACACAGCGCCGAGCATAGCCATCAGCCACTTAAGAGTGGCTCTGCAACGCGACGTTTAAAACAGAGACTCACGCCACAACGTTGAGTCTGGAAACTGGCGCCGCAGCGCGGCATAGAGAAGAGAAACTGGCACCATCGCGCCAACACTAGGTTTTTCACAGTGATGAAAGCTTATAAAGATAGAAAGAAATTGGTTGATTAGTAATGAACTAAAACCTAAAGTAACATTTTTTAAGATGTTATAAACCTTGAGTTAACAACTAAAGGTTGAAGATGAGTTACTCGAACGTGAATGTAAAACATAACGATAAACCAGAACAAATGATAAACAATCTAATAAACATTTAAATTGAGAAGAAGGGTAAGATACATTAGGAACTATGCATATTTGTTCATGACCTAATGTAGTATGTTATGTGGTTATGTATTGTAGAGACCTTAAATATTCAAAGGAAAAGTGTGACGCCCCCAAATCCGGGTATCTTCCAACCCGAAAAATTTGTCTCCACGGTGCTACAGTTCACATAAACATTCAATTGAAATACCTCAAAAGAACGAATATGTCTTATAAATATATTAAAATTCCATATTAACATTCCCCATGTTCTTTATAACCATTACATTTGATCTTATCATAATATCAAATATTATCATTACAAACCTATACTATTACAAAGGTATTCTACGGGTTCGTCTTCGCCTTTCCTTTATATTTGCCAGATCCTTTGGTCCGTTCAGTCTTAGATGCATTCATATATTTCAAGCAAGAGTGAGCATGACTAACTCAGCAAGTACAATAATTGTATATAACAATATGCTCGAATCATACGAATCGTATATCTTCAATAACTAGACAATAGTTATGAAGCACTATTGATAATTTAAAATAGTACTTCTCTTTTCTTTAAAACGTTTTACAATGGCAATATTCGGTAAAACATTAATTCCGGTCCAAGACCTTGAGTATTTCATACTTTCTTTAAAAAGGATATCCCGACACAAAGTCTATAAGTCTTACATTTCTTACGAGCACGTCTAGGTGATCAACCTATAGTACTTTATTTTGATCAACACTACATTCATTAAACATATGTACGTTTAAGTTGTGGCAACCTCACGTGCCTGTCGTTTGACGACAAAATATTTTTAGTATACTCAGCCTTCATTTGAAAACCACACCAATATAACTTGGTAAAACATTGACCATACTTTAATAAATTGTAAGAAATTCAAAATATCATAAGTTTAGCCGAAAGAATTGGGTTTGACTTCATCATACATCAATTCATGCGTAAGAATACATGAACCACAAAGCTTGTCTAGATTGAACATAGATAAGGGTTAGAATACTTGCCTTCAGCGTCTGCTACTGTTATTACACGTTCACGTTAAGTCCTTAATGTCTCTATAGTAGATGATCACATCACATAACACATTAGGTCATGAATTAACATACATGATTTCTAATGAATCTTACCATTCTTCTCAATTTAATAAGGTATTAGACTTGTTACTATTGGTTCCAGCTTTCCGTTTATAATTTACATTGTTCTTACGTTCATGTTCGATTACTTATCTTTAATATTTATGTATCATAATTAATGTTGAACAATGCCTTAACAATGTTATAATTAAGCTTTACTTCTTTGCTATACAATTACCATTCATTCTATACTTGTAAACCTTTTCATTGTGCACTTAAGTCCGGTATTTGCGCGCGCCATTCATCTCTATACAACTTCATGTTGCGCGAAGTTTCTAGTAGTTGAGGGTCAAACCCGGCGCTGCGACCCCATTCTTTACTCTTCAAGCCGTGCCGCGGCATTAGACTACAGAAGGTCCAAGCACTGCACATGGCGTTGCAGTGCCACCATTATGCCTTGGGCTTGCACCGCGGCGCCAGCTCTGTGCAGCAGATCGTTGACAGTTTTGAATTGTACAACGAACTTCCTAGACTCCAAATTTGATCATTTTATGTCTGAATTGGCTCGTTCAAAAGCCATTAGCTCACAAATCACATACTCTATGTGTTCATGCAAGAATTTTATATTTTTGACTTTGTTTACTTAAAATTCACCTATTGGTTCATTTTTAACGAAAACGATAAACGTTCGTGAACTTTCAACGCTCGTTTCTTCGTTCTAAGTCAGAATTCGGCCATTTTCAAGTCTGCAACTCTATAATGCCAAATAAGACTTGCTTCCATCGAAAACCAACGTTTCTGAGCTCAAAATCAAAATTTGACCTCTAATCCGAGAATTTCACGAATTCAACGATTATCGTCCAATCGTGAGAATTTCGGCATAACTTCGTTACTTATGATTTGATTATCATTTCAAATGAATTCTATCCATCATATTGACATCTCAATCTACATATTATATCAACTTATTTTCATGATAAGTTATGACTTATTCTTCATGAACTTATAACTTTATCAAAGTATAAACTACTTATGACTTATGATAGTTTAAGTCCTTTATTCATCATTCTTACATACTTTCATCATGGTAACAACATTCATGCAAACATGACACAAGTCTTACAAGTTCTTACTTAATTCATAGCTTATCTATGAATAAAGTGCTTATTCTCGGCTTATTAGGACTTAAGCCCTTATTTTATTTATTCCTATAGTTCTTAGCATACATGATAATTAATCCACACTTCGCCTATCAACCTATAGTGGTAGAGATGGAAGACTAATGACATAAGATCATTACCTTTGTTGAACTAACTTTCCTCTTCTCTTTTCTAACAAATGAAAGTAACTTATTATTGATTATTCTCTCTAACAATTAAGTTGTTTGTGTTGGATGAAATTAACAAGCAAATAATGAAATCCTAGCTTTCTATTTATAGGAAAACCAAAGTGAGGGAATATTAGACAATACACCAAACCCACCTCCTTACTATTCATTTCCTAGATACTAAGTTAACTTGCTAATCATACCACTTATCCAATACTTGCTCATCACAACTTTTACTTGGTCATTACACAATTATCTTAGTCACCAAGATTACCCAAATGATCATGGGTTGCCCCATGGATCACCTTAATTCATTGGATCTTATCTTAGGCTTGGATTAATTAACTTAACTTCAAGCTTTTGAGCTTGCCTTACCAACTTACTTGGATTTCTCATTAACAACCACTTGGGCTCTAACATTATACACACTTGGGCGTGCACATTATATTTCATTGGACTAAACAAATTGCTAAACAATCCATAAATCCATTCCATTTGGCTAAAAGCCTTATAATGTATTGTTTACGTATTATTTTCGTATTCTAACTCATATACTAATTCTTAATATACGATTTCCCATCCTTTATACATACTCGTATCATTCTTCATATTATACTCGAATTCATTACATCGTACAAAACATACGTATCATACGATCATTACATTAACTTCTAACGCTTCATTTTCTTAATATTCTCGAATTACGTCCTTATGCGAAAAATTACGTTTTCCATACTTGAATTATTATTACATAATCCAGTCTACTTTGATATTCTATCGTTACGTATTTCTCGAAAGTTCAACAATAATTCCCGCGCAGAAATTGATGAATAGTGTTTTTCAAAAAATTTCTCGGAAAACTTTTATTTTCGTCTTGGAAATTCAAACACTTTAATTCTCTTATGTAGTCAAAATACTACGACGTTCCGACATTTCTAGGTTATAGAATGACATTCAACTTACTAACACGTAATAATAACAAGTAATAAAATTTTATTTATTATTTTATTAAATAAAATTATTTTAAAAAGGATCCAAATTTCTCGGTCGTTACATTATTCCCCCCTTATAAAGATTCTGTCCCCAGAATCTCATCTCACATTACTCAAACAATTGAGGATAATCCTTTCTTATCTTTTCTTCCAATTCCCACGTTGCTTCTTCTGCATCGTGGTTCTTCCATAACACCTTCCTGGAAGATATGCCTTTATTCCGCAGAACATGCACTTTTCTATCAATAATTTGAATCGGCATATCTTCGTACGTTAAGTCCTTCTAGAGAAGAATAGGCTCACACTCTATTACGTACTTATAATCTGGTTTATAAGAACGTAACACGGATACGTGAAACAAATTATGTATTTGTTCTAGGTTTGGAGGTAATGCTATCATATAAGCTACCTCACCTACCCATTTTAACACTTCAAAAGGTCCTATATACCTTGGACTTAACTTTCCTTTCTTTCCAAAGTGTATCTGTAACGACCGAGAAATTCAGATCCTTTGTAAAATAATTTTAGTTAGTAAAATAATGAATAAAATTATATTACTTGTTATTATTACGTGTTAGTAAGATGAATGTCGTTCTATAACCTAGAAACGTCGAAACTTAGTAGTATTTTGACTACGTGAGAGAATTAAAGTGTTTGAATTTCCAAGACGAAAATAAAAGTTTTCTGAGAAATTTTCCAAAAAACTCTATTCATCGATTTTTGCTCGGAAATTATTTGTTAACTTCCGAGAAATACGTAACGATAGAATATCGAAGTAAGTTGGATTTTTAATAAGAATTCAAGTATGGAAAAGGTAATTTTTCACATGCGGACGTTATTCGAGAATGTTAGGAAAATAAAGCATTAGAAGTAATGTGATGATTGTATGATATGTATGTATTGTACGAGGTAACAAATATAAGTATAATATGAAGTATTATACGAGTATGTACAAAGGATGGAATATCATATATTGTGAAAGAGAATACGAGTATAACATGTTGAGAATATGTAATAAGACTTTTAGCCAAATGAATTGGACTTGTAGGATTGTTAGCAAATTGTAAAGTCCAATAGAATTAATGTGCAAACCCAAGTGTGTGTAATGTTAAAGCCCAAGTGGTGGTTAATGAGAAGTTCAAGTAAGTTGGTAAGGCAAGCCCAAAAGCTTAAAGTTAAGTTAATTAAATCCAAGTCCAAGCTAGTATCCAATGGGTTAGAGTGACCCATGGGGAAACCCATGTTAATGTGGTTAATCTTGGTGACCAAGACAATTATGTGATGACCAAGAAAAAGTGTAATGGCCAAGCAAAATAAGTGGTTAGCAAGTAAACTTAATTAGGAAGTAATGAATAGTAAGGAGGTGCTTAATGAGGTGGGATAAATTAATGACCCAATTTCCCTAACTTTAGCAATCCTATAAATAGAAGACTTTGGATTTCATTTGTTACTTGTTCTTTTTCATCCAACACTTTTCAACTTATTGGTTAGAGAGAATAAGCAAGAATGAGGTGCTTTCATTTGTTAGAAAAGAGAAGAAAAAAGCTAGTTCAACAAAGGTAATGATCTTATGTCATTAGTCACCCATCTTTACCATTGTAGCTTGATAAGAGAAGTTAGGATTAATGATCATGTATGCAAAGAAATGATAGGAATCAATAATCTAAAGACTTCAGTCTTAATAAGTTGAGAATAAGCACTTTGTTCATGGATAAGCTATGAACTAAAGAAGAACTTGTAAGTCTTGTAACATGTTTACATGATTGAAGTTATATGTTAATAAGATGTAAGAATGTTGGCTAAAGGACTTAAATTATCATAGTCATGAGAATTGGAACTATAAGTAGTTTATACTTTGATAAGTTAAAAACTCGTGATGAATAAATCAAAACTTATCATGAAAATTAGTTGATGTAATATGTAAGTTAAGATGTCAATATGATGGATAGAATCCATTTGAAATGATAATCAAATCATAAGTAACGAAGCTATGCTGGAATTCTCACGATTAGACGATAATAGTTGAATTAGTAATTTCTCGGATTAGAGGTCAAATTTTGATATTGAGCTCGAAAACGTTGGGTTTCGATAGAAAAAAGTCTTATTTTGCATTATAGAGTTGCGAACATGAAAATGGACGAATTCTGACTTAGAACAAAGAAACGAGCGTTGAACGTTCACGGATGTTTATTGTTTTCATTAAAAATTAACCAATAGTTGAAATTTGAGTAAATGAAGTCGAAAATATAAAATTCTTGCATGAACATGTAGAGTATGTGATTTGTGAGCTAATGACTTTTGAACGAGCCAATTCAAACTTAAAATGATCAAATTTGGAGTCTGGGAAGTTCGTTGTATAATTTAAAATTGTCAACTACCTGGTGCACAGAGCTGGCGCCGCGGTGCCAACCCAAGGCATAATGGTGGCATTGCAGCGCTGTGTGTAGTGCCTAGACCTTCTGTAGTCTCATGCCACGGCGCGACTTGAAGAGTAAAGAGGAAATAGCAGTCACGGGTTCGATTCCTCACCATTAAAAACTTCAATACTGCAAAGGTAAGTTAGATAAGGACGATTGGCGCCAAGAACGCCAAATTTTAAGAAATGCACAGTAAAGAAAGATTGCAAGTGTTGAACGAATGGTAATTGTATAGCAAAGAAGTAAAGCTTAATTATAACATTGTTAAACGTTAATTATGATACATAAAGATTAAAGATAAGTAATCGAACATGTACTTAAGAACAATGTGAACTATATTGGAAAGCCAGAACCAATAGTAACAAGTCTAATACATGATTAGATTGAGAAGAAGGGTAAGATTCATTAGGAACCATGTATGTTTATTCATGACCTAATGTGTTGTGTGATGTGATGATCTACTGTAGAGACCTTAAAGACTTAACGTGAATGTGTAATAACCATAACAGACG
The DNA here is from genome assembly GCA_020205615.1 of Panax quinquefolius. Lineage (NCBI taxonomy): Eukaryota > Viridiplantae > Streptophyta > Magnoliopsida > Apiales > Araliaceae > Panax > Panax quinquefolius. Next base: position 211,300 of record JAINUW010000573.1, read on the forward strand.
CTGAAGGCAAGTATTCTAAACATTGTTTATGTTTAATCAAGACAAGCTTTGTGGTTCATGTATTCTTACGCATGAATTGATGTATGATGAAGTCAAAGCAAATTCTTTCGGCTAGACTTATGATATATTAGATTTCTTACAATCTATTAAAGTATGGTCAATGTTTTACCAAGTTATATTGGTGTGGTTTTCAAATGAAGACTGAGTATGCTAAAAATGTTTTGTCGTCAAACGACAGGCACATGAGGTTGGCACAAATTAAACGTACATACGTTTAATGAATGTAGTGTTGATCAACATAGAGTACTATAGGCTGATCATTTAGACGTGCTTATAAGAAATGCCAGACTTACAGACTTTTTACCGAGATGTCCTTTTCAAAGAAAGTATGAAATGCTCAAGGTCTTGGACCGGAATTGATATTTTACTGAATATTGTCATTGTAAAACATTTTTAAGAAAAGAGAAGTGCTATTTTAAATTATCGATAGTACTTCATAACTACTATTCAATTATTGAAGATATATGATTTGTATGATTCAAGCATATTGTTAAATAGAAATATTGTACTTGTTGAGCTAGTCATGCTCACTCTTGCTTGAACCATATGAATGCAGCTAAGATCGAACGGACCGAAGGATCTGCCAAGGATAAAGGAAAGGCGAAGATGAACCTATAGATTTAACTATGTAATAGTATAGGTTTGTAATAGTAATATTTGATATTATGACAATAACAAGTGTAACGGTTATAAAGAACCCAGGGAATAGTAATATTATTTTGCAATATATATAAGACATATTCATTCTTTTGAGGCTTTTCGATTGAATGTTTGTGTGAACTATAGCACCGTGGAGCACCATCTATCGGGTTAGAAGATACCCAAATTTGGGGGCATCACAGGTTGGTATCAGAGCATTAGGTTATTAAACTTAAGGGGGAAATTAAAACCTTAAGTCATAACCTTAAGAGAAGTCAAAGAAGAAGATAACCTTATAAAAATGCATTATGAATATGTTGTGTGTTTTTATTATTCTACTGAGGTGTACTAATCAAACTTAATTGTTTTGTGTAGATGTCAGATGGAAATGAAATGTATATAGATGTACAGGTAGTTAGTGAAGAATTAGTTAAACAGATAGAGGTTATACCGAACTAAATAGCAGAGGAGCCAGAGATAGTAGTAATTGAGTCTGGAGACTCAGAATATCCCGATCTCATGTCGGTATTTGACGGCATGATAGAAGAGGAGGTGGAGGTGGTGTCCTTCAATCCTATGACACTTGCAGAAGACACACCTATTGTCACTATTCATGGCAGTGTTAGATAGGAACCTCCACTATTGTCAGCAGGTGAAGGAGTTACAAGCGGAGCTCCAAGCTGTCTTACAAGATAAGACAGATGTGGAGTCAATGTGGGAACAGGAACACGATGAGCGGGTTTTAGCCAAGGACAAGGTCCATGAGCTAAAGCATGAGGTTTTTGAGCTCAAGGGGGAGCTAAAGACCAAGAGACAAAAGATAGGGAGAATGTCCTATATCCATAGGAGTTTTCATCAGGATTTCCAGCAGCAGGTAGCTGGGTATCCAGTAGAGGTTGGGCAGACTCAACATACTATCAATCGGGATGTTATCGCTGGTCTGGCCACAACAGATTTTAATAATGCCTTAAGGCAGATGTAATCTAGTAGTAGCTAGAGTAGTTTTAGATATGTAAATATTGTGAATCTAGTAGTGACGTAAAACCTTCTTTTGTATATCAAAAGGTAGTCTTGTGTATATCCTAATTTTTGGAAAGCTATTGCGGGATGGTAATGTAATTAGCTTAGGTTGTGTAATGAAACGATGTAGTATTATACTACAATGAATGAATCAATATAAGCCTTTTTAAGAAAAATAATGAATAATGGATGTTGAAGTTATTGTTTAATCCTAAATAATAACTAACTAATAAGAAAGGAGTAATAACGAAATGTGTTGTTTATTATAACAACAAAATGCCGCCAAGAAGAGGGTAACGAAATCAAGGTGCTAACGTAAATCAATCGGAAGGAGGTCCAGTTAACCCAATGTAGGAATTTGTTAATTTATTAACAGCCACGTTTAATAGAAATGGGGCTAATATCCCCGTAAATCCGGGAGTAGCATGAGCTACTACCTTCAAGGATTTTAAAAATGTCGGTCCGCCGGAGTTTAAAGGAACTACGGACCCTATAGAAGCCCAAACATGGGTAAAGGAAATTGAGAAGGCATTTGTCATAGAAAATGTTGAAGAGGGTCAGAAGGTTGCCTTTGCAACCTATATGATGAAAGATGAAGCCAATTTTTGGTGGGAGGCTAACCAGGCTAGGGCAGGTATAGAAAACTTAACGTGGGTGAGGTTCAAGGAGATATTCTTCAAGAAATACTTTCCCATGAGTATGCAAGGAAGGATGGAGATGTCATTTCTGGACTTAAAACAAGGGGTCATGATGGTTCCCCAATATACTGCCAAGTTTAATGAACTGGCGAGGTTTGCTCCACACCAAGTGGATACTGAGGTTAGGAAAGCTCGACGGTTCGAGCAGGGCTTGAAACCCTAGCTCTATAACCGTATATATGTGTTCCAAAGTACTACATTCGGGATTATTTTAGAGAAGGCGATAATCGTCGAAGGTGGTAGCGAGGCTTTAAGCTAATACCACAAAGATAAGAAGAATAAGGGGAAGGTTGATGGGGGAGTGAAGATAGAAGGAGCTAGTGGAACTGGCGATGGACAAAAGCGGAAAGTGTTCAACTCTGGGAATACCGGAGTAAAGCAAGGAGATCCAAAGAGACGTATGGAGGCCTGTAAAACCTGTGGGAAGACTCATCTGGGAGTCTGTCTCAAGGGGAAGGTCGTATGTTATAATTGTGGATAGGAGGGGCACATTTTTACTAACTATCCAAGTTTAAAGAAGAACCACAGATGCTTTGTGTGTGGGTCAACTGACCACATGGCAAAGAACTGCCCAAAGAAGGGGACGGATGTGAATCGGGGAACTAATAGTGGTAAGTTAGCTATTAGTGGTCCAGTGCAGCCGGGTAGGCCGATGGGTCGTACCTTTAACATGACAGTCCAAGATGCAGTTGCATCAAGGGATGTAGTCGCAGGTATTATTCCAATCAATGACATAAATGCTTACGTGTTGTTTGATTCAGGTGCTACTTGTTCGTTTATAGCATGTGATTTTGCTAGATGATTAGGATTACTTCCCAAAAAGTTGCCTATACCTTTAAATATTAAGGTAGCAAACGAAGAGATAATTCTTGTTGAAAATATTTATAGGAGTTGTTGCGTAGACATACGGGGTTGTAAATTAGCGGTAGATTTGCTACCGATAAAGTTCAGAGAATTTGATGTAATTCTCGGAATGGATTGGTTGGTTAACCATGGGGCAATTATAGATTGTCAGAAGAAATGTGTGAATATTAGAACATTAAGACAACCTCAGGTAGTATTTTATGGGAATAGATCGTCGGGTCGTTCATTTTGTCTTACCATGACAAAAACTAGAAAATTATTAAGGAAGGGATGAGTAGGTTATCTGTGCCATATTGTTGATACCTGGAGAGTGGTGGCAACCATGGAACAAATACCTATAGGTAGAGAATTTGCCGATGTATTTTTGTGTAAATTATAGGGTCTTCCACTGGATAGGGAGACCGAGTTTGTAATAAACATTGTACTAGGAGCGTCACCAGTTTCCAGGGCACCGTACCGTATGGAGCAAGTGGAGATGAAGGAGTTAATGGTACAGTTACAAGAACTATTGGATATGAAGTAAATATAACTGAGTGTTTCACCGTGGGGAGCACCGATACTGTTTGTCAAGAAGAAGGACAGATCGTTAAGACTTTCTATCGATAACCGAGAGTTGAATAAGCTAACGATAAAGAATAAATACCCATTGCCCAGGATCGATGATCTTTTTGATCAGTTGAAAAGGGCTAAATATTTTTCTAAAATAGATTTAAGGACGGGGTATCACCGGTTGAAGGTTAGGAAGGAGAATGTACCAAAGACAACATTCATGACTCGTTATGGTCATTACGAGTTTCTAAAGATGTCATTTGGATTGACTAATGCACTAGCAACATTTATGGATATGATGAACAGAGTGTTTAAACAATGTTTGGACAAGTTCGTCGCAGTGTTTATCGATGATATTCTAGTCTATTCTAAGACGCTAAAAGATCATGCTGAACACCTAAGAATAATGTTGGAGACACTAAGGAATGAGAAGTTGTATGCGAAGTTCACTAAGTGTGAATTTTGGTTGGAAAAGGTACAATTTTTAGGTCATGTCATTGACCATGAGGGGATTTCAGTAGATCCAGTGAAGGTGGAGGCCGTGATGAATTGGGAACAACGAAAATGTAAGACCTCAACTTTTTTGAATAAAGAATAATTTTTCTCGAAATATATTTTTGAATATTATGCTGTGGATATGATATAATGTTATAGTTGTGGGTAATATTTGAAAATTTTGCAAAGTAAGAAAGTTGATATAAAATATTCAATTGGTCAGGGAATATTCATTTTAACAGGAAATATTAGTACGACGACACAATCATTGGTGGATCCCATGTTACGTCCCAGAAAATCGAACCTTTTGTAAATACTTTTATAATGAATAAAATAATATTATTTGTTATTATTACGTGTTGGTAAGATGAATGTCATTCTATAACCTAGAAATGTCAGAAAGTCATAGTATTTTAACTACGTGAGAGAATTAAAGTGTTTGAATTTCCTAGACGAAAATAAAAGCTTTCCGAGAAATTTATCGAAAAACACTTTTCATCGATTTCTGCTCGGGAATTATTTTTGAATTTTTGAGAAATCCGTAACGTTATAATACCAAGGTGAGATGGATTATGTAATAATAATCTAAATATGGTAAATGCAATATTTTGCATGCAGACATAATTAGAGAACGTTAGGAATATTGCGCGTTAAGAAGAGATTATATTGATCATATGATACGTAAGTATTGTATGAGGTATTGAATATAAGTATAATACTAAGTATTATACGAGTATGTGTGGAGAATAGAATAACGTAAATTACGAAATAATATACAAGCTAGAATACAAGGATTATACGTATAATATATGTAATAAGGCTTTTAGCCAATTAAGTGGGACTTGTAAGATTATTAGCATATTGGTAAAATCCAATAAGAATTAAGGTGCAAGCCCAAGTGATTATTAATGCAAGCCCAAAATGAATAAGCTAAGATAATTAACTTAAGCCCAATGTAATGATCCAATGGGTTAGAAATGATCCATGGAGCAACCAAGGTTGATGTGGGTTAAACTTGGTGACCAAGTACTTTATGTGATGGCCAAGCATAGGATATGTTTTGTGATGGCCAAGTAATATGAGTGATTAGCAAGTTTACTTAATTGTTAAGGAAATGAATAGTAACGAGGTGATTAAAGGAGGTGGGATGTTCTAATGACCATAATGCCCTAACCTTAGAGACTTCTCTAAATAGCAAGCTCACAATTCATTTGTTGGTTGATAATTTTCATCCAACATTAAACAACTTATTGGTTCGAGAGAATAAGCACTTTTAAGTCACAACATCCTTTGCTAGATTTTCAAGAAGAAGAGAAGTACAAGTTCTTCAAGGGTAAGAATCTTGTCTAATAATCTTCATCTCTATCATTGTAGGGTGATAAGAGAAGTGTAACTTAATAAGCATGTATGCTAAGAACAGGTAAGAATTGAATAAACAATGGACTTAAGCCGATTAAGTCACTGAATAAGTAACTCGAACCTAAATAAGTTATGAACTTATGATGAACTTGTCATATGTTTATCATATGAAGTTAGTATATTTGATAAGATGTGAGAATGTTGATTAAAGGACTTAAATCAATAATAAGTCATAAGGAATGATAATTTGTAGTTGTTAAGTTGTTAAGTCATGAACTTATGAAGAATAAGTCAAAACCTAACTTGAAAATAAGTTGATGTAATAAGTAGTTTAAAATGTTCATATGATGGTTAGAATCCATTTAGAATGTTCATCAAATCGTTAGTAATGAAGTTTCGCCGAAATTCACATGATTGGACGATAATCGTCGAATTAGTGAAATTCTCAGAATAGAAGTATAATTTTGTGGTTGAACAAGGAAACGTTGGTTTTCGATGGAGACAAGTCATATTTGGAATTATAGAGTTGCGAACTCAAAAATTACCGGATTCCGACTTAGAACGAAGAAACGAGCGTTGAACGTTCAAAAACGTTTACCATTTTTGTTAAAAATGAACTAATAGGTGGATGTTTAGCAAACGAGGTCAAATTGATAAAATTCTTCCATGAACGTGTAGAGTATGTAATTTTTGAACTGTAGGCTTTTGAACGAGCCAATTCAGACTTATAACAAAGAAGTTATGCGTCCAGGAATTTCGCAAAATTAAAAGTCTGTCAAATTTTCTGGTGCACAGAGTTGGTGCCACGGCGCCAACCCAAGGTATATTGGTGGTGCTGCAGCATCATATATAGTGCAATGACATACTGCAAAGTCGTCTCAGCACATTGTAACATGAGGGTTAAGTGATACCGCATGGCCGCCAAGGTCGTTTTTACTACTATCGCTAACTTGCATGTGCGAAATATGAGATGAAAGGCAATGACCGGTGCTGCAGTGCCAATCCTAGGGTTTTGCCAGAGAAGAAAGTTTATAAGTATGAAATGAATGATAACTCTTTAGTAATGAACTAAGGAACTTAATAAAGCGTTGTAAGGTATTGTTAAACCTTAATTATGTTGTCTAAAGGTTGAAGATAAGTAAATCAAACATGAACATAATGTGAATGTAAGAATGACATAATCAAAAGTCGGAACCAATAATAACAAATCTAAGTCATAATTAGATTGAGAAGAAGGGTAAGATTCATTCGAAACCATATATGTTCATTCATGACCTAATGTGTTATGTGATGTTATCATCTACTGTAGAGACTTAAAGACTTAAGCGAGAACGTGTTATAACTGTAGCAGACAATAAAGGCAAGTATTCTGACCCTTGTTCCAGTTCAATCTGGGCAAGCTTTGTAATTCATGTACCCTTACGCATGAAGTGATCTTGTATGATGAAGTCAAAGCCAATTCTTTCGGCTAGACTTATATTATGTTTCTATCAAGCATGGTCAATGTTTACCAAGTTATCTTGGTGTGGTTTTCAAATAAAGACTGAGTACGCTAAAAATGTTTTGTCGTCAAACGACAAGCACGTGAGGTTGCCACAACTTAAACTTTCATACGTTTAATAAATGTAGTGTAGATCAACATAAAGTACTATAGGCTGATCACCTAGACGTGCTCGTATGAAATATCGAACTTACGGACTTAGAGTCGAGATGTCCTTTTCAAAAGAACTTATGAAATGCTCAAGGTCTTGGACCAGAATTGATGTTTTACTGAATATTGTTGTTGTAAAACGTTTTGAAGGAAAAGAACTGCTATTTTGAATTATCGATAGTATTTCATAACTATTGTTCAGTTATTGGAGATATATGATTCCTATGATTCAAGCATGTTGTTTATTAGAATTGTTGTACTTGCTGAGCTAGACATGCTCACTCTTGCGTTAACCATATGAACACAGCTATATGATCGAACGGACCGAAGGCTTCAGCAAGGATAAAGGCAAGGCAAAGACGAACCCGTAGAATACTTATGTAATAGTATAGGGTGAATAATTGTAATATATTTGTTATTATGATAAGAACAATGTAATGGTTATAAAGAACGTGGGGGAATTTTAATATTATTTTGAATATATAGGAGACACATTCGTTCCTTTGAGACTTTTCAATTGAATGTATGTGTTAATTGTAGTACCGTGTAGCACCATCTGTCGGGTTAGAAAATACCCGGACTTGGGGGCGTCACACCCCACAACGGAAGTATTGTCGTAGTTAGAAAATGACAGAAATATCTTTTTTATAAAAATAACGGTGAAAGTTTTACCGTTAAACTGTTGAACTACCCGGTGGTAAAAGTACAGTAATACATGTGGTTGCATAGTAGCACACGGTATGGATTATTTATTCTTACGTGAGAAGTCACTCAGTTATACTCAATTATTGCTACAGTAATTGCTGCTTAGTATCTCACGTTATTTGATTCAATTATTGTCACAATATTAATATTTTATATTAGTAAATCAATAATTGAGACGATAAGTTATTTATATTATTATTTATAATATTGACGATGTCTAGAAATTTCTGTCGAGGAGAGGTTTGGTCATCTAATTGCGCGCCAATAGGGAGAAATCCTTATTGGAAAGCCCCCTCTTTCCTGGTAATGATCTGGTTGTTAAATATTCTGAGTTATAATATTAATGATGAATAATTGTTGAAGTATTAAGAATGTGTTTATTGAAGATAAGTGAATTACAAAAGTTAGAGGGGAATAACGCCAACTTGGAAAACTTTAGGGGTACTAAAGTGTAATAAGTTAAATCAACCTTGACCATTGATGGTGGTTTTAATAGTTAATCAATCTGGACCATTGGTGGTAGTTTTAAAAGTAAATCAATCTGGACCGTCGGTGGTGTGACAGCCCCAAATACGGGTCCTAAATCACCATAAAACTGGTACAATCATTCTATAACTATTGCAGAAGATATTAACATAAATTTTTTATACAGTAAACTTTATACACTAATTCCCCAAGGTCGAGTAACCTTAACTTATACACAATTCATAACTTGTCTAACATATAATATTATTATCATACAATACTATTACAAATTTAGCTGCACACATAAACTTAAAGCTGGAACTGTCTTTAACCTTTCCTTGTATCCGACGTATTCACCTTAACGTAGGTTGAATGATTGTAATATATTTGATATTATGATAAGAACAATGTAATCATTATAAATAACCTGGGGGAATGTTAATATTATTTTGAATATATAAGAGACATATTCGTTCCTTTGAGACTTTTCAATTGAATCTATATGTGAATGGTAGTACCGTGTGGCACCATCTGTCGGATTGGAAGATACCCAGATTTGAGGGCGTCACAGGTTGGTATCAAAGCAGTAGGTTATAAAACTTAAGGAGGGATTAAAAACCTTAAGTCATAACCTTAAGAGAAGTCAAAGAAGTAAAAGAAGAAAATAACCTTATAAAAATGCATTATGATTATGTTATGTGTTTTTATTATTCTACTGACGTGTACTAATCAACTTAATTATTTTTTTCTAGATATCAAGCATAAATGGAATGCAGTTAGATGTGCAAGCAATTAGTGAAGAGTCGGTTAACCAAATAGTGGTTATACCGAACCCCAAAGCGGCAGAGCCTGAGATAATTGTCATTAAGTCTGGAGACTTAGAGGATCCTGACCTCATGTCAGTATTCGATGGTATGATAGAATAGGAGGTGGAGATAGTGTCCTTCAACCCGGTAGCTATAATAGCGGAGATGGCTCCTAGGGAGTCAATGATGTCATTATTCATGTTAGTGTTGGATAGAAATATCCATTACTGTCAGGAGGTTAAGGAGATGAAGGCAAAGCTCCAGGCTGTTATAGAAGACAAGACGGACGTGGAGTCCATGTCGGAGTAGGAATATGATGAGCGGATTTTGGCCAAGGATAAAGTCCATGAGCTGAAACATGAGGTTTTTGAGCTCAAAGAGGAGCTAAAGACCAAACAGAAAAAGATAGGTAGAATGTCGTATATTCATAGGAGTTCTCATATAGATTTCCAGCAGCAGGTAGTTGGTTATCCTGTAGAGGCAGGGCAGATTCAGCATACTATCAGCAGTGATATTATTGCCGATCTTGCCAAGGCAGATTTTGATAATGCCTTGAGGCAGATGTAATCTGGTAGTAGCTAGAGTAGTTTAGGTATATAAATATTTTGTACTTAGTAGTAAAGTAAAACCCTCTTTTATATGACAAAGGGTAGTCTTTTGTAAATCCCAATTTTTAGAAAACAATAGCGGGAAAGTAATGTAATTAGCTTAGGCTGTGTAATGTAACCGATGTAGTATTATACTAAAATGAATGAATGAATATAAGCCTTTTTATGGAACATAATGAGCAATGGATGATTGAAGTTATTGTTTAATTTTGAATAATAACTAAAATATAAAGAAAGGAATAATAACGAAATATGTTGTTTATTGTATCAGCAAAATGTCACCAAGAAGAGTACAACGTAATCAAGGAGCTAATGTAAATCAACCGGAGGGAGGTCTGATTAACCCTATGCAGGAATTTGTTAATCTTTTAACAGCCGCATTTAATAGAAATGGGGCTAATATCCCCGTAAATTCAAGAGTAGCACAAGCTACTACCTTTAAGGATTTTAAGAGCGTGGGTCCGTCGGAGTTCAATGGAACTACGGACCCTATCGAAGCCCAAACATGGGTGAAAGAAATAGAGAAGGCAATTGTGATAAGAAATGTTGACGAGGCCTAGAAGGTTGCCTTTGCAACCTATATGATGAAAGGATAGACCAACTTTTGGTGGGAAGCCAATTAGGCTAGGGCCGGGATTGAGAATCTAACGTGGGTGAGGTTCAAGGAGATATTCTTCAAGAACTACTTTCCCACGAGCATGCAGGGAAGAATGGAGATGCAGTTTCTTGAGTTGAAACAAGGGGACATGACAATTCCCCAATACGCCGCCAAGTTTAATGAATTGGCAAGGTTCGCTCCACACCAAGTGGACACCGAGGTTAGGAAGGCACGACGGTTCGAGCATGGCTTGAAACCCTGGCTCTATAACCGTATATCGGTGTTCCGAAGTACTTCATTTGGAACCATTTTAGAAAAGGCGATAATCGCTGAAGGTGGTAGCGAGGCGTTAAGTCAATACCACAAGGATAAGAAGAGCAAGGGGAAAGTGGATGGGGGAGTAAAGGTCGAAGGAGCCAGCGGTAGTGGCGAGGGATAGAAGAGGAAAACGTTTAGCTCTGGGAATATCGGAGTGAAGCAAGGCGACCCAAAGAGGAGGATTGAGGCCTGCAAGACATGTGGGAAGACTCACTTAGGAGTCTGTCTAAAGGGGATGGCCATATGCTACAACTATGGATAGGAAGGGCACATCTTGCCTAATTGTCCAAGTCTGAAAAAGAACCACGGATGCTTTGTTTGTGGGTCAACTGACCACATGGTAAAGAATTGCCCAAAGAAGGGGACGGACGGGAACCGAGGCACTAATGGCGGTAAGTTAGCTATTAGTGGTCCAACACAACCGGGTAGGCCGATGGGTCGTACCTTTAACATGATAGTCCAAGATGCAGTTGCATCAGGGGACGTCGTCACAAGTATTATTCCGATCAACGACATAAATGCTTACGTGCTGTTTGATTCGAGTGCTACTTTTTCGTTTATAACATGTGACTTTACTAGACGATTTGGGTTACTTCCCAAAAAGTTGCCTATACCTTTAAATATTAAGGTAGCAAACTAAGAAATAATTCTTGTTGAAGATGTTCATAGGAGTTGTTGCATAGATATACGAGATTGTAAATTATCGATAGATTTGATACTAATAAAGTTAGGAAAATTCGACGTAATTCTCGGAATGGATTGGTTAGTTAACCATGGGGCAATTATAGTTTGTCAGAAGAAATGTGTGAACCTTAGAATGTTAAAACAACCACATGTAGTATTTTACGGGAATAGATCGTCGGGGCGTTCGTGTTGTCTAACCATGACACAAACTAGGAAATTATTGAGGAAGGGATGTGTAGGTTATCTATGTCATGTTGTTGATACCTAGAGAGTGGTAGCAACCATGGAATAAATACCTATAGTTAGACAATTTATCGATGTATTTCTGAGTTAATTATCGGGTCTTCTGCCAGATAGAGAGACAGAGTTTGTAATAGACATTGTGCCAGGAGCGGCACCAGTTTCCAGGGCACTGTATCGTATGTCGCCAGTGGAGATGAAGGAGTTGATGGTGCAGTTACAAGAACTGTTGGATAGGAAGTACATTCAACCGAGTGTTTAACCGTGGGGAGCGCCGATACTGTTTGTCAAAAAGAAGGACGAATCATTAAGACTTTGTATCGACTACCGAGAGTTGAACAAGTTGATAATAAAGAATAAATACCCATTGCCCAGGATTGATGATCTCTTTGATCAGTTGAAAGGGGCTAAGTATTTTTTTAAAATAGATTTAAGAACGGGGTATCACCAGTTGAAGGTTAGGAAGGAGGATGTACCAAAGTCAGCATTCAAGACTCATTAAGGTTATTACGAGTTTCTGGTGATGTCATTTGGGTTTACTAATGCACTAGCTGCATTTATGGATATGATGAACAGAGTGTTCAAATAATATTTAGACAAGTTTGTCGTGGTGTTTAATGATGATATTTTAGTCTATTCTAAGACGCCAGAAGATCATGCTGAACAACTATGATTAGTGTTGGAGACACTAAGGAAGGAGAAGTTATATTTGAAGTTCACTAAGTGTGAATTTTGGTTGGAGAAGGTACAATTTTTAGGTCATGTCATTGACCATGAGGGGATTTTAGTAGATCCAGCGAAGGTGGAAGCCATGATGAATTGGGAACAACCGAAAATGCCGACTGAGGTGCGGAGTTTCATAGGGTTAGAAGGTTACTATCGAAGAGTCATCCAGGATTTTTTGAAGATAGCTACTCTGTTGACTAATTTGACAAGGAAGACGATGAAATATGTGTGGACAGATAAATGCGAGGACAATTTTCAAGAACTTAAGAAGAGATTGAGTGAAGCGTCTATTTTGTCATTACCCGATGACACAGGAAATTTCGTAGATTATAGCGATGCTTCACCTAGAGGACTTAGTTGAGTGCTCATGCAGTATGGCAAGATCATTACGTATGCATCAAGGAAGTTGAAGGATTATGAGAAAGTTTACCCCACTCCTGATCTGGAACTAGCCGCAGTAGTTTTTGCTATAAAGATATGGAGACATTACCTTTATGGAGAAAAATGTGAGATATACACGGACCATAAGAGTCTAAAATATATCTTCACACAGAAGGAGTTGAATATGAGATAGAGGAGATGGCTGGAGTTGATAAAGAATTACTACTGTGAAATCCTGTATAACCCTGGAAAAGCAAATGTAGTTGCCGACGCCTTAAGTAGGAAGGGTCGGGAAAAGTTATCTTTGTTAACGGCTCAAACTGAGTTAATAACAGAGATGGCTAGGATGGAATTAGAAGTGAAGTTGCCAAGTGAAGTAGGATAAATATTGTTTGCAATGGAGATGAAATCTACCATAGTAGAGTGAGTTAAGGAGGTGCAACTCAAAGCCGATGAGTGTGACTGGATAAAGGAGTGGCTAGCCAATGAAAAAGATACTAAGTACAGTCTTGATAATGAGGGATTATTAAGATTTGAAGGAAGAATTTGGGTTCTGAATGAGATGGAATTAAAGGAGCATGTGTTACAAGAGGCTCATAGTTCAAGGTTATCAATTCATCCTGGTAGTACTACGATGTATCAAGACCTTCGACAGAGTTTTTGGTGGCCGAACTTGAAGAGAGAGACAACAGAGTATGTGAGTAGGTGCTTGACTTGCTAGAAAGTTAAGGCCGAACATCAACGGTCAAGTGGCTTGTTACAGTCATTGGAAATTCTGGAGTGGAAGTGGGAGAATATCACGATGGATTTTATGGTGGGACTTCCGACTACAACGAAAGGGTATGATGCGATTTGGGTAATAGTGGTCCGGTAGACGAAGTCGGCTAACTTTTTGCCAATTAGGGTCAAGTATAACTTAGACCAGTTAGCTAGACTCTATATTAAGGAAATAATTTCCAGACATGGAGCAGCGGTATCGATTATGTCAGATTATGATCCCCGATTCACATCAAACTTTTGGAGAAGTCTACAGTAGCAGTTGGGAATGCAGTTGAAGGTGAGTACGGCGTATCATTCACAAATTGATGGACAGAGTGAGAGAACAATTCAGACATTAGAAGATATGTTAAGATCTTGCGTCATGGATTTCAAGGGTAGTTGGGATGATCATCTACCATTAGTAGAGTTTGCGTATAATAATAGTTATCATGCAAGTATAGGTATGCCGCCTTACGAAGCTTTGTATGGGAGGAAATGCAGAACACCATTGTATTGGGATGAAGTAGGAGAACGCTGAATGCTAGGACCAGAATTGGTGCAGCAAACAGCAGACATTGTCAAGATGATACAAATGCGTCTCTTCTAGCAACTCAAGACAGACAGAAGAAATTTACAGATTCGCATCGAGAAAATAGAGAATTTGAAGTAGGTTCTTACATATTTCTAAAGGTATCTCCCTGGAAAGGAAAGATACGCTTTGGAAAGAAGGGAAAGTTAAGTCCAAGGTTTATAGGACCTTTTGAAGTATTAAAACACGTGGGTGAGGTAGCTTACATGATAGCATTACCTCCAGACTTAGAACGAATATATAATGTGTTTCACGTATCCATGTTACGTCCTTATAAGCCGGATTATAAACACGTGATAGAATATGAGCCTACCCATATCGAGAAAGACTTAACATATGAAAAAATGCCAATTCAAATTATTGATAGAAAAGAACAAGTTCTGCAGAACAAAGTCATACCTTCCATGAAAGTGATATGGAAGAACCACGATGCAGAAGAAGCAACGTGGGAATTGGAAAAAAAAAGATGAAAAAGAATTACCCTCATTTGTTTGTGTACTTTTTTGTTATATATATATAGCGAGATTTTGGGGACAGAATCCTTATAAGGGGGAGAGAGTGTAACGCTCCAGAAAATCTAACCTTTTGTAAATACTTTTATAATGAATAAAATAATATTATTTGTTATTATTACATGTTGGTAAAATGAATGTCATTCTATAATCTAGAAATGTCACAAAGTCATAGTATTTTAACTACGTAAGAGAATTAAAGTGTTTGAATTTCCAAGATGAAAGTAAAAGCTTTCTGAGAAATTTACCAAAAAACACTATTCATCGATTTCTGCTCGAGAATTATTTTTGAATTTTTGAGAAATCTGTAATGTTATAATATCAAGGTGAGATGGATTATGTAATAATAATCTAAGTATAGTAAATGCAATATTTCACATGCGGACTTAATTAGAGAACGTTAGGAATATTGCGCATTAAGAAGAGATTATATTGATCGTATGATACGTAAGTATTGTATGAGGTATTGAATACAAGTATAATACGAAGTATTATACGAGTATGTATGGAGAATAGAATAATGTATATTACGAAATAATATATGAGCTAGAATACAAGGATTATATGTATAGTATATGTAATAAGGCTTTTAGCCAATTAAGTGGGACTTGTCAGATTATTAGCATATTGGTAGAATCCAATAAGAATTAAGGTGCAAGCCCAAAATGAATAAGCTAAGTTAATTAACTTAAGCCCAATGTAATAATCCAATGGGTTAGACATGATCCATGGAGCAACCAAGGTTGATGTGGGTTAAACTTGGTGACCAAGTACTTTATGTGATGGCCAAGCATAGGATATGTTTTGTGATGGCCAAGTAATATGAGTGATTAGCAAGTTTACTTAATTGTTAAGGAAATGAATAGTAACGAGGTGATTAAAGGAGGTGGGATGTTCTAATGACCATAATGCCCTAACCTTAGAGACTTCTCTAAATAGCAAGCTCACAATTCATTTGTTGGTTGATAATTTTCATCCAACATTAAACAACTTATTGGTTAGAGAGAATAAACACTTTTAAGTCACAACATCTGCTAGATTTTTAAGAAGAAGAGAAGTACTAGTTCTTCAAGGGTAAGAATCTTGTCTAATAATCTTCATCTCTATCATTGTAGGGTGATAAGAGAAGTGTAACTTAATAAGCATGTATGTTAAGAACAGGTAAGAATTGAATAAACAATGGACTTAAGCCGATTAAGTCATGAATAAGTAACTCGAACCTAAATAAGTTATGAACTTATGATGAACTTGTCATATGTTTATCATATGAAGTTAGTATATTTGATAAGATGTGAGAATGTTGATTAAAGGACTTAAATCAATAATAAGTCATAAGGAATGAAAATTTGTTGTTTATAAGTTGTTAAGTAATGAACTTATGGAGAATAAGTCAAAACTTAACTTGAAAATAAGTTGATGCAATAAGTATTTTAAAATGTTCATATGATGGTTAGAATCCATTTAGAACGTTGATCAAATCGTTAGTAATGATGGATTGCCGAAATTCACATGATTGAACGATAATCGTCGAATTCGTGAAATTCTCGGAATAGAAGTCGAATTTTGTGGTTGAACTCGAAAATGTTGGTTTTTGATGGAGACAAGTCATATTTGAAATTATAGAGTTGCGAACTCGAAATTGACCGGATTCTGACTTAGAACGAAGAAACAAGCGTTGAACGTTCACGAACGTTTATCGTTTTTGTTAAAAATGAACTAATAGGTGAATTTTTAGCAAACAAAGTCAAATAGATAAAATTCTTGCATAAACGTGTAGAGTATGTAGTTTGTGAACTGTAGGCTTTTGAACAAGCCAATTCGGACTTATAACAAAAAAGTTATGCGTTCCAGAATTTCGCAAAATTAAAAGTCTGTCAAAATTTTCGGTGAATGACGAGTTGGCCGCTGGCCAACCCAGTATATTGGTGGTATTTGAAGCGCCATATATATAGTGTAATGACATACTGCAAAGTCCTGTTCTTGTTATGAATATGAGGGTTAATGTAGGCGTAATGGCCAAGGCCTGCTCTGTTATCGCTAACTCATGGCAGCAGTTGAGATGAAAAGGCAATGATCGGTCCGCAGCCGCCTTGATCCTAGGTTTTGCCAGAGAAGAAAGTTTATTGGTATGAAATGAATGATAACTCTTTAGTAATGAACTAAAGAACTTAATGAAGCGTTGTAAGGTATTGTTAAACCTTAATTATGTTATCTAAAGGTTGAAGATAAGTAAATAAAACATGAACGTAATGTGAATGTAAGAATGACATAACGAAAAGCCAAAACCAATAATAACAAATATAAGTCATAATTAGATTGAGAAGAAGGGTAAGATTCATTAGGAACCATGTATGTTCATTCATGACCTAATGTGTTATGTGATGTTATCATCTACTGTAGAGACTTAAAGACTTAAGCGAGAACGTGTTATAACTGTAGCAGACGCTAAAGGCAAGTATTCTAACCCTTGTTCCAGTTCACTCTGGGCAAGCTTTGTAATTCATGTACCCTTACGCATGAAGTGATCTTGTATGATGAAGTCAAAGCCAATTCTTTCGTCTAGACTTATATTATTTTTCTATCAAGCATGGTTAATGTTTACCAAGTTATCTTGGTGTGGTTTTAAAATAAAGACTGAGTATGCTAAAAATGTTTTGTAGTCAAATGACAAGCACGTGAGGTTGCCACAACTTAAACTTTCATACGTTTAATAAATGTAGTGTAGATCAACATAGAGTACTATAGGCTGATCACCTAGACGTGCTCGTATGAAATATCGGACTTACGGACTTAGTGTTGAGATGTCCTTTTCAAAAGAACTTATGAAATGCTCAAGGTCTTGGACTAGAATTGATGTTTTACTGAATATTGTTGTTGTAAAATGTTTTGAAGGAAAAGAACTGCTATTTTGAATTATCGATAGTACTTCATAAGTATTGTTCAGTTATTGGAGATATATGATTCCTATGATTCAAGCATGTTGTTTATTAGAATTGTTGTACTTGCTGAGCAAGACATGCTCACTCTTGCGTTAACCAACACAGCTATGATCGAACGGACCGAAGGCTTCAGCAAGGATAAAGGCAAGGCAAAGACGAACCCGTAGAATACTTATGTAATAGTATAGGGTGAATAATTGTAATATATTTGTTATTATGATAAGAACAATGTAATGGTTATAAAGAACCTAGGGGAATGTTAATATTATTTTGAATATATAGGAGACACATTCGTTCCTTTGAGACTTTTCAATTGAATGTATATGTGAATTGTAGTACCGTGTAGCACCATCTGTCGGGTTAGAAAATACTCGGATTTGGGGGCGTCACACCCCACAACGGAAGTATTGTCGTAGTTAGAAAACGACAGAAATATCTTTTTTATAAAAATAATGGCGAAAGTTTTACTGTTAAACTGTTGAACTACCCCGTGGTAAAAGTACAGTAATACGTGTGGTTACATAGTAGCACACGATATGGATTATTTATTCTTACGTGAGAAGTCACTCAGTTATACTCAATTTTTGCTACAGTAATTGATGCTTAGTATCTTATGTTATTTGATTCAATTATTGTCACAATATTAATATTTTATATTAGTAAATCAATAATTGAGATGATAAGTTATTTATATTATTATTTATAATATTGACGATGTCTAGAAATTTTTGTTGAGGAGAGGTTTGGTCATTTAATTGCGCGCCAATAGGGAGAAATCCTTATTGAAAAGCCCCCTCTTTCCTGGTAATGATCTGGTTGTTAAATATTCTGAGTTATAATATTAATGATGAATAATTGTTGAAGTATTAAGAATGTGTTTATTGAAGATAAGTTAAATACAAAAGTTAGAGGGGAATAATGTAAACTTGGAAAACTTTAGGGGTACTAAAGTGAAATAAGTTAATTCAATCTTGACCATTGATGGTGGTTTTAATAGTTAATCAATCTGGACCATTGGTGGTGGTTTTAATAGTAAATTAATCTGGACCGTCGGTGGTAGTTTTAATAGTAAATCAATTTGGACCATCGGTAGTGGTTTTAAAAGTAAATCAATCTGGATCGTCAGTGGTGTGACAGCCCCAAATCCGGGTCCTAAATCACCATGGATCTGGTACAATCAATCTATAACTATTGCGGAAGATATAAACATAAATTTTTTTATACAGTTAACTTTATACACTAATTCCCCAAGGTCGAGTAACCTTAACTTATACACAATTCATAACTTGTCTAACATATAATATTATTATCATACAATACTATTACAAATTTAGTTGCACACATAAACTTAAAGTTGAAACTGTCTTTAACCTTTCCTTGTATCCAACGTATTCACCTTAATCTATAATATTTATCATGATATGGCAAGGGTGAGCATATGTTTGCCCAGTAAGTATAAATTTATTTGAGGATATATCATGATTGAAAGAGTTTGAATAATAAGCTGGCTATAATTCAACAATATAGTTGTGAATTAGCACGAACAAAATTGCATAGCTGAAGAACATTTAACATGAACGTATCGATTATATCTGGACTGAATGGTAATGAAGGTGATCAGCCTTTCGTACCTGATTAATACATGCAATATGTACATAGTACAATTTAGCAATTCTTAGACATGGCAATCAACAATGATTAACCATAAGTATATTTGAATGAAACAACTCGAGATCGAGTTAAGGAAAACTTGCATGTTTGGTCGATTATTGTTACGCAATTTATTAAGCTGTCTGAAGACCTAATATATAAATAATATTGATATAAAAATTAGAATAATATCATCATAATATAATACTAATATATATATATATATAAATACATATATACATAGAATAACCTAAATACATAACACATAACCCTATCAGTCTACAATACACATAAGACTTAGTATCAGGTCAAACAATTTCAGTTTGACTTGAGCCTGACAAAATTCTATCATCCCGACAGTCTAGTTGAATAAATCTCAAGTCTAAAATCACTAAGACTCAGTCTAAACTGGTTCACAGATATCTTAGATAATTATTTTATCAGTAAAAATATTTTTCCTAAGCTTGTAATAATTTTCAAGTAATTATTACCATTTTTCATGATTTTTCAATAATTAATATCATATTTATATAATATAAATATCACATTATTCTATTATCATTAATATTTATTTAATATTAATTATTAATGAAAATCATAAAATAATATTATAATATATTGATAATATATCAAAGTATTTTTAATACCTTAAAATCACATTTATATGATTTTTAAACAATTAAATTCATTATCCGATAATTGCCATTAATAATAAATATTAATGTTTTCATGACAAAATATCAAAAGTTATATTTTATAACTTAAAATATTTTTATAACACTTAAATTATTTTTATATGATTTTTAAAACATTAATTTATTTTTATTTAATATATTCATTAAATAAATTAATCACCATTTATATAAATTTATTAATGAAATTCATCACAAAATATCAAAATTTATTAAAATAACTTAAAATATTTTCTTATACCATAATATACTTTTTCATGATTTTTCAAGTATTAAAATCATTTTTAAATAATTTATTTAATATTATAATTAAATAAATTAAATACCTTTTATATTCCAAAAATATTAAATATTTGTGAAATATACTCAAAATAATTAAAAACTAATTTTCGGTCTTAAAAATAATTTTTAGAAATTTATTTTATAACATTTGCTTTTCCAAGGTGATACAGGATTTCACAGTCGTAATCCTTTATCAACTCTAGCCATCTCCTCTGTCTCATATTCAACTCCTTCTGTGTGAAGATATATTTTAGACTCTTATGGTCCGTGTATATATCACATTTTTCTCTCGTAAAGATAATGTCTACATATCTTTAAGGCAAAAACTACTACGGCCAATTCCAGATCATGAGTTGGGTAAACTTTCTCATAATCCTTCAACTGCCTTGATGCATAAGCAATGACCTTGCCATGCTGCATGAGCACGCAACCAAGTCATCTATGCGAAGCATCGCTATAAACTACGAAATTTCCTGTGTCATCGGGTAATGACAAAACAAGCGCTTCACTCAACCTCTTCTTCAATTCTTAAAAACTATCTTTGCATTTATCAGTCCACACGTATTTCACCGTCTTCCTTGTCAAATTAGTCAACGGAGTAGCTATCTTCGAAAAATCTTGGATGAATCTCTAATAGTATCCCGCTAACCCTATGAAACTCCTCACCTCTGTCGGCGTTTTAGGTTGTTCCCAATTCATCACGGCTTCTACTTTTGCTGGATCTACTGAAATCCCCTCATGGTCAATGACATGACCTAAAAACTGTACTTTTTCCAACCAAAAGTCACACTTAGTGAACTTTGCATATAACTTCTTTCCTTAGTGTCTCCAACACTAATCTTAGGTGTTCAACATGATCTTCTGGCGTCTTAGAATAGACTGGAATATCATCAATAAACACCACGACAAACTTGTCCAAATATTGTTTGAACACTCTGTTCATCATATCCATAAATGCAGCTGGTGCATTAGTCAACCCAAATGATATCACCAGAAACTCGTAATGACCATAACGAGTCTTGAATGTTGTCTTTGGTACATCCTCCTTCCTAACCTTCGACTGGTGATACCCCGTTCATAAATCTATTTTAGAAAAATACTTAGCCCCGTTCAACTGATCAAAAAGATCATCGATCCTGGGCAATGGGTATTTATTCTTTATCGTTAGCTTATTCAACTCTCTTTAGTCCATACAAAGTCTTAACGATCCGTCCTTCTTCTTGACAAATAGTATCGGTGCTTCTCGCGACGAAACACTCGGTTGTATGTACTTTCTGTCCAAAAGTTCTTGTAACTGTACCATTAACTCGTTCATCTCCACTGGCACCATACGATACGGTGCCCTAAAAACTGGTGTCGCTCCTGGTACAATGTCTATTACAAACTCAGTCTCCCTATCTGGTGGAAGACCCAAAAATCCACTCAGAAATACATCCGCGAATTCTTTAACTATATGTATTTGTTCCATAGTTTCTACCACTCTCTAGGTATCAACAACATGACACAAATAACCTACACATCCCTTCCTCAATAATTTCCTAGTTTATGTCATGGTAAGACAACACGAACGTCCTGACGATCTATTACCGTAAAATACTACCTGAGGTTGTCTTAACGTTCTAATATTCACACATTTCTTCTGACAATCTATAATTGCCCCATGGTTAACCAACCAATCCATTTCGCGAATTACATCGAATTCTCCTAACTTTATCGGTATCAAATATAATATCCCGAGTGTTTATGATAACGATTCTTAGAAAAGGAAATGAATGGGTTAAAGAATATATAATATTTGATATATGAATGTGTTTAATTGAAGGTTATGTAATAAAACCTAAAAGTTGTAGAAGAAATGAATGAAATATATATATATATATATATATATATATATATATATATATATATATATATATATATGTAAAACTTTTGTTAAGTTAACGTGTTGAAGTTATTCAACGATAATTGTGAAAGAGATTTTGTGAAAACCTTAGTAAGGTAGGGTTTCGGTGATTCCGAGGACGGAATCCTTATAAGGAGGGAAGGATGTGACAACTCAAATTGTTATAAGTTATTAAAACAGGAATTTAATAATTAAAATTCTTATTATGAGATGTTTTGAGTTTGAGTATGTATATATATATATATATATATATGTATATATATTTTGAAATATGTGATCTGGTGTGAAGAGAAATGTATATTCATATATTGGGAAAGTGAGGTTTAATAGTTGAGTTAAGCTGTTGAAGGAATTAAATGAATTTTGTAATTAATCTTAAATATTTATTGAATTGAATAAATATTTTAGATAATTTATTTATTGAGAAAAATAAATAATTTATGAACCGTGGTATAATAATTTAGTTACGTGTGTATGATAATTAAGTTAAGGCAAAGGTAAATTATATTCTTTGAAGATTTAATTTAATGAATTAATTAAATTAAATGAGTTGTTTAATATTATAGAAAATAAGTAAATTAAATAAAGCGATGTTTAAGTCTAATTTATGAATTAAATTAGATATATAATTATTTATTAATCATCAGAAGAATTATAATAAAAATTATAATTATTATTGTAAGATATTAAAATTTGTTATAGGTATAACAAATAAAAACTAGTGGGGGATAATTGGGTATAGCCAAACAAGGCCTTGTGGCCTTTGACTTATTGTAACTAATGTATTTTTTTGCTAACGGAAGAATAAGGGTGAAAGCCATATCAGTTTATATTTTTACGTGCCTTATTTTCCTAAGGCTAACTAAGACAAAGTGTTGGAGAAAACAAAAGAAAAACATAGTGAAAGAGAGAATTCTCTGAGATTATCTAGAGGTAGGAGAGGAATTTCTAAGCCTTAACATCATCTCTTGCTAGCAAACAATCAAAGGAATAAGGTATAACCCTAATTTTAACTTTATTTTTGGAATTTCTAATGATAATTATGTTGGATTGATACAAATACTTGTATATAGGGTTTATAATCTGTTAATCATCATATATGAGTGTTGTTTGAGTATCAAACATGTGAAATTCGGATTGTAGGAAGAATTGAAATAACAGTGGTTATGTATAAAAAAGATGGCTTAAGAAAGTAGAAAATTTCATGTTCAATATGTATTATAATCTGCAATTTGAAAATAGATGTTGGTAGTACATTGAAAAACGAAAAAAACGAAAGTTAAACGGACCAATTTGGTTGAGAAACGAATTCGTAGTGAATGAATTCACTAAATATGTTTAAAATATGAAAATATAGCATGAACACTAAATTGGAACACTTAAAATGATTTGTTAATATGTTTGAAGTGTTATAATTATTCTCTAGATAAGTAGCTAAGAGTTTAATAAGTCCAACGAATTGAAAACCAACTAATTCGGACTTAAAATGAGAAAGTTATGTCAAAAAATGTGTTCTGTGTGAAGCCACGCACGGGCACGCCGCCCGTGCGCGCGGGTGCACAGATGGGGTTTGGGCATTGTGTGGGCCCTCTGGCATGGTGAGGAAAAGGGGCGTAGCCGCGCGCCATGTGTGCTGACTGTGACTACTTTGTCCTGTTTTGGTAAAACGGTCATAACCTTTTTATACGAACTCCGATTGAGGTGATTCAACATGATCCGGAACGAGGACGAATAGACTTACAACTTTTGTTCTTTAATTTTATTAATTTTAGGATTTAGGAAGAGTCAAAATAGTCATCTTTGTGACTATTACGTATTCAGAGGCGATCACAGGGCATCGATCGAGCACATACACAAGTATAGTGCTCCGAACAATGGAATATGTTATTCTATGTGATAAAACATGAATATGCATGGTAATAGACATGTCATATGGCTAATATTACTTTACTCATAATGGGATGCTTTAGCATGCCTTAGTATGTGTTTTAAAAAGAAACTTGAAGATTTCGAAAACAAACCTCGACGAACTTTAAGTCACTTGAGTTATGACTTTGTAGTGAGCATATGGTGGAGTCATTCGAGCATAAAATGTGATCTTAAGTTACCTCGTATAAGATAACTTGTATAGCTTGGATAATATGTGTTTTCAAATAGAAATTTAAAAGTTTTAGAAACTAACTTTGATTAGCATTGTTACTTGCATTACGACCTTATAAGCAAGAATGATAGAGTTATTTATGCCTTTGAACATGAATGATATGTGCACTCAACTAGTCAAGCATGACATAAGTTATTTAAGCACGTTTAAAAAGTATGAACTATGCTATGTCTATGTAAATAAGATAGATACATGTGAACATGTGTATTAAAGGTTGTTAGTACCAATATAAGGTTTAAAAGCTTATAAACCTTGAAACTTTGTTAAAAGAAGTTGTTAAGCCTTGTTGATGTAAATAATTCAACATAGAACTATGTAATTCAAAACTAAATGATTTGAAATGTGAACTTGAAGAAATATCAGAACCTACTTGATATATGTTTATAGTATGTATCTGAATGCATAGTAGGTTAGGACTAAACTGAGCAATGAAAAGCTCAAGTCTGGTTTTGGCTAGGAGTAAGTAAGCGGTTGCATAACGCTAAGCTTAAATGAAGCGCTTACCGCATTGATTCTGCAGAGTGACCAAGAGCAGTTTATTAACTTCATGGTCTTAAGTTATGGTTATATATTGTCTTTAAGGACTACAAGATATGAAACAAGACTGTTTAGACAAATATGATAATAGAATGAACTAGTCTCATGGTTATCCTAAGTTCAAGTAAAAATGAAACCAAGTTAGGAAACAATATTTGTTTTTATATTAAGAGCGTATGAAATATATGACTAATGGATGTGAATCCATCATTATATAACTGTGTAGGAATACACGAATTGCAGATAAGCGTTAAGCAGTTAAGTCGTAGTTCATAAACTACGAATCAGGCAAGTTTTTCAGTTCCTATTTGTTATGTGAACTTGGTGATCAACTGCTTTAAATCTTTATTGCAAAGAGCATGATGTGTTATATATATGTTGAATGTATGAAATGTTAAAGTCAACTTATGACTACGTTGATTGAGTAAAGCATCCTGATTGAGTAAGGAACTCAATCTTTATACTTGTTATATAAACTGTAACATGTATGTCATGTTAGTCCAATGTTTATGAGATATATGTTGAACATGTTATTATGTGCCACGTGATGCATGAAAACTGTTAGATTTTCTTTGAAATTTGTCGAGCTCAACCTTGCAAATAACCATTTTACTGAGTTAGGATTGAAGGTAACACTATGTGCTACTTGAATGGCGTGGATCAAAAATAATACACGAAGATTAATATTTTAGCTAAAGTTGTTATTTCTTAATACCATGATTAAGATTCGTGAGATGTACTAAATGTTTTATGATGTATAGTTTTATGTTGAGTTGTAAAGCTAAAGATAGAGTTATCTGATATGTAAAGGTTATCAGATTGAAATGTAAAATTTTGTATAATAACAGTGATAAAGTGAATCATAAAATAAGATTGATTCAAAGACATGTAGATGATAAAGGTTTTGATTCAGGGAATTAAAGTAAAAAGACATAAAATTTTAAATTATTCTGCATTTTATAAAGTTTAACATCGAATAATAATGTAAAATCAGAAGGTAGATGTGTTATTAACGACCGAATTTGAGAATTATATTGTATGAATTTTGGGGTCGTTACATCAAATCTACTGATAATTTACAACCCCGTATGTCTACATAACAACTCCTATGAATATCTTCAACATGAATTATCTCTTCGTTTGCTACCTTACTATTTAAAGGTATAGGTAACTTTTTGGGAAGTAATCCTTATCGTCTAGCAAAATCTCATGCTATAAACGAACAAGTAGCACCCGAATCAAACATCACGTAAACATTTATGTCGTTGATCGAAATAATACCTACGACTACGTCCACTGATGCAACTGCATCTTGGACTGTCATGTTAAAGGTACGACCCATCGGCCTACCCGGCTGCGCTGGACCACTAATAGTTAACTTACCGCTATTAGTGCTCCAATTCCCATCCGTCCCCTTTTTTGGGCAGTTCTTTGTCATGTGGTCAGTTGACCCACACACAAAGCATCTGTGGTTCTTCTTTAAACTTGGATAGTTAGGGAAAATGTGCCCCTCCTATCCACAATTATAACATACGACCTTCACCTTGAGACAGACTCCCAGATGAGTCTTCCCACAGGTTTTGCAGGCCCCCATTCTCCTCTTTAGATCTCCTTGCTTCACTCCGGTATTCCAAGAGTTGAACACTTTCTGCTTTTTTCCCTCATCGCTTCTGCTGGCTCCTTCTATCTTCACTCCCCCATCAACTTTCCCCTTATTCTTCTTGTCTTTGTGATACTGGCTTAGAGCCTCGCTACCACCTTCGACGATTATCACCTCCTCTAAAATAGTCCCAAATAAAGTACTTTGGAACATAGATATACGGTTATAGAGCCAGGGTTTCAAGCCATGCTCGAACCGTCGAGCTTTTCTAACCTTAGTGTCCACTTGGTGTGGAGCAAACCTCACCAGTTCATTAAACTTGGCAGCATATTGGGGAACCATCATGTCCCCTTGTTTCAAGTCCAGAAACCGCATCTCCATCATTCCCTACATACTCGTGGGAAAGTAGTTCTCAAAGAATATCTCCTTGAACCTCACCAAATAAGGTTCTCTATACCTGCCCTAGCTTGGTTAGCCTCCCACCAAAAATTGGCTTCACCTTTCATCATATAGGTTGCAAAGGCAACCTTCTGAACCTCATCGACATTTGCTATGACAAATGCCTTCTCAATTTCCTTTACCCATGTCTGGGCCTCTATGGGGACCGTAGTTCCTTTGAACTCCGGCGGACCCACACTTTTAAAATCCTTAAAGGTAGTAGCTCGTGCTACTCCCAGATTTACGGGGATATTAACCCCATTTCTATTAAACGCGACTGTTAATAAATTAATAAATTCCTGCATTGGGTTAATCGGACCTCCTTCCGGTTGATTTACGTTAGTGCCTTGGTTTCGTTGCCCTCTTCTTGGCGTCATTTTGCTGTTACAATAAACAACACATTTCGTTATTATTCCTTTCTTATTAGTTAGTTATTATTCAAGATTAAACAATAACTTCAACATCCATCACTCAACATTTTCCGTAAAAAAGACTTATATTGATTCATTCATCGTAGTATAATACTACATCGTTTCATTACACAACCTAAGTTGATTATATTACCATCCCGCAATTGGTTTCCAAAAATTGGGATTTACAAAAGACTACCCTTTGATATACAAAAGAGGGTTTTACGTCACTACTTAGATACACAATATCTACATATCTAAAACTACTCTAGCTACTACTAGATTACATCTGCCTTAAGGCATTATTAACATCTGTTGTGGCCAGACCAACGATAACATCCCGAATGATAGTATGCCGACTCTGCCCAACCTCTACTGGATACCCAACTTCCTACTGCTGGATATCCTGATGAGAACTCCTATGGATATAGGACATTCTCCCAATCTTTTATCTTATCCTGTAAGACAGACTAGAGCTCTTCTCGTAACTCCTTCACCTCCTAACAATAGTGGAGGTTCTTATCTAACACTGCCATGAACAGTGACATCATAGACTCCCCTTGGTTTGTCTCTTCTACAAGTGTCATAGGGTTAAAGGACGCCACCTCCTCCTCCTCATCTTCTAACATGCCGTCAAATACCGATATGAGATCGGGGTCCTCTGAGTCTCCAGACTTAATCACTACTACCTCTGGTTCCTCTGCTATTGGATTCGGTATAACCTCTATCTGGTTTACCGATTCTTCACTAACTGCCTGTACATCTATATGAATTCCATTTCCACCTAACATCTACACATCACAATTAAGTTTGAGTAGTTCATGTCAGTAGAATAATAAAACACATAACATATACATAATGCATTTTTATACGGTTATTTTCTTCTTTTACTTCTTTGACTTCTCTTAAGGTTACGACTTAAGGTTTTAAATTTCCCCCCATAAGTTTTATAACTTAATGCTTTGATACCAACCTGTGATGCCCCCAAATACGGGTATCTTCCAACCAGACAAATAGTGCTCCATGGTGCTACAGTTCACACAAACATCCAATTGAAATACCTCAAAAGAACGAATATGTCTTATGAATATATTAAAATTCCATGTTAACATTCCCCAGGTTCTTTATAACCATTACATTTGTTCTTGTCATAATATCAAATATTATCATTACAAAATTATACTATTACAAAGGTATTCTATAGGTTCATCTTCGCCTTTCCTTTATCCTTGCCAGATCCTTCGGTCCGTTCAGTCTTAGCTACATTCATATGGTTCAAGCAATAGTGAGCATGACTAGCTCATCAAGTACAACAATTCTATTTAACAATATGCTCGAATCATACAAATCGTATCTTCAATAACTAGATAATAGTTATGAAGTACTATTGATAATTCAAAATAGCACTTCTCTTTTCTTTAAAACATTTTACAATGACAATATTCAGTAAAACATCAATTCCGGTCCAAGACCTTGAGCATTTCATACTTTCTTTGAAAAGGACATCCCATCACAAAATTCGTAAGTCCGACATTTCTGACGAGCACGTCTAGGTGATCAGCCTATAGTACTCTTTGTTGATGAACACTACATTCATTAAACATATGTACGTTTAAGTTATGGCAACCTCACGTGGCTGTCGTTTGACGACGAATTTTTTTTAGCATACTCAGTCTTCATTTGAAAACCACACAAACATAACTTGGTAAAACATTGACCATACTTTAATAGATTGTAAGAAATCCAACATATCATAAGTCCTAGCCGAAAGAATTGGCTTTGACTTTATCGTACATCAATTCACGTGTAAGAATACATGAACCACAAAGCTTGTGTAGATTGAACATAGACAAGGGTTAGAATACTTGCCTTCAGTGTCTGCTACTGTTATTACACGTTCACGTTAAGTCCTTAAGGTCTCTACAGTAGATGATCACATCACATAACACATTAGGTCATGAATAAACATGCATGATTTCTAATGAATCTTACCCTTCTTCTCAATCTAATCAGGTATTT
Organism: Panax quinquefolius; assembly: GCA_020205615.1. NCBI lineage: Eukaryota > Viridiplantae > Streptophyta > Magnoliopsida > Apiales > Araliaceae > Panax > Panax quinquefolius. The sequence continues at coordinate 240,657 of JAINUW010000573.1, forward strand.
GACTTGTTACTATTGGTTCTAACTTTCTGTTTATAATTCACATTATTCTTACGTTCATGTTCGATTACTTATCTTTAATCTTTATGTATCATAATTAACATTTAACAATGCCTTAACAATGTTATAATTAAGCTTTACTTCTTTGCTATACAATTACCATTCATTCTATACTTGTAAACCTTCTTCACTATGCACTTCTTAAGTCCAGCATCATGGCGCCGATCATCCCTATACAACTTCATATTGCTGTGACTTTGAGTTTCGATGTGGTCGAGGTCGAACCCGTACTGTGGCGCCACTCTTTACTCTTCAAGTCACACTGTGGCGTTAGACTACAGAAGGTCGAATCCATTACGGTCTTTGCAGTGCCACCATTATAAATCAATTTGGCCATGACGCTTGACTTTGTACCTGAGATAGTTGGCGATTTTGAATTGTACAACGAACTTCCCGGACTCTAAATTTGATCATTTTAAGTCTAAATTGGCTCTTTCAAAAGAAATTAGCTCACAAATCACATACTCTACGCGTTCATGCAAGAATTTTATATTTTCAACTTTTTTTACTTAAAATTCACCTATTGGTTTATTTTTAACGAAAACGATAAACGTCCGTGAACATTCAGCGCTCGTTTCTTCGTTCTAAGTCAGAATTCAGTAATTTTTGAGTCCACAACTCTATAATGCCAAATAAGACTTCCTTCCATCGAAAACCAATGTTTTCGAGCTCAAAATCAAAATTCGACCTCTAGTCTGAGAATTTCACGAATTCGACGATTATCGTCCAATCGTGAGAATTCCGTCATAACTTCGTTACTTATGATTTGATTATCATTTCAAATGAATTCTATCCATCATATTGACATCTCAATCTACATATTATATCAACTTATTTTCATGATAAGTTATGACTTATTCTTCATGAACTTATAACTTTATAAAAGTATAAACTACTTATAACTTATAATAGTTGAAGTCCTTTATTCATCATTCTTACATACTTTCATCATGTTAACAACTTTCATGCAAACATTACACAAGTTTTATAAGTTCTTACTTAATTCATAGCTTATCTATGAACAAAGTGCTTATTCTCGGCTTATTAGGACTTATGTCCTTATTTTATTCATTCCTATCATTCTTTGTGGTGCCCCCAAATCCGGGTATCTTCCAACCCGACAGATGGTGCTACACAGTACTACCATTCATACATTCATTCAATTGAAAAGTCTCAAAAGGACAAATGTCTTCTATATATTCAAAAGAATATTACATATCCCCAGGTTCTTTATATCCCATTCATTCGTTCTTGTCATAATATTCAATATATTACAAACATTTACCTATACTATTACATAAGTAATTTAAGGGTTCGTCTTCGCCTTGCCCTTGTCCTTGCCAGAGCCTTCGGTCCGCTCGATCTTAGTTGTGTTCATATGGTTCAAGCAAGAGTGAGCATGACTAGCTCAGCAAGTACTACAGTTCTAATAAACAACATGCTTGAAACATAAAACTCATATATCTTTAGTAACTGAACAATAGTTACGAAGTACTATCGATAATTCAAAATAGAACTTCTTTTCATTCAAACGTTTTACAACAACAATATTCAGTAGAATATCAATTATGGCTCAAGACTATGAGTAGTTCATAATTTCTTTTGAAAAGGATAACCCGACACTAAGTCCGTAAGTCCGGCATAACTTACGAGGACTTCTGGGTGATCAGCCCATAGTACTCTATGTTGATCAAAACTACATTCATTAAATGTGTATACGTTTAAGTTGTGGCAACCTCACGTGCTTGTCGTTAAAAGACAAAAACATTTTAGTATACACGGTCTTCGATTGAAAACCATACCAATATAACTCAGTAAACTTTAATCATTCTTGACAGAATCATAATATAAGTCTAGCCGAAAGAATTGGCTTAGACTTCATTGTAAAAAACTTCATGCGAAAGAATACATGAATTACACAGCTTGTCCAGACTGAACTGGAACACGGGTTAGAATACTTTCCTTTAGCTAATGCGGGTATCTTCTAACCCAACAAATGGTGCTACACGGTACTACCATTCATACATTCATTCAATTGAAAAGTCTCAAAAGGACAAATATGTCTTCTATATATTCAAAATAATATTACATATCCCCAGGTTCTTTATAACCCATTCATTTGTTCTTGTCATAATATTCCATATATTACAAACATTTACCTATACTATTACATAAGTAATCTAAGGATTCGTCTTCGCCTTGCCCTTGTCCTTGCCAAAGCCTTCGGTCCGCTCGATCTTAGTTGTGTTCATATGGTTCAAGCAAGAGTGAGCATGACTAGCTCAGAAAGTACTACAATTCTAATAAACAATATGCTTGAAACATAGAACTCATATATCTTCAGTAACTGAACAATAGTTATGAAGTACTATCGATAATTCAAAATATCACTTCTTTTCATTCAAAACGTTTTACAACAACAATATTCAATAGAATATCAATTATGGCTCAAGACTATGAGTAGTTCATAATTTATTTTGAAAAGGACAACCCGACACTAAGTCCGTATGTCCGACATAACTTACGAGCACTTCTGGGTGATCAGCCCACAGTACTCTATATTGATCAACACTACATTCATTAAACGTGTATACGTTTAAGTTGTGGCAACTTCACGTGCCTATCGTTAAACGACAAAAACATTTTAGTATACTCGGTCTTCGATTGAAAACCATACCAATATAACTCGGTAAACATTAATCATGCTTGACAGAATCATAATATAAGTCTAGCCGAAAGAATTGGCTTAGACTTCATTGTTAAAAACTTTATATGAAAGAATACATGAATTACAAAGCTTGTCCAGACTGAACTGGAACAAGGGTTAGAATACTTTCATTTAGCTAATGTGGGTATCTTCTAACCCGACAGATGGTGCTACACGGTACTACCATTCATACATTCATTCAATTGAAAAGTCTCAAAAGGACAAATATGTCTTCTATATATTCAAAATAATATTACATATCCCCAGGTTCTTTATAACCCATTCATTTGTTTTTGTCATAACATTTCGTATATTACAAACATTTACCTATACTATTACATAAGTACTCTAAGGGTTCGTCTTCGTCTTGCCCTTATCCTTGCCAAAGCCTTCGATCCGCTCGATCTTAGCTGTGTTCATATGGTTCAAGCAAGAGTGAGCATGACTAGCTCAGCAAGTACTACAATTCTAATAAACAATATGCTTGAAACATAGAACTCATATATCTTCAGTAACTGAACAATAGTTATGAAGTACTATTGATAATTCAAAATAGCACTTCTTTTTATTCAAAACGTTTTACAACAACAATATTCAATAGAATATCAATTATAGCTCAAGACTATGAGCAGTTCATAATTTCTTTTGAAAAGGACAACGTGACACTAAGTCCGTAAGTCCGGCATAACTTACGAGCACTTCTGGGTGATCAGCCCATAGTACTCTATGTTGATCAACACTACGTTCATTAAACGTGTATACGTTTAAGTTGTGGCAACCTCACGTGCCTGTCATTAAATGACAAAAACATTTTAGTATACTCGGTCTTCGATTGAAAACCATACCAATATAACTCGGTAAACATTTATCATGTTTGACAGAATCATAATATAAGTCTAGCCGAAAGAATTGGCTTAGACTTCATTGTTAAAAACTTCATGCGAAAGAATACATGAATTACACAGCTTGTCCAGACTAAACTGGAACAAGGGTTAGAATACTTGCCTTTAGCATCTGCTTACTTATTATCACACGTACACTTTAAGTCTCTAAGTCTCTACAATACATGATCATATAACGTACCATATTAGATCATATATAATCAAGTATGTATACTATTATATCTTGACTTGCATCTCAAACTAAATCCTGACTTAGATCTGTTATTATGGGTTTCGGCTTTTCATTACGCCATTCTCATTTCGTTTATATTCGATTGATTACTAACCTTTAATCAACATACATAAGGTTTATAAGTACCTTACAATACCTTATTAAGTTTCTCAGTTTATTATTACTAAGTTACTATTCAAGTTGTACTCATAAACTTTTTTTAATGTCCACATTCTAGGGTTGGCGCTACGGCGCCACCCATTGCTCTTCAAGCCGTGTTGCGGCGCGAGTTAACATTAGGTACATACCGGACTTCTATTGCGATGCGAGTCCTTAATCTGTGGTCGCCTTCTGGCGTGAGTTAGCGATGCTCAAAACTTTGTCTTAGTCTTCTTGGCGCCACTCATTTGGCCTTGGGTTGGCACCGCGGCGCTAACTCTGTGCCTTAGAAAATATGTAGCTTTTGTAATTTTGGCGAAACTCCTGGATGCATAACTTCTTCGTTATAAGTCCGAATTGGCTCATTCAAAAGCCTACGGTTCACAAATTACATACTCTATACATTCATACAAGAATTTTATCTACTTGACTTCGTTTGCTAAAATTTCACCTATTAGTTCATTTTCAATGAAAACGATAAACGTCCGTGAACGTTCAAGGCTCGTTTCTTCGTTCCAAGTCAGAATTCGCTCATTTTCGAGTGCGCAACTCTATAATGCCAAATATGACTTGTCTCCATCGAAAACCAATGTTTTCGACTTCAAACACAAAATACGACTTCCATTCCGAGAATTTCATGAATTCGACGATTATCATCTAATCGTGTAAATTCTGGCAAAACTTCATTACTAATGATTATAAATGGATCTTAACCAACATATGAACATTATAAGTTACTTATTACACTAACTTATTATCAAAGTAGGTTTTGACTTATTCTCATAAGTCAATGACTTAATCAACTTATTAACTACAAATTCTCATGCTTATGACTAACTATGAACTTAAGTCCATCTATCAATGTTCTCATACTATATTGAACGTACTAACATCATATGACAAACATATGACAAGTTCTTCACAAGTTTATCAACTTATTTAGGTTCAAGTTGCTTATTCAACTTATTCGGCTTAAGTTCATTCATTAATGACTTATTATATGTTCTTAGCAAATAATCCCACTTCTCTATCAATCCTATCATAGAAGAGATAAAGATATAATAGACATGAGTCTTACCCTAGAAGCACTTGTACTTCTCTTCTCTTTGGAAACTAGAAAAAAACTTTTGACTTATTCTTGACTTATGTGGCTTATTCTCTCTAACCAATAAGTTACTTAACTTTAGAGGAGTTGGATGAAATTTGAACAAGCAAAATAATGAAATCTCAGTTGCTATTTATAGACTTGGCAAAGTTAGGGCTTATTAGTCTTTTAGGCAATCCCACCTCATTATTAACCTCCTCAACTTCCACCTCCTTACTATTCATCACTTTACAACTAAGTAACTTGGCTAGCACAACACTTGTTCATCACACAAAAAGCTTGCCCATCAAGACTACCCACTTTACACTTGGTTTGCTCCATGGATCATGGCTTAATCACATTTGGCTTTCTAATTAATCTAGCTAATTTCTTATTGGGCTTGCATTACAACAGTTTAGACTCATGACTTATCAAACACTTGGGCTTGAGTATCACTTCCCATTGGACTTCTACCATTATGTTAATAATCCTATAAGTCCATTACATTTAATTAACAACTTAACGTAAATACCCCACATATAATCCTCGTAGGTTAACTCGTATATTTATTCATAATATACGTTATTTTGTTCTCCATTCTTAATAGTATAATATGTCGTATTATACTTACGTTCATTACCTCGTACAATGCATATGCATCATACGATTATAATTTTCTTTCCTTAATGCTTAATAAACCTAACATTCCGATATTAGGTCCGCATGCGAAATATTACGTTTTCCATACTTAGATTATTATTACATAATCAGTATCACCTCGATATTATTACATTACGTATTTCTCGGAAGTTCAAAAATAATTCCCGAGTAGAAATCGATGAATAATGTTTTTTGGAAAATTTCTCGAAAAGTTTTTATTTTCGTCTTAGAAATTCAAACACTTTAATTTTCTCACGTAGTTAAAATACTACGACGTTCCGACATTTCTAGGTTATAGAACGACATTCATCTTATCAACACGTAATAATAATAAATAATATTATTTTATTCATTAATAAAAGTATTTACAAAGGTTCAATTTTCCGGGGCATTTACATTCTTAGCATACATGATCATTAATCCAAACATCCCTTATCAACCTATAGTGGTAGAGATGGAAGACTAATGACATAAGATCATTACCTTTGTTGAACTAGCTTTCTTCTTCTCATTTCTAACAAATAAAAGTAACTTATTCTTGCTTATTCTCTCTAACAATTAAGTTTTTTGTGTTGGATGAAATTAACAAGCAAATAACGAAATCCTAGCTTTCTATTTATAGGGAAACCAAAGTGAGGGCATATTAGACAATACACCAAACCCAACTACTTAGTATTCATTTCCTAGATACTAAATTAACTTGCTAATCACAACACTTATCCAATACTTTCTCATCACAACTTTTACTTAGTCATTAAACAATTATCTTGGTCACCAAGATTACCCAAATGATCATGGGTTGCCCTATGGATCACCTTAATTCATTGGATCTTATCTTGGGCTTGGATTAATTAACTTAACTTTAAGCTTTTGGGCTTGCCTTACTAACTTACTTGGATTTCTCATTAACAACCACTTGGGCTCTAACATTATACACACTTGGGCTTGAACATTATATTCCATTGGACTCAACAAATTGGTAAACAATCCATAAGTCCATTCCATTTGGCTAAAAGCCTTATAATGTATTGTTTACATATTATTCTCTTATACTAATTCTTAATATACGATTTCCAATCCTTTATACATACTCGTATCATACTTCATATTATACTCGTATTCGTTACATCGTACAATACATACGTATCATATGATCATTACATTAACTTCTAATGCTTCATTTTCCTTATATTCTCAAATTACGTCCTCATGCAAAAAATTACATTTTCCATACTTGAATTATTATTACATAATCCAATTCACTTTCATATTCTATCATTACGTATTTCTCGGAAGTTCAACAATAATTCTCGAGAAGATATCGATGAATAGTGTTTTTCGGAAAATTTCTCAGAAAACTTTTATTTTCGTCTTGAAAATTCAAACACTTTAATTCTCTTATGTAGTCAAAATACTATGACATTATAACATTTCTAGGTTATAGAACAACATTCATCTTACTAACACGTAATAATAACAAGTAATAAAATTTTATTTATTATTTTATTAAATAAAATTATTTTACAAAGGATTTGAATTTCCCGGTCGTTACAAAAAGTATATTAACCGTCGCATACACTAAAGTCAAGTGTTTTAACCCTTGTCTATGTTCAATCTAGACAACCTTTGTGATTCATGTTTCTTACGCATGAATTGATGTATGATGAAGTTGAAGCCAATTCATTCGACTAAACTTAAGATGTTTTATGGATTTCTTATAATCTATTGAACTATTGTCAATGTTTTCAAGTATTGCCAAACTATGTTGGTATGGTTTTCAAAAGAAGACTGAGTATGCTAAACAAATATTTTGTCATCAAACGACAGGCACGTGAGGTTGCCACAACTTAAACGTATATACGTTTAAAGAAAGTAGTGTTGTACAACATAAGTACTATAGGCTGATCACCTAGATGTGCTCGTAAGTAATTCCAGACTTACGGACTTAGTGTCAGGTTGTCCTTTGCAAAGAAAGTATGAAATGCTCAAGGTCTTGGACCAGAATTGATGTTTTACTGAATGTTGTTCATTGTAAAACGTTTTAAGAAAAGAGAAGTGCTATTTTGAATTATCGATAGTACTTCATAACTATTGTTCAGTTATTGAAGATATACGATTTGTATGTTTTAAGCATATTGTTTAAATGAAATTGTCATACTTGCTGAGCTAGTTATGCTCACTCTTGCTTGAACCATATGAATCCAGCTAAGACCGAACGGACCGAAGGATCCAGAAAAGATAAAGGGAAGGCTAAGGCGAACCTATAGATTGCTTCTATAATAGTATAGGTTGAATGTTGTTATTACTTGATATTATGACAAGAAAAAATGTAATGGTTATTAAGAACCTGGGGAATGGTAATATTGTTTGGAATATATATAAGACATATTCGTTCTTTTGAGGCATTTTAATTGATTGTATGTGTGAACAATAGCACCGTGTAGCTCCATATATCGGGTTGGAAGTTACCCGGATTTGGGTGCGTCACAGGTTGGTATCAAAATAGTAGGTTATAAAACTTAAGGGGGAATTAAAACCTTAAGTCTTAACCTGAAGAAGAGTTAAAGAAGTAAAAGATGAAATTAACCCTAAAAATGCATTATATATGATATGTGTTTTTATTTATTCTACTAACGTGTACTAATCAAACTAAATTTTTTTATTGTAAATGTCAAGAGAAAACGAAATGTATAGGGATATACATGTAGTGAGTGAGGAGTCGATAAATCAAATAGAGATCCTACCAAACCCTATAGCAGAAGAGCCAGAAGTTGTAGTTATTGAGTCTGGAGACTCGGAGAACTTAGACCTCATGTTTATGTTCGATGGCATGTCTGAGGAAGAGGTGGAGGTGGCATCATTTAACGCCATAGCACCTGAATTAGAGATGACTCCGGTGGAGTCAATGAAGGCGTTGTTTATAACCGTATTGGATAGAAATATCCAGTATTGTAAGGAGGTTAAGGAGCTGAAAGATGAGCTCCGTGCTGTCTTGGAAGATAAGACAAGTATGGAGACTATGTGGGAGGAGGAGCATGATGAACGAGTTATTGCAAATGACAAGGTCCGCGAGCTGAAATAAGAGGTCTTTGAGCTCAGGTAGGAGCTAAAGACCAATAAGCAGAAGATTCGGAGGATGTCCTATATACATAGGAGTTCTCATGCGGATTTTCAGCAACAAGTAGCTGGGTATCCGATAGAAGCAGGGCAGACTCGACATACTATCAGCCGTGATGTTATAGCTGATCTTGTCAATGCGGATTTTGAGAATTCCATACGGTAGATGTAATCTAGTATTAGATAGAGTAGAGTTAGATATATAAATATGATGTATCTAGTAGTGACGTAAAACCCTCTTTTGTATATCAAAGGGTAGTCTTTTATAAATCCCAATTTTTCGAAAGTAATTGTGGGATAGTAATGTAATCAGCTTATGCTGTGTAATGTTAACGATGTAGTATTATACTACAAGAAGTAAATTAATATAAGCCTTTTTATGGAACATATTGTGTAATGAGTTGAAGTTATTGTTTAATCATGAATAATAACTAACTAACAAGAAGAAAGTAATAATGATGTGTTGTTTATCTTAATAGCAAAATGCCGCCAAGAAGGAGATAATGAAATCAAGATCTTAATGTTAATCAACTGGAAGAAGGTCTGGTTAACCCAATGCAAGAGTTCGTTAACTTGTTAACGACTGCTTTTAATAGAAATGGGGCTAATATCCCTGTAAATCCTACAGTAATACGAGCTACTACTTTTAAGGATTTTAAGAGTGTCGGTCCGCCGGAGTTCAAAGGAACTACGGACCCAATAGAATACCAAATGTGGGTGAAAGAAATAGAGAAGGCATTTGTCATTGCGAATGTCGACGGGGCAGAAGGTTGCTTTTGCAACCTACATGATGACGGGAGAGGCCAAATTTTGGTGGGAGTTAAACCAGGCTAAGGTTGGTATAGAGAACCTTACGTGGGTACGGTTCAAGGAGATCTTCTTCGAGAACTACTTTCCCATAAGTATGCAGGGGAGGATGGAAATGCTATTTTTGGAATTAAAACAAGGGGAGATGACGGTTCCCCAATATGCTGCCAAGTTCAATGAACTGACAAGGTTTGCTCCACATCAGGTAGACACTGAGGTGAGAAAGGCTAGAAGGTTCGAGCAGTGCTTGAAACCCTGGCTTTATAGCCAAATATCTGTGTTCCAAAGTACTTCTTTTGGGACCATACTAGAAAAGGCGATAATCGCCAAAGGTGGGAATGAGGCTTTAAACCAGTACCACAAGGATAAGAAGAATAAGGGTAAGGTGGATGGGGGAGTAAAGATCGAGGGAGCGAGTGGGAGTGGCGATGGTCAGAAAAGAAACGGATTTAACTCTACGAATACCAGAGTGAAGCAAGGAGATCCTAAGAGGAGGATGGAGGCATGTAAGACATGTGGGAAGACTCATTTAGGAGTTTGTCTCAAGGGGAAGGCAGTATGTTACAACTGTAGACAGGAAGGGCACATTTCGCCTAACTGTCCAAGTTTGAAGAAAAACCATGAATGCTTTGTATGTGGATCAACTGATCACATAGAGAAGAACTGCCCAAAGAAGAGGACAGACGGGGATAAGGGTGCTAATAGAAGTAAGTTAGCTATTGGTGGTCCAGCGCAACCGGGTAGGCCGATGGCCCACACCTTTAATATGACGGTGCAAGATGCAGTTGCATCCGGGGATGTAGTTGCAGGTACTATCCCAATCAACAATATAAATGCTTACGTGCTATTTGATTCAGGTGCTACTTGTTCGTTTATAGCATGTGATTTTGCTAGATGATTAGGATTACTTCCTGAAAATTTTCCTATACCTTTGAATATTAAGGTAGCAAACGAAGAAATAATTCTTGTTGAAGATGTTCATAGGAGTTGTTGTGTAGAAATACGGGGGTGTAAATTATCGGTAGATTTAATACCGATAAAGTTAGGAGAATTCGATGTAATTCTCGGAATGGATTGGTTGTTTAACCATGGGGCAATTATAGATTTTCAGAAGAAATGTGTAAATATTAGAACGTTGAGACAACCTCATGTAGTATTTTATGGTAATAGATCATCGGGGCATTCGTGTTGTCTTACTATGACACAAACTAGGAAATTATTGAGAAAGGGATGTGTAGGTTATTTGTGCCATGTTGTTGATACCTAGAGAGTGGGAGCAACCATGGAACAAATACCTATAGTTAAAGAATTCATGGATGTATTTCCAAGCGAATTGTCGGGTCTTCCACCGGATAGGGAGACCGAATTCGTAATAGACATTGTGCCAAGAGCGACACCAGTTTCCAGGGCACCATATCGTATAGCGCAAGTCGAGATGAAGGAGCTAATGGTTCAGTTACAAGAACTATTGGACAAGAAGTACATTCAACCGAGTGTTTCACCGTGGGGAGCACCGATACTGTTTGTAAAGAAGAAAGATGAATCGTTAAGACTTTGTATCGACTATCGAGAGTTAAACAAGTTAACGATAAAGAATAAATACCCATTGCCCAGGATCGATGATATCTTTAATTAGTTGAAAGGGGCAAAGTATTTTTCTAAAGAAGATTTGCGGACGGGGTATCATCAGTTGAAGGTTAGGAAGGAGGATGTACCAAAGACGGCATTCAGGACTCGTTATGGTCATTATGAGTTTCTGGTAACTTCATTTGGGTTGACTAATGCACCAGCTGCATTTATGGATATGATGAACAGAGTTTTCAAACCATATTTGGACAAGTTCGTCGTAATATTTATCAATGATATTCTAGTCTATTCTAAGACGCTAGAAGATCATGCTGAACACCTAAGAATAGTGTAGGAGAGACTAAGGAACGAGAAGTTATATGTGAAGTTCACTAATTGTGAATTTTGGTTAGAAAGGGTACGATTTTTAGGTCATGTCATTAACCATGAGGGGATTTCAGTAGATCCAACGAAGGTGGAAGCCGTGATGAATTGGGAACAACTGAGAATGCCGATTGAGGTTCAGAGTTTCCTAGGGTTAGCGGGGTACTATCGAAGATTCATCCAGGATTTTTTTAAGATAGCTACTCCGTTGACTAACTTGAGAAGGAAGACGGTGAAATATGTGTGGACTGAGAAATGTGAAGATAACTTTCAAGAACTGAAGAAGTGGTTAAGTGAAGCACCTGTATTGTCATTACCTGATGATACAGGAAATTTCGTAGTTTATAGCGATGCTACTCATAGAGGAGTTGGTTGCATGCTCATGCAGTATGGCAAGGTCATTGCGTATACATCACGATAGTTGAAGGATTATGAGAAAGTTAACCCTACTCATGATCTGGAACTGGCCGTAGTAGTATTTGCCTTAAAGATATGGAGACATTATCTTTATGGGTAGAAATGTGAGATGTGATGCCCCCAAATCTGGGTATCTTCCAACCCGACAGATGGTGCTACACGGTACTACCATTCACACATTCATTCAATTTAAAAGTCTCAAAAGGACTAATATGACTTATATATATTCAAAATAATATTACATTTCCCAGGTTCTTTATAACCCATCCATTTGTTCTTGTCATAATATTCAATATATTACAGACATTCAATTATTCTATTACATAAGAAATCTAAGGGTTTGTCTTCGCCTTGCCCTTGTCCTTACCTAAGACTTCGGTCCGCTCGATCTTAGCTATGTTTATATGGTTAAAGTAAGAGTGAGCATGACTAGCTCAGCAAGTACTACAACTTTAATAAACAACATGCTTGAAACATAGAACTCACATATCTTTAGTAACTGAACAATAGTTACGATGTACTATCGATAATTCAAAATAGCACTTCTTTTCATTAAAAACGTTTTACAACAACAATATTCAGTAGAATATCAATTATGGATTAAGACTATGAGCATTTCACAATTTCTTTTGAAAAAGGACAACCCGTCACTAAGTTCGTAAGTCCGGCATAGCTTACGAGCACTTCTGGGTGATCAGCCCATAGTACTCTATGTTGATCAACACTACATTCATTAAACATGTATATGTTTAAGTTGTGGCAACCTCACGTGCCTGTCGTTAAACGACAAAAACATTTTAGCATACTCGGTCTTCTATTGAAAACCACACCAATATAACTCGATAAACGTTACTCGTGTTTAACAGAATCATAATATAAGTCTAGCCGAATGAATTGGCTTAGACTTCATCGTTAAAAACTTCATGTGAAAGAATACATGAATTACACAGCTTGTCCAGATTGAACTGGAACAAGGGTTAGAATACTTACCTTCAGCGTCTGTTTACTGATTATCAGACGTACACTTTAAGTTTCTAAGTCTCTACAATACATGATCATATAACGTACCACATTAGGTCATATATAATCAAGTATGTATACTATTATATCTTACCCTTCATCTCAATCTAAATCTTGACTTAGATCTATTAATATTGGTTCCGGTTTTTCATTACGTCATTCTTATTTCGTGCACATTCAATTGATTATTAACCCTTAATCATCATACATAAGTGTCTAACAATGCCTTAACAATGTTATGATTATATCTTTGTTCATTATTAATGAGTTTTCTTTCAATTTATATCAAAAAGTATTCATTATTGTCTACATCCTAGGGTTGGCACTGCGGTGCCACCCATTGCTCTTCAAGCCGTATTTGCGGTATGAGTTAACAATAAGTAAGTCCGGGACTCGTATTGCATATGGTACAGTCCTTACTCTATAGGTCGCGTTGCGGCGCTAGTTAGTAGTGTACTTAGACACTGTGCCGGCGCTGCGGTGCCACTCATTTGGCCTTAGTTTGGCGCCGCGATGCTAACTCTGTGCCTTAGAAAATTTGTAGCTTTTGTAAATTTAGCAAAACTCCCGGACACATAACTTCTTCGTTATAAGTCCGAATTATCTCGTTCAAAAGCCTACGATTCACAAATTTTATACTCTATGCGTTCATGCAAGAATTTTATCTATTTAACTTCGTTTGCTAAAATTTCACCAATTAGATCATTTTCAACGAAAACGATAAACGTCCATGAACATTCAACGCTCGTTTCTTCGTTCTAAGTCGGAATTCGGTCATTTTTGAGTCTGCAACTCTATAATGCCAAATATGACTTGTTTCCATCGAAAACCAATGTTTCTGACTTCAAAAACAAAATACAACTTCCATTCCGAGAATTTCACGAATTCGATGATAATTGTCCAATCGTGTGAATTCCGGCAAAACTTCATTACTAATCATTCTAAATGGATTTTTACCATCACATGAAAATTTCAAGTTACTTATTACACCAACTTATTGAAAAAGTAGGTTTTGACTTATTCCCATAAGTCAATGACTTATTTAACTTATGAACTACAAATTCTCATGTTTATGACTTACTATGAACTTAAGTCCATCAATCAATGTTCTCATACTATATTGAACATACTAGCATCATATGACAAACATATGATAAGTTCTTCATAAGTTTATCAACTTATTTAGGTTCAAGTTGCTTATTCAACTTATTCAGCTTAAGTTCATTCATCAATAACTTATTACATGTTATTATCAAACAATCCCACTTCTCTATCAATCCTATCATAAAAGAGATAAAGATAATAAACATGAGTCTTACCCTTGAAGACTATTACTTCACTTCACTTTGGAAAATCTAGCAAAGGTTGAAATGACTTATAAGTGCTTATATGGCTTATTCTCTCTAACAATTAAGTGGTTTATCTTGAGAGGAGTTGGGAGAAATTTAACAACTGACAAATGAAAAATCAAGCCTTCTATTTATAGGAAACTCAAAGTGAGGGCATTATGGTCAATAACACATCCCACCTCCTTAGTTAAACCTCCTTAATCCACCTCCTTAACTTCCACCTCCTTACTATTCCTTTTTTGTCTAGCACAACACTTGGTCACCACACAACATGTTTTCCCATCAAGTCTACCCATTTCTCACTTGGTTTGCCCCATGGATCATGTCCAATTCATTGGGCTTGCTAATTAATCTAGCTAATTCTTTATTGGGCTTACATTATAATAGTTTGGACACATGACTTAACATATATACACCATGTATAATCCTCGTATGCTAGTTCGTATATTAATTCGTAATATACGTTATTTCATTCTCTATTCTTAATAGTATAATACGTCGTATTATACTTACATTCATTACTTCGTACAATGCCTACACATCATACGATTACAACTTCTTTTCCTTAACGCTTAATCAACCTAACATTCCCAAATTAGGTCCACATGCGAAATATTACGTTTTTCATACTTAGATTATTATTACATAATCAATCTTACCTTGATATTATAACGTTATTTCTCGGAATTTCAAAAATAATTCCTGAGCAGAAATTGATGAATAGTATTTTTTGGAAAATTTCTCGAAAAGCTTTTATTTTCGTCTTAGAAATTGAAACACTTTAATTCATTCACGTAGTTGAAATACTACGGCGTTTCGATGTTTCTAGGTTATAGAATGACATTCATATAATAAACACGTAATAATAATAAATAATATTATTTTATTCATTATTAAAAATATTTACAAAGGTTCGATTTTCTGGGGCGTTACATGAGATATACATGGACCATAAGAGTCTAAAATATATCTTCACATGGAAGGAGCTGAATATGAGGCAAAGGAGATGGCTGGAGTTGATAAAGGATTATGACTATGAAATCATGTATCACTCTGGAAAAGCCAATGTAGTGGCTGATGCCTTAAGTAGAAAGGGTTGGGAGAAGTTGTCAATATTAATGGCTCAAACTGAGTTAATAACAGATATGGCTAGGATGGAGATAGAAATGAAGTTTCTGAGTGAGTCGGGACAGAGACTGTTTACGATGGAGATTCAATCTACCATTATAGAGAGAGTCAAGGAGGTACAACTCAAAAATGATGAGTGTGACTAGATGAAGAGGTGGTTAATACATGAAAAAGATTTAAAGTATAGTCTTGATAACGAGGAGTTATTAAGATTTGAAGGAAGAAAATGAGACAGAATTAATGGAGCAAGTGTTACAAGAAGCTCATAGTTCGAGGTACTCGATTCATCCTAGTAGTACCAAGATGAATCATGACATTCGATAGAGTTTTTGGTGGCCGAACATGGAGAGGGAAATAGCCAAGTATGTGAGTAGGTACTTGACTTGTCAAAAAGTTAAGGCCGAACATCAACGACCAAGTGGCTTGTTACAGTCATTGGAGATTCCGGAGTGGAAGTGGGAGCATATCACGATGGATTTTGTGATGGGATTTTCGATTACTCAGAAGGGGTATGATGCGATTTGGGTAATAGTGGACCGGTTGACTAAGTCGGCTCACTTTTTGCCAATACGGGTTAAGTATAACTTAGATCAGTTAGCTAAACTTTATGTTAAGGAAGTTATTTCTAGACATGGAGTACCAGTTTTGATAGTGTCAGATCATGATCCACAATTCACATCGAACTTTTGGAGGATTCTGCAAGAACAGATGGGGACACAGTTGATGTTAAGTATGGCTTATCATCCCCAAACTGATGGCCAAAGTGAGAGAATAATTCAGACGTTAGAAGATATGCTGAGATCTTGTGTCATGGCTTTTAAGGATAGTTGGGATGATCATCTATAATAAGTAGAGTTTGCGTATAACAATAGTTATCCTGAAAGCATAGGCATGCCGCCTTATGAAGCTTTATACGGAAGGAAGTGCAGAACACCATTGTGTTGGGATGAAGTGGGAGAACGCAGAATGCTAGGGCCAAAATTGGTATAGCAGACAGCGGATGTAGTGAAGTTGATACTAATGCATCTCGTAGCAGCTCAATACAGATAGAAAAAGTATGTGGACTTGTATCGAGTAAATAAGGAGTTTAAAGTAGGCTCGTATGTATTTCTAAAGGTATCTCCCTGGAAAGAAAAGAT
Organism: Panax quinquefolius; assembly: GCA_020205615.1. Classification (NCBI taxonomy): domain Eukaryota; kingdom Viridiplantae; phylum Streptophyta; class Magnoliopsida; order Apiales; family Araliaceae; genus Panax; species Panax quinquefolius. Next base: position 257,364 of record JAINUW010000573.1, read on the forward strand.
ACGCTTTGAAAGAAGGGAAAGTTAAGTCCAAGGTTTATAGTACCTTTTGAAGTGTTAAAAAAAGTAGGAGAGGTAGCTTATATGATATCATTACCTCCAGACTTAGAACGAATACATAATGTATTTCATGTCTCTATGTTACGTCCATATAAGCCAAATTATAAGCACGTGATAGAGTATGAGCCTATTCACATCGAGAAGTACTTAACGTATGAAGAGATGCCGATTCAAATCATCAATAGAAAAGAGCAAGTTCTGCGGAACAAAGTTATACCTTCAGTAAAGGTGTTATGGAAGAACCACGATGTCGAAGAAGTAACGTGGGAACTTGAAGAAAAGATGGGGAAGGATTACCCCCAATTATTTGTTTAATGTAAGACGAGATTTTGGGGACATAATCTTTATAAGGGGGGGAAGAATGTAATGACCGAGAAATTCGGATTTATTATAAAATAATTCTATTTAATTAAATAATGAATAAAATTATATTTTATGTTATTATTATGTGTTAGCAAGATGAATGTCGTTCTATAACCTAGATATGTCGGAATGTCGTAGTATTTTGACCACGTGAAGGAATTAAAGTGTTTAAATTTACAAGACAAAAATAAAAGTTTTTGAGAAATTTTTTGAAAAACATTATTCACTAATTTCTGCTCGGGAATTATTTTTGAACTTTCGAGAAATACGTAATGATAGAATATCACGAGAAAATGGATTATGTAATAATAATTCTCGTATGGCAAACGCAGTTTTTGTGACACCCCCAAATTCGGGTTACCTGACCCCCGAGTTTGGTGCTCATGATCCACAATATAATAGCATCTAACTACCCATTCATATATGAATAGTAATACATAACACATTAACATACGTTATTAATACATTAATCCTAGGTTCGCTAACCTTAACATTACAAACATGCCCCTTAGATAAACAAAAAGGGTTTACAATACAACATAAATATAATAATGTTCAACATAACTAATTTATAACTACGCCTTTGCCTGTATCCTTCGCAGCACCTCCTACCACTTCGTCCCTAGCTGAAAAGTTTTATTTAGCAAGGGTGAGCAATAAATTTACCCCACAAGTTAAGTCATACAATAAATGTTAGGTTTGTAATATTCATAACGCAATCAAATTGCATAAAAAGTGCGGAAGCGTGTAAAATCAGAGTTTAAAATTTTTACAAACCATATACCCGGATCACCCTTTATGCATAATTATTAATTAAACGAAAAGATAAAGAATAAAATCATACCCTTGAAGATCGAGCTTCCTCAGGTACAAGTTCACCTCCAATCCTTTTCGCGTTCAACTTGAATCCACCGGGTTTGGTTCCTTCCTTTGATCAACGTTAGCCACCCATGTGTTTGGCCTCTAGAGGTGATCCACCAAGGAAGAATAAAATTCAAGAAGATGGGTGTTTGGCTAAACCCTAGTTTTCTATCTCTATAGAAAAAGGGGTACTCTCCCAACAATTGGAATTATTACGTATGTTAAAAAATCAACAACCCATTCACACCCATAATAAGACTCCTCTTATTTATAGATGTGGGCAACCCACCTTAACAATTAAGGAATTGGGTTTTAATTAATTAATTCTTTTAATTAATTAAGCTCCCTAATCTTATTAGGGATAATTAATTAAACTCTTTTAATTAATTTTCCTTCCTAATCCAATTAGGAATATTTGAGAGTACTTATATTAAATTAATTCCTAAACTCTTTTAGAAATTAAAATAATAATAATTGTAATAATATTAATAAGACTCCTCTTATTAATTTATATTTAATATTTCTAAAATATTAAATAATAAATATTAAGCTATTTAATTTATTCTATCACCATAGATTAAATTAAATATACTTTTATATTATTACGATTATGCCATTAACTTCTTAAATAATTATTCTTCCTTTTATGGTGTGACCCTTTAGGTTCTCCATATTAAACCGGTTGTGAATAAATCAATTAGAACAATTCTAATCTTATTTAAATAAATAAATTAAACAATTAATTTATTTAAATAAATAATATTTATTCTCTGATAGGGATAAGCCTCCTAGCGATCGGCGACTTTCCGGATAATATAGATTTCAACATTAATCATTAAAGAACCTTTGAGTAAATAATTTGAAATACAATTCAATCCTTCCACCATCTGATGTCCCAATTAAATATAAGACATTGAATTCTTTGTCAAGTCTTATTTTATTTAATTATATGTATTTCGATCCTTAAATGCCTGACTCAAATAATGCAAATTAGAAACTCCTTTCTAATTTCATTACGCCTTAACCAAGGACTCTTTGGGTTGTCATTTATCGAATCACATAGGACATTTCTCTTCTTTTATTAGAAGTGGTAGATTCTTTATTGATCATACATTATCTCCATGTACAATTTATTATACCCAAGCATACCCTTTGATATACCCTAAGGGTCTTAAGGAATAAGTCAAAGTATAACTCATCATACACGAATACTATGATGATCTCAAGTCCAAGGATTACTTGTCTACTACTATCTCACTGAGAATTCCTATTTGACAGCAAATAAAACTCCATTAGGTATTCCTTAGCGAGCCACGTTCGATGAACTTATTCTCTAATAAGCACCTACATACTTGCTTTAGTGTCTCCACACAAATGATCGTGAGATCAATCATCCTCATCGATGAGCAAAGACAACGTATGTACCCGATCTATCCGGATTCACTAATCCCCGATTTAGTAATCCAACGATTGGGAACTATTTTAGTTTTAAGCTTTCTAAGAATTTAGATCTCATTAGAATGATCATCATCATTATTCTAAAAGCATTGCTTAAAACTATGGGTTTATCACATATTATAAAAGCGACATCATGTAGATAATTAAAAGCCTTTAATAAATTAATACTTTTTATTAATAAATGAATAAGATTGTTACAAAGTACATGCTTTATCATCAAACATGATTGGCTTGTGTGCATACTACTTTCAATCTCCCACTTGCACTAAAGCCGATCGTCATGGTATCGCATACTCTTCTTCTCTAAGTGGCGATTATCCTGCTTTGTTGGATAAGCTTTAGTTAATGGATATGTAATGTTGTTCTTGAGAGTCCACTATCTCTATAGTGATTTCCCATCTTTCAATGATTCTAATAATCAAATGAAAGTGCCACAACACATGTTTAGATCCAAGATGAGACTTGGGAACTATTCTAGTTACGTAATGAACTTATAATCCAAACAATCAACTTGCGACTTCATTTATAGCTATATACTTTGTCTTTATCACTAAACCAACAACTCTTTCTTTGTTTGGAACCTTTCAATTCCTTTGCTTACTATTCAAGATAACGCTTTACCTTAAAGTGGATTTTTACATCATCTTAGTAGTCATCGAAAAACTTAAGTCTGTTAAGCCCTCTAGTTTTAATTTAGATCCACCATGTATGCTCACATCTTTAGTGCCGGTTAAGAACTTTAAGATGTTTTTCATCGTCTTCATAGTGATCTTCTCGAGAATAATATGATTGATCGACATCGGTCTCGTATATTTCATTGCATACATGATTGTCACTCATGCGATCTCTCTCTTTGGAGTATATGGGACTATTAAAGAGATACACTCCATGGCTCATCAACATGAGACATCTCTTGGAGTTTGCCATGCTAAGCGACTTTAGCATCAAATGAATATCGTTCCTTGGGTTAAGTTGAGCATCCTTTTAAATCTATCTATATAGATTTATATCCCCAATTAAGATACTCTTCCCAATCATTCATGGAGGAATGTTTAGACAACTTTATCTTTCTTGATTGTAGCATTGGTATGTCATTCCTTATCAGTAGTATATCAACATATAATATTAGGAATGTCACGATGGCGCTCCCACTTTGACCCTTTTGTACACACTAGAACTCTTACCTCATCGTATGTAACTCTCGGATGGATCATCATCTTATGATCGTACCTCATCATCATCATCCATGATGAATCCATACCTCCTAGGTATCTTGGTACTATTCGATTTACGATTAGGTTGTGGTACAATGGAGGTACATCTCTGGGTTCCTCTTATTTGACTTATAGTGTTTTGTGGTTCTTGAACTCTTCAAGATCTATTATCCTCCACTAGCCCTTTCAATGATAAACACCTTTATCTTAGAAGGAAGCGTGTTTCGTAACAAAACACCTTTTTGCTAAGTAGGATTATAGAACATATACCCTAAACTTACTTTAGGATGTCCCACAAATCGACACTTGTCAAATCTTGTCCCAAGCTTATCCTTTGAAACCTTTTCACATAAGTTGGACAACCCCTTATCTTAACATACTTAAGATTAGGAATCCTCCTATCCATAACTTTTATGGAGTCTTGGGGTAGGATTTTGAGGTTACCTTTTTCGTAGATGATATGAGCCATTTCTAGGACATTATCCCAGAAGGATCTTTGGAATGTCGGTAAAATCATTATGGACCGCACCATGTCCAACAAGTGCGATTTTTCATTCGAGATACATCAATCAATTATTGTGTATCGGGAGGTGTCCATTATGAGAAAACCATTTGAGATGATCTAGAAACTTATTGCACAAGTATTTATTCCTTGATCTAATCAAAGAATCTTAATACTTTGTCAATTTGTTTTCTTACGAATTCTTTGAACCTTTCGAATAATTCATACTTGTATTCAACAAATACACACATTCGACTCTTTGAATGATCATCTCCTTTTCTTATACTAATTTGTTCAATATGCAAAAATTATTTTCATGTAAGTCAGTATACAAAATCCATTAAGTAATATTCGTTCTATACAAAACATTATTATTATAAATAGAACAACAATTGTTCTTAATTATAATACCAACAATTTTATTGTCCAATGATAAAATAGAAATAATATTTCTAACAAGAACTGGAATCTGATAACAACTTATTGACTTAATAGATTTGCCGTAGGCATTGCTAAACTATAAGTTTCTATGGCTAATGTAGCAACCTTTGTTACATTTTCCGTATATAGGATTACTTATATTTGTTTAGCTTTCTCTTACTGCTTGGTCCTTCATAAATCTATATTTATGATAACCAAAGTCGGTATCAATACCCAAGTAGAACCTTGACTTAAAGAAAATTTTATTTTAAATCATGAACAAATTTGTATTTATAGCTTAGAAACTTCACTAAGCTTCTTTGGTTAGCCTCTGCAAGATGCTTCTCATGATTTCTTTCCGGTGTCGGGCTTATTACGGTGGAAGCAAACTCCTTTGCTATCCGTATCGGTTTTGTTCTTATTATCCTTTGTTTATGCCTTTCTATTTACCTTCTTTGAATCGTTCTTCTTTCGGAAGATCCTTTGGCCCCTACCGGTAAGACTTGGTCTTTCTTGGTTGGAAAGTGACTCTCGACATTTTTCAACATGTTAAGCAAATCGGTGAGGCGATATCTAGCTTGTTCATATGAAAAATTCACAACAATTGTGAAAGGAGTTAGGGGGTGAGTGCAAGATCAAATCTTAGCTCAACTCTCCATCCATGACAAAACCCGTTATCCTAATTGATCAATCAAATTGATTATGTTAAGAACTTTTTTTTATGCATCTTTATAGTGTCATTGGTGATTCTAGATCGGAAGAGCTCCTTAGATATCGATATCTATCGGTCCTACTTTCCTCACCATCAACTACTTGATGTGCGGGAATATAGTAGGAGCATCCATAGTTTCATCTTGTATTTGAAGCTCGTTACTCGTGGATGCGAGCATGATGCATTGAGCATTTGTGCATCATCTTGCCACTTTCTAAAAGTAGCAATCTCTTCCTCGGAGGCATTATGCGCAACCATTGCGAGGGGATAGGCGTATTAAGGACATAAGATAGCTTTTTGACTATGAGAACTATTCTCAAATTCCTTAACCAATCCAGTTTAATTGATGCGATTAATTTAGCATCTAATATGCTTGTGATGATAGTAATTTTAGACATTGTAAAATTACGTAAATGAATTTGTAATTAACAACATTTTAACATACATTCTTTTATTAATTACCAAAATAATTTAGGTCTTGTTTTAAATTGGTATCTCCCACTATTTTCTTCAAACTATATTACCCTCACTTATATAGTTGGCAAAATCTAATTAAAGATTTGCTAGTGAGAATAAGGATCCCATTTCAAATGTATATAGCCTTGTGGTGACACAACAAACTATATATAAATAAATAGGTAGACAACTTTTGTCAATTACATCAACTATCTGACTCCTTGTATTTTGCCTCTTAGATTATTTTGATCAGTGGTGGCACATCCAGAATCAAAATTATCCAGTTAAGTCCAACCTAGCACTCCATATATTCAAAAAGAAAAATATCATCCTTGTGGTGACACAACAAAACAATATTGTTCAATTTTCTTTATAAGCATCAAATGTGATAAATTAACATCTTAAATACTTAATACTTGCCTTGTGGTGACACAACAAACTCATATTAAATATTTAATACTCTATTAATTTTATCATGCTAGAAAGCGACGTTCGATATTCCAAATATCTTTGAGCGCTTAGGACTTAATATAAAAATTGAGGGTTTTGTTATTAATTTGTCTCATCTTGTTTAGCGCATATATATATATATATAAAATACGCGTCGTATTAATGAACATGCGAAGCATGTTTGCATAATATATATATATATATAGTATAAGCATGCACATATAGAATACTATATTCTACGGATTGATTATGGACTTTTATTCTAGTTTGGTTCACTAGAGCCACCAAGTGAACCAAAAGGTCAAAAACCCCAAGGGTGCGAGAATTAATATTTAAATATAACTATTACATTTTAAACCGGGCTCCATTACAAAGCGGGTCTTCAAGCGCTTCTTGTCCTTGATCTCAATTTTTCAAAATTAATTCTAAATATTCCTATTACAAAACTATTTTAAAATAAATAGAAACCTTGATCGTGATCGAGGGAAATACATAGGAGAGAGATAGAATTTACATTAAGAAAAATTAGAGAAGGCGAAGTCTGTGAGACCCATTTAATAAAACCCATACATTCATGCATCAACTAAAATAAAATCAATCATATTGGTCGATAGTCCATAATCAATCCCATTTATTATCATATACATCACCATATGCATCGATAAATAATATTCATCTCATGAATAATAAACATTTAATATATATATTGATATCATTTAATGGGCAAATTTAGTTAGTATAAAATCTATTTTTGAATAAAAATAAACTCCTTTATTTTAATCAAATTTAAATCAAAATAAAACTATTTTATTTTAATTTATCCTATTTTGAATAAAATAAACTATTTTATTTTAATCAAAATTTTAATCAAAATAAACTCCTTTATTTTAATTAATTATGGAATCAATTCCACGTAAAAAAAATATCTTTAATTAAAATAAACTCTTTTATTTTAATTAATTATGGAATCAATTCCATGTAAAAAAAATCTTTTATTAAGGAAACACGGATATTCTTTCCTATTCACAAATAAACTCCTTTATTTTGAATAATATGAAATCTTATTTCATATCTAAATAAACTCCTTTATTTAAGGAAACATGGATTCTCTTTCCTATTCACAAATAAACTCTTTTATTTTGAATAATATGAAATCTTATTTCATATCTAAACAAACTCCTTTATTTAAGGAAAGATGGATTTACTTCCTATTCACAAATAAACTCCTTTATTTTAGGAAAAATAAAATCAATTTCAACTCCAATTAGTTATCATGGAATCCAATTCCAACTCTAATTAGTTAGCATGAAATTCTAATTTTAAAATTAAAATAAACCTTTTATTTTAAAATTAAAATAAACCTTATATATATATATAAAATAAACCAATTTTTAAAATTAAAATAAACTCCTTTTATTTTAATATTAAAATAAACTTTTATTTTAAAATTAAAATAAAATTTTATTTTAAAATTAAATAAACTTTTATTTTAATTATATAATATATATATATATATATATATATATATATATATATATATATATATATATATATATACAATAAAAAATATATATATATAATTAGAACCTTGATTTGCGTGCAAACCTTGTGAAGTCCTGTTTTTGCATTTTTAGGCTTTTATTTTTTTTTTTTTTTTTTTTTTTTTTTAGCATAATATAGAACCACGTGCGTTGCATCAAAAAAACAAAATAATGGCAATTTATGTTATCCATGGAATTAATTCTTATCTCGATTTTTTAAAGTATCTAATACTTGATTTCATTGCCTTTTTATTTAGTTTCTTGAATTCCGTGCAATCTTCCATCATGCATTAAAGATTATATATATACTGGCAGTAAGCAATGACTTGATTACTTTGTTTTTTTTTTTTTTTATGTGGAACATGTTACGTGAGTATATTTTTTTTTTTTTTTTTAAATTTTATCTGATAAAAATATGCCCAATTAAATTGTTCTAAACACATATCAATATACATATCAAATTAAAACAATTAATAATTTGCATAAAGGTTTGGCTCACGATGCCTTTATTAGGTTTGTAATATTCATGAGCATGATCAAATTGCAAAAAAAGTGCGAGCGTGTAAAAATCGAGTTTAAAAATTTTACAAACCATATACCGGATCACCCTTTATGCATAATTATTAATTAAGCGAAAAGATAAAGAATAAAATCATACCCTTGAAGATCGAGCTTCCTCGGTACAAGTTCACCTCCAATCCTTTTCGCGTTCAACTTGAATCCACGGGTTTGGTTCCTTCCTTTGATCGGCGTTAGCCACCCGAATGTTTGGCCTCAGAGGTGATCCACCGAGGAAGAATAAAATTCAAGAATGGATGGGTGGTTGGCTAAACCCTAGTTTTCTATCTCTATAGAAAGGCGTACTCTCCCAACAATTGGAATTATTACGTATGTTAAAAATCAACAACCCATTCACACCCATAATAAGACTCCTCTTATTTATAGATGTGGGCAACCCACCTTAACAATTAAGGAATTGGGTTTTAATTTAATTAATTAAATTCTTTTAATTAATTAAGCTCCCTAATCTTATTAGGGATAATTAATTCTTAACTCCTTTAATTAATTTTCCTTCCTAATCAATTAGGAATAAATGAGAGTACTTATATTAAATTAATTCCTAAACTCTTTTAGAAATTAAAATAATAATAATTGTAATAATATTAATAAGACTCCTCTTATTAATTTATATTTAATATTTCTAAAATATTAAATAATAAATATTAAGCTATTTAATTTATTCTATCACCATAGATTAAATTAAATATACTTAACTATATTATTACGATTATGCCATTAACTTCTTAAATAATTATTCTTCCTTTTATGGTGTGACCCTTTAGGTTCTCCATATTAAATAGGTTGTGAATAAATCAATTAGAACAATTCTAATCTTATTTAAATAAATAAATTAAACAATTAATTTATTTAAATAATATTTATTCTCTGATAGGGATAAGCCTCCTAGCGATCAAGCGACTTTCCGGATAATATAGATTTCAACATTAATCATTAAAGAACCTTTGAGTAAATAGTTCAAATCTGATTCAATCCTTCCACCATCTGATGTCCCGATTAAATATAAGGCATGGAATTCTTGTCAAGTCTTATTTTATTTAATTATATGTATTTCGATCCTTAAATGCCTGACTCAAATAATGCAAATTAGAAACTCCTTTCTAATTTCATTACGCCTTAACAACCGAGGACTCTTTGGGTTGTCATTTATCGAATCACATAGGACATTTCTCTTCTTTTATTAGAAGTGGTAGATTCTTTATTGATCATACATTATCTCCATATACAACTTATTATACCCAAGCATACCCTTTGATATACCCTAAGGGTCTTAAGGAATAAGTCAAAGTATAACTCATCATACACGAGATACTATGATGATCTCAAGTCAAGGATTACTTGTACTACTATCACTCTGAGAATTCCTATTGACGGTGCAAATAAAACTCCATTAGGTATTCCTTAGCGAGCCACGTTCGATTGAACTTATTCTCTAATAAGCACCTACATACTTGCTTTAGTGTCTCCACACAAATGATCGTGAGATCAATCATCCTCATCCGATGAGCAAGCAGCGTATGTACCAATCTATCCGGATTCACTAATCCCCGATTTAGTAATCAATGATTGGGAACTATTTTAGTTTTAAGCTTTCTAAGAATTTAGATCTCATTAGAATGATCATCATCATTATTCTAAAAGCATTGCTTAAAACTATGGGTTTATCACATATTATAAAAGCGACATCATGTAGATAATTAAAAGCCTTTAATAAATTAATACTTTTTATTAATAAATGAATAAGATTATTTAAAAGTCATGCTTTAAAGTATATGCTTTATCATCAATAAATGTATGATTGGCTATTTTGATAGAATGCAGTTCGTGGAACTTTGATGCAAGCACTTAGAGACCCAACTCCTTGTACCCTATATTATGCATAATACTTAAGTCAGCGGCATGAAAGATCGAATATACGATCAAAAATATTCCCTTTATATAAAAGGTTGTTCTTCTCAGTCTCAGAATCAATATTTTGATTTAACAACAAAATACTGTGATTTCAAATTCTATTTACTTCTCTTCTCTTCTCAAACCTATCAAGTTTTCTAACAAAAGTTTGTCTAACCAGAATAATTGGCTAAGACATTTCTCAACATAATTCGATAATAAACAGGAATTATCTGTACTGTCATTACTAGCTTCTACGGATATGAATATCCAACAACAGTTATTTTACGAACGTATATTTTACGAATCAGTAATTCAATTTAAATTATTAAACATGCACTAACTGCGAATAATCAACAATAAATCCTTGGACGTGGTATAATTAGCAATAATTAACCACTATAATAATTGAATGAATATAACTCAAGGTTTAGTTAGGGAACTTACCTCTTCCGCTGATTACAGCTACACAATAAACTTATCTGCTTTCGAAAGACCTATAACCAATAATATCGGTCTAACAATTAACACAATATTTCATAACACACATCACTTTAATTCAAAGTCAAACTTCTCCTAGACATATTACCACATAGCCACATCAGTATTTATAACTTATATAAACACTTAACACGTCAAACTAGTTCAGTCTGGTTGGACTTGTGCCCATTCTTAGTGTTCTGGTCACCCTATCCGGCAATTAACACAGTTATTGTTAATTAAATTCAATTTCTAAGCTTCAATATTATATTAGATAAGTCAAATATCATTAATAATATTTTTCGGAAGCTTTTAATAATTTCTAAGCAATTATTATAATTTATAATAATTTTTCAAACACTTAAATCATTTTTAAATGAGTTAATTATCAAATAATTTTATCATCATTAATAATTAATAATATTAAAATATTAATGACATACTTGTCAAAATATTAAAGTTATTTTTAATAACTTAAAATATTTTAAATCAACAATATTCTACTTAAATGATTTTTAAAGTAATTAAAATAATTTTAAATCATCACCATTAATATCTAAATATTAATGAAATTATTTACCAAAATATTAAAAGTCATTAATAATAACTTAAAATATTTTTAAATTATTTTCTCATTTTAAATGATTTTTAAATCAATAAAATCATTTTTGATTCATTTATTTAATATAATAATTAAATAAATCTAATATTATTAATATTAATTTATTAATAAAATTCTCCAAAAATATTGAAAATTATATTTTATAATTCAAAATATTTTCTAACACTTTATCCTTATTTAAAATGATTTTTATAATATTAAAATCATTTTCTCTAATTTATTTAATATACATTTTAAATAAATTAAATATCATTAATATTAAATTATTAATGAAAATTCTCTAAAAATATTAAAAGTTATATTTTATAACTCAAAATATTTTTAAATACATTATTCTTATTTAAAATAATTTTTCATAATATTAAATTATTTTTCTCTAATTTATTTAATATACTAATTAAATAAATTAAATACCATTAATATTAAAATAATTATAAATATTAATGAAAAATATTCAATTGGTCAAAAATTATTTTTCATAATTTAAAATAATTTTAAAACCATTTTAATAATTTTTATAATTTATTTTATATTTTAAGTATTTTCGGAAAATCGAAAATAAAATAAATAGTAACCGTCGCTAAAGCTTATAGCGACACATATCTGTCGTCTTAGGTGTTCTTGAACTCAAGAACACTTTATCGAATTCGAGTTCAGTGTTAGCGTTTGACCGACTTTGATTTCTGACTGGTAATGTTTTAGACTACCTTATGGTTCAATCTTGTAGTACCTATGTAGTACTACAACTATCAATCATTAACAGAGTCATAACATAACAAGATAGCAAGATCTGACCCTACAAACTTCTTGTCAGGGTGTTTCTGAGTTTTCCCAAAAACCCAGCAGTCAAAGTGGCCACTTTCCAATTAAATTTAATCTTAGTTCGGATCATAATTTTGGTAGTTTTATAGTTCATATATGTAGTATACATGACAAAGAATAACGACAAAGCAAGATCTCAGTCCAAAAACATCATAATCTCCACATTCAACTTGGTCAAACGTTGTCAGATACTTTGTTCATAAAATTTCTGGATTTTTTTTTCAGAAAGGTAAAATCAGCCTGGGTGTCATACTTTGACCACCTTCTACGCTCGATTTGTTGAAGTTTTAAGGCATCTAGAGGCATACACTTAAAGTACATATGACAGGATACAAACAAGTTACAAAAACATCAACAAAACACATTATTACTGACAGATCCGGTCCTTAGAAAGTATTGTCAGACGCTGTTCATGTAAATCTAGGTTGCCCAGATTTTGATCGGTCAACATCGGTCAATGGATTTTGACCGTTAATAAAATGAAATATAGCCATTCAATCACTGTGATTCCACTTCCAGATTGAAGCCAACATAACAAGCTACCAATAACAACTTTAAAACAACACATATCATATACGAGCAAGGATATGTGGCCACTGACATTTCTTGTCAGACCACATTTCAAACTTAAGAACAGTTTGTGAAAAACTCAACTTTTACCCACTTTGATGCTATAGATCTATGCTATATCAAGATAGATCATTATAAAACATCATATAAAAAAGATCTAAACACATAAACACATATTCCTTTTTAGCAACATGGATCAAAAATTAAAATTATGTTTATACCTTCTAGTTTTCCAATTCTTAATCTATACTCTCCAATCAGTTCTTGGGTTTCTAGGAGGTGTTAATGTGACTGATCTACTATAAGATTTAGGAGGTCTTGTGTGAGAGAGAGTTGGTAAGAGCTTGGAGAGAAAATAAGCAAAATGTGAACACTTTCTCTCTCTTATAACTTATATAATACTTAGATGCATTGCATATTGATGAGTTTGCTAGCAAAATAGGCTGATTTGCTGGATTTGTAGGTTATACAAAGTCAACATTAGGTCACCAACTAAAGGTGTTGGTGAATTTTACAAGTTACCATTTAAAGAAAATGAAAAGGGGCATTTTTGTCATTGTACATGTGATTTTAATGGCAAACTAGACATTATCCAAACCCTTAGGGTTTAACCCTAAGGTTCTAACCATAGAGTTTTACAACTTTAGTTTCTATAATTGTTTTCTAATTAGGGTTTTAATTAGAAAAATAAAATTTCTAAATTATAATGTGGGTTTGTAAAATAAAAATTAAGATACTAAAATATAATTAGGGTTTTCTAATCATATTTAAGTTTAATAAAAATTGTAGGCTTGCTAATTTGGATCAGGGTTGCCTAATTAGGGTTTAAGAAGTCCAAGATTTTAAATTAGGGTTTCCCAGCGTACAATTAGGGTTTTTAACTGTACATTAGGTTTTCTAAATCTGAGATTATGATTTCTAATCTCTTATTAGGGTTTATTAATTTTAAACCTTATCCGATTAATCATTGATCATTATCAACATACAATACAAACACATTCTTATCAATATAATTATTTTAATTATATTTTCTACCGAATCCCTATCCAAAAATTAGGGTTAGGGTTTTTAAAGCTGTTAAGCACAAATCTACTCTAATTTCTCAGTCAATACACAAATTGACAACTACTCAAGACTCGTATCACAGATACACAGTACAATATTAACCGTCAATATTAAATAAAAAAAAATTATTCGTGAAATTTGGATTATTTGAAATCTCGGGTTATCATAGTTTTTCGCGTGCGGACTAAATTTGAGAATGTTAGGAAAAGTAAAGCCTTAATGAATTAAACGATAATATCGTATGATACGTAAGTATTGTACGAAATAATGAATACGAGTATGATACGAGGTATTATACGAGTATGTATGAATGATAGTAGGTTGTATATGATGGATAAGTATATGAGTTAGTATACGAGAATAATATGTAGATTATACGTTTTAAGGCTTTAACCAAGTGTATTGGACTTGTAGGATTTGTTAGAAATTATACAAGCCCAAGTGTATGAATGGTTAAGTCCAATTAGAATTCTTGCACAAGCCCAATGTGGATTAATGAAAGCCCAAAGCATAAGTTAAATTAATTAAACCTAAAGCCCAAATTAAGAATCGGATCCGTGGATCGATCCAATGGGTAAGGATGACTCATGGGGAAACCCATGTGGGCCCCATGATCACATGGGTTATCTTGGTGAACAAGTAAATGACGAGTGTTGTGAACTCTAAGTAATGAATAGTAAGGAGGTGGACTTAAGGAGGTGGAATGGCTTTAAGTCTAAAATGTCGTCACTTTGTGATTTCTATAAATAAGAGATGATCTAGATCATTTGTTACTTATTTTATTTCATCCAACAACTTAAGTTTTTATTTGTTAGAGAGAAAAAGTTAGAAAAGTTAGTCTTTCATAATTCAAGGAAGAACAAAGTTTGAACTTCAAAGGTAATGATCCTAGACTATTAATCTTCCATGTCTTCAAATTTAGTTTGATAGAGAAGTGTGGATTTGTAGAACATGTATGCTAAGAAGTTATGAGAATGATTAATTAAAGAACTTAAGCCTTCATAAGTCATATTGTAAGATAAGCACAATAATGGAAGTTATGAACTAATGAAGGACAAGTAAGAACTTATCATGTATAAGTTATTGAAATATGTTTGGTTAGGATGTTAGTATGATGGAATGAATACATTTGAAATGATGTAAGAATCTCAAGTAACGAAGTTATAGCAAAATTCACGAGTTTAGACAATAATCGTTGAAAACGTGAAATTCTTGGAATGGAAGTCAAATTTTGACGTTGAACTTGGAAATGCCGGTTTTCGATGGGGATGAGTCTCAATTGGCATTATTTAGTTGCGGACTTGAAAATGACAAAATTTTGACTTAGAACAAAGAAATGAGCGTTGAACGTTCACGAACATTTGTCATTTTCGTTAAAAAATGAACTAAAAGGTGAATTCCAAGTTAATAGGTTCGAAAATGTAAAATTCTTGCATGAACACTTAGAGTATGTGATTTTTGAGCTAATGGCTTTTGAACGAGCTAATTCGGACTTAAAATGAACAATTTAGGAGTCCGGGAAGTTCTCAAAGTAAAACATCTAACATCACTATCTGGTGCATAGAGCCGGCGCTGCAGCGCTGAGCATAGCCATCAACCACTGAAGAGTGGTGCCGCATCACGACATTTAACCCAGAGACTCGTTTCAGCATTGGCAATTAAAGAAAAGAAGGCGGCGGCCGCAGCATGCCAAAGAATAGGTTTTACTGCAGTGATGAAAGCTTATAAAGATAGAAAGGAATTGGTTGGTTAGTAATGAACTAAAACCTAAAGTAACATTGTTTAAGATGTTATAAACCTTAAGTTAACAACTAAAGGTTGAAGATGAGTTACTCGAACGTGAATATAAAACATAACGATAAACCAGAACCAATGATAAACAATCTAATAAACATTTAGATTGAGAAGAAGGGTAAGATACATTAGGAACTATGCATGTTTGTTCATGACCTAATGTAGTATGTTATGTGATTATGTATTGTAGAGACCTTAAAGATTCAAAGGAAAAGTATATTAACCGTAGCAGACGCTAAAGGCAAGTGTTCTAACCCTTATCTATGTTCAATCTAGACAAGCTTTGTGATTCATGTTTCTTACTCATGAATTGATGTATGATGAAGTCGAAGCGAATTCCTTCGACTAGACTTAAGATGTTTTATGGATTTCTTATAATGTATTGAACTATTATCAATGTTGTCAAGTATTGCCAAAATATGTTGGTATGGTTTTCAAAAGAAGACTAAGTATGCTAAACAAATGTTTTGTCATCATACGACAGGCACGTGAGGTTGCCACAACTTAAATGTACATACGTTTAAATAAAGTAGTGTTGTACAACATAGAGTACTATAAGCTGATCACCTAGACGTGCTTGTGAGTAATGTTGGACTTACGGACTTAGTGTCGGGTTGTCCTTTTCAAAGAAAGTATGAAATACTCAAGGTCTTGGATCGAAATTGATGATTTACTGAATGTTGTTCATTGGAAAATGTTTTAAGAAAAAAGAAGTACTATTTTGAATTATTGATAGTACTTCATAACTATTGTTCAATTATTGAAGATATATGATTTGTATGTTTCAAATATATTGTTTAAATGAAATTGTCATACTTGCAGAGCTAGTTATGCTCACTCTTGCTTGAACTATATGAATGCAGGTAAGACCGACTAAGCCTAAGGATCTAGAAAAGATAAAGGGAAGGCTAAGGCGAACCTATAGATTACTTTTGTAATAGTATAGGTTGAATGTTATTATTATTTGATATTATGACAAGAACAAATGTAATGGTTATTAAGAACTTGGGGAATGGTAATATTTTTTGGAATATATATAAGATATATTCGTTCTTTTGAGACATTTCAATTGAATGTATGTGTGAACTGTAGCACCGTGTAGCACCATATGTCAGGATGGAAGATACCCAGATTTGGGGTCATCACAATGCGAAATATGTCCTTTCTGACCATAATTGAAACACACAAATTTACCCATTATACATTCTCCCAAATGATTCTTTCCACACTTGCCACATGCTTGCTTCTTCTTTGAATTTGAATTCCTTGAGTTATTGTCACTGTCATTGTTCCTTTTCCTTTTATTGTTACCCTTCTTCTTCTTGCTTACTTCTTCAGATGATCCACCACATTCAACCCTCATTCTATCAACTTCTGCCTTCAGATCATTTTGTTCTTTTGTCATCTCATGCAATGTCCTCTCCCTCTTCCATAATTCCTCCAAAAGAAATACCTTATTCCATAATTCCTGAACTTCTGCAGATACTTGACCTTTTTCAATTCATACTCTACCTTTTTCTCCCACTTCAGCCTTAAGTTTTGACTTCACCTTAGTTTCTTTAGAATCCACTTCTTCATCTTTATTCAGCTCCATTTCAGGATACTCATCATGACCGCTTCCTTGATTCACCATAGGTTCGTCTCTTATAAATTCTTCAACTAACTCACTCTGAGCGGGCACCTCGGCTAATGGAATTGGTGCAATAGCTGCAAACATCTCCGTAACAATTTTATCATCTCCTGACATCCTACAATCAGTTTTAAACAATCTTAATTAGTACATCACCAGTACGAAATCCATATGCACTATATATCCACATATCTTACTATGGATGAATTTCATCAATCCCTCACTTATAACTCTAAATGAGTTTTATCGATATTGTTTATGGTTATATTCCTAAGGTTTTCCCCCCAATTAAGGTTTATAACCTACAGCTTTAATACCAACTTGTGACGCCACCAAATTCGGGTTCCCTAATATCGGGTTTGGTGCTCACAAACAAACCATTAATTAATATAATTAATGCAATATCCTAGGTTGTCTAACCTTAACATAGCTTACATACTTTCAGATATACAAAAAGGTTTATATATAGCAACATAATAATTAAAGTTATAATAACTACTCATATACTTTTCCCTCGCCCTTGTCCTTCTCTGACCCTCTTGCTACCTCGACCTTAGCTGAAATGTTATATTTAAGCAACAGTGAGCAACGAGTTTGCTCCGCAAGATAAAACATATAATAAGAGATATGAATCAAGAATATTAGAGTATAGATTTGATAGGACTTCAACAATGTTCAAAGGACTTCAAAGTAGCTGAATAAATCATTTATTAGTAATAAGACTTTATCAAATTTCGTGCTAAAAAGCAATTTAATGATGAAAGATTAGAACTCTTTCAAAGTTTCAATAATTTTCAATTAATTATCAAGAGATAATGTTACTGCAATAATAAAGTGGGATATTTACAGATTTCATGCTGAGTGATCACAATTGGATCATGAACTAATAGAGGAATTATCAGACATGTAATACTGAATTACCGCAAGATTATAAGTTATTTATAAAATAAACTATAACTCTCTGCAACTACCTGGAGCGGCCAACTCCTTTGTACCCTGTATTATGCATAATACTTAATAATAGCGCATGGGTCATTTACGACAACAAAGTTTGTTCATCTTAGTCAAACATCATAAGTCTGTACCACAACAATATGGTTTGGATTACTTTTAAGGAAATACTAAAGATTTCAACAGATAATATCCATATTGATCTAGCCGAAATAATTGGCATTGATCTTTAAATAACAACTTAGTAAAAATACAATACGCTAATGCTTTAACAAATATTAGTCTTGCCAAAATAATTAGCTGAGACATAGCTCATAAACTTTTTAATAATACATAGAAATTAATTGCACTATGTGTAATCAATAATGATAATTATAGATGTGAATAAACAACAATAGTTATTCACCAATTATGCTTTTGAAATATAAAACTCAATTTGAATTAATGAACTTGCAATAATTGCGAATGATCAATAATAATCTTAGATGTGGTATAATCTGCAATAATTACCCACTTAACATGTTGGTAAAATAATAACTCGAATTTGAGTTAAGGAACTTGCAATAAATGCGAAACCGAAATAATCATCAATAATTATCCACTAATTAAAATGATTGAAAAATAATAACTCAATTTTGAGTTAGAAAACTTGCCTTGATCGTTGACTAATGCTACACAATCTAATTTAGCTTTGTTAAAAGACCTATCATCAATAATATTGGTCTCGCAATTAGCATAATACATCACAACACATATTATAATTATTTAAAGTAATTATATAACTTAAACACATAATCATGTAGTCATAACAATGTTTAGAACCTATAAAAACACTTATCAGGTCAAATTATTTTAGTTTGGTGGTACTTCAGTATCAATACGATGTTTCTATTACCTTATTAGATAATTAACGAGTTTATTCTCAATAAAACTCTACTCCACAACTTCAATATTATTTTAAATAATTAAATTATCCTTTATAATATTTTTTGGAAGCTTATAATAATTATTATATTTTATAATGATTTTTCAAACAACGATATCATTTTTAAATGATTTTAATATCTTGAATAATTTCATTATCATTAATACATAAATAATTTAAAATAGTAATGAAGTTCTGTCAAAATATTAGAAGCTATTTATAATAACTTAAAATATTTTAAAACACTAATTTAACCTTTAAATGGTTTTTAAAACATTTAAACTCATTTTTAAATAATTACCATTAATATTCAAATATTAATATATTTCGTGGAAAAATACTAAAAGTTATTTATTATAACTTCAAATATTGTTAAATCCTTTATATCATTTTTAAAAGATTTTTAAAACATAAAAATCATTTTTGAACCATTTATTTAATATAATTATTAAATAAATTTATTATCATTAATATTAAGTTATTAATGAAATTTATATAATTTTTTTAAAAGTTATTCATTATAACTTAAAATATTTTTAATAATTTAATATCACTTTTAAATGATATTTAAAATATTAAAATCATTTTTAACTAATTTATTTAATATAATTATTAAATAAATTTAACATCATTAATATTTAAATAAATTAAAATATTAATGAAATTTATGTCAAATTATTAAAATTTAATTTTTATAACTTAAAATAATTTTTAAAACTAATTAATGAATTTTTATTATTTAATTTCTTTTTTTATTAATTTATTGAAATTAATTATTTAATTTTTATTAAAACTGTCCTTGTAGGCTTTAGCGACAAAAACTGTCGCAGTTGGTTTTCTTCATCGATGAAGAATAACCATGGTCAATGCCCTGGGGGCTACTTTGACCATGATTAATTCCTAAATGGTTAAGTTTCTGGGCTTGAAAGTGTATTAATGGTAAAGTACTAGTGTAATACTACAAGTACAAACCAATTTCAGGGTCTAATTACTTCATATCATGAAGATATAAGCATCCAAAGTTACTAAACTGTTCTAAAATTTCTGCGTTACCCAGAAACCTAGTCAGTGCTAAGTAGTTACTTTGGAGCTTTAATAACTTGATTTCTGGACATTGTTTGAATGTTAAAGTGTCTTACTTTTATAGCTTACATGTCAAAGAACAAAAGTACTACACTTGGGTAGCTTAACTACATCACAATCTAAAGATCTAGCTTGGTCAAAACCTGTCAGAAAATTGTTCTTCAGTTTTTTGGAAATTCCGGAAAACTATTTTTGTGCTTTGTCAACCTACTTTGACAGCTAATAACTTGGATCCTATTGATTGTTTAGGTGTTTTGATGTCATGTTTCTATAGTCCATATACCTTGGTATACCAATGATACACTTACACAAGCTAAACACATAACACATGTAAGATCTAAGCACAATAAAAAGTTATCAGACACTTTCTGGGGAATTTCTGGGTTTTCCAGAAACTCATATTCATGACTGGTCAACTGTGTTTGACCATTACTATCTTGGAATCTAGACATGATTCCACTTCCAGTTTACTCTCCTCACAGCATACTACAACATTGATACACCTAGCAAGTCTAACAATTAACAGATTTGGATCTATGACCTCTGACATTTGACTGTCAGCCCATAAATCTAGGGTTCTTGATAGTTTTTAAAAACTTCAATTTCATGCACTTAGATGTTATGGATCCATGATATATCATCTTAGATCACTATATAACATCCTCTAACACATAAATAAACATAAAAATATAAAAAAATTTCTAAGCATACAAGATCTAGCTTGGTTAGGGTTTATACCTTTCTTTGAACAACCTTTGATCTTTTCTTCCTAATCTGATCTCAAGGTGCTCTTGACTTCACTAGGGACTGAATATCTAGCTAATTTTCATGGCTTGAGAGAGTGAGAGAGACTTGGCTAAGTGAATGAACACAAATGAGACTTCTTTGACATTTCTCTTTCTTTAATCTCTTACTTTTTAATCATGTGGTTGCTAATGAGGTTACGTGGCATAAATTGGCTTATTCAAGTTAGATTTTTCACACATGGCAATATCTTAAGTGGTGAGTCACTAGGTTTGGCAAATCTTTTAACTTACAAATTAAGAAAAAAGGGTATTTTAGTAATTTTGCCTCCAAAAGGGTATTTTGGTAATTTCCCACATAATTTTAAGGGTAGTTTAGTCATTTGACATGATTCCCTTTAATCTTAACCCTTAGGGTTTTAATAATCACCATTAGGGTTTAGGGTTCCCAAATAAGAAATTAGAGTTTTTAAAAATATAATTAGGGTTCCTAACTGATTGTTAGGGTTTCCTAACTACATATTAGGGTTTCTAATCTATCATTAGGGTTTACTAAGGTTATACCTTATCTAATCAACATTTGATCCTTAATCCCATAATGTACAAACACATAATCATAGATACAATTATAATAATTGTATTAACTATCAAATCCCTATCTATAATTAGGGTTAGAGTTTTCATCAGCTGCTCAACATAACTTCACTCATATTACTTAGTCAATAAATAGTTTGACTATCTTGCTACACTCATATCACAGATGTTATACATAATACTGATAAACAGTACTGATATTAATAATAATAAAAAAAATTATTCGTAAAAATAGAATTGTTTAAAATTCAGGATCCTGACAATCGCCCAGACCCAGTACATTTATGGCGTTGCAACGCCGGTACCCAGAATTAAATAAAAATTTGTTTTATTTAATTATTTATCTAATTTCTAATTAAAATAAAAGGTTAATTTTAAATTAAAATTAGATACACTGTTTTTCAGTAATTCTAAATTTAAAATAAAGGAGTTTATTTTGATTTAAAATTGGATTAAAATAAAGTTGTTTATTTTAATTGGAATTATTAGCAACTTAGCAAAATTAATTCTAGATTATTCATGAATTTATATTAGTACATGAATGGATAATATCTAAGTACATGATACATGTATTTGAAATATCTTGAAACATGTAATGGTTAAGTTAATGTACATGAATGTGGTTATGTAGTAATTATTAATGTGGTTCTAGAAGTATCATATGAGTTATATAAATAGTCATGTACTTGGATCATTTTAATCAGGTGAAATGAAAGTGTTCTTATGTTCTCCAAAGTTATATTTCACTTCTTCTATAATTTATCATCTTTCATAAATTTCCAATAAAGTGGTATCAGAACTAAGGTTAATTCGAAGGTTAAACTAAAGTGGCTAAGGTAAAATCGACGACTCAAGAAAGGTGACTTAGTGCTATCGAAGTGTTTCGCTGGGCGAGTGAAAAGTGTGCGCGTTATAGCTCCGAATTGCAGTCTAGAAAATGTGGTAGTTGAGAAATTTTTTAAGAAGTTTGTGAGTTGAAGCAGGTCACAAAGGTTGTCATATTGATAGCATTTTTGGTGAGGTAAATTATAAAAAAAAAATGATGTTTCCTAGGTTTGGTGCCAAATTAGTGTTCACAAATTACAATGTTTGGAGTATAAGGATTCGAGTATTTCTTGGAGAATGCAATTTATGGCAAGATGTCATTGCAAATCCAGAAAAGTGTATTTCAGAAAAAGTTCAAGAAATAAAAGAAAAAAGAACAAGGAAGATTTTGCAAGGAGTAATGCATGAAGAAGTTTGGATGCGTGTTGCGAGTTTTGATTCTCTATCTTAGTTATGGAATGAACTTGAATTGATTTGCAAGAATTATAAAGATTCATCGATACCTAAAGAGTCTTGGTTTTTGGAAGAAGATGAGAAACTTGTAAAAGAAATTGATGAAGTTGAAGAAGAAGAAGAAGAAGAAGAAGAAGAAGAAGAAAAAGAATTTTTTGAAGATATCTCAAAAGAGGAAGACGAAATTATTTGTGTTGATAAAAATTTGAAAGTTGAAAATAAAAAAGGAGAAATTAAAGAGACGCCAAGTGAAGAGGTAAAAGAAGAAGAAAAAGAAAATGTTGAAGAAATTTAGAAAATAGAAGAAAAGATTGTTGATCAAAAGGATGAAAAGAAAGAGTTTGAAAATTTGTCAGACTCAACGATTGCGTCTGAAGATGATGAAGGCTGTACTAAGGTTTAGGATACCAAACAACGTTCATGCTACAATTTATTTAGTGTTAACCAAGAATATATTTCAGATATGACTTTTGAATCTATTTTCATGAAATTGTTGGTAACAAGTGGAGATGGGACGCTTTTTGTTTATAATCAGCGAACTAACAAGTTGAAGACTAGGTCTGAGTTCTCGGAAGATGAGCTACTCTCGGTTGTAATGAAGAATGGTCAAAAAGTTATGTGTGGAACATAAACTAGTACTATACTATTGTATTCATGGGGTTTTTTCAAGGATTGCAGTGATCGTTTTGTTGATCTCTTTCCAAATTCTATTGATGCCTTGTTAAAACTTGATGAA
The DNA here is from genome assembly GCA_020205615.1 of Panax quinquefolius. Lineage (NCBI taxonomy): Eukaryota > Viridiplantae > Streptophyta > Magnoliopsida > Apiales > Araliaceae > Panax > Panax quinquefolius. The sequence goes on from JAINUW010000573.1 coordinate 281,160, forward strand.
GATAGGGTTATTGCTGCATCGGAGAATGGTGTCATTAGTTTGGTAGGCATATTACCCAACAGAATAATCCAGCTAATTGCAGAGCATTCAAAGTATCCTGTTGAACGACTTATTTTTCGCATGATAAAAGGTTTCTTGGCAGTATATCACAAGATAATATGTTGAAGCTATGGGATTTGGATGATTTACTGCAAGGTTCTAGAATTACTAAAAGAAGTTCTTTAGTTGTGGAAGACATTGAATGGATTAACATGGAGAAGTATTTTGATCAAAAGGAGTTCATAAATTGTGAAATGGATAAGTTATACAAGCATGTAAAATATGAGAAGCTAGTAAGAAAGATCAAGAAGAACAAATGGAAACTTCAAGCATTTGTGTCATATACATCAATGGAGATGACAAAAGAGTTTCTTGTGTTTGAAGGAATCAGAAGATCAAAATATTTTACGACATTGTGAAGAATAAATTGAAAAGTATGTATGCACAAGCCAATCATGTTTGATGATAAAGCATATACTTTGTAACAATCTTATTCATTTATTAATTAAAAGTATTAATTTATTAAAGGCTTTTAATTATCTACGTGATCTTTGTTTTTAAAATATGTGATAAACCCATAGTTTTAAGCAGTGCTTTTAGAATAATGATGATGATCATTCTAATGAAATCTAAATTCTTAGAAAGCTTAAAACTAAAATAGTTCCCAATCATTGGATTACTAAATTGGGGATTAGTGAATCCAGGATAGATTGGTACATACGTTCTTGCTTTCGTTGGATGAGGATGATTGATCTCATGATCATTTGTGTGTGGAACACTAAAGCAAGTATGTAGGTGCTTATTAGAGAATAAGTTCCTTTGAGCATTGGCTCGCTATGGAATACCTAATGGAGTTTTATTTGCTTTGTCGATAGGAATTCTGTAGTGATAGTAGTACAAGTGATCCTTGGACTTGAGATCATCATAGTATCTTGTGTATGATGAGTTATACTTTGAATTATTCCTTAAGACCCTTAGGGTATATCAAAGGGTATGCTTGGGTATAATAAGTTGTACATGGAGATAATGTATGATCGATAAAGAATCTACCACTTCTAATAAAAGAAGAGAAATGTCCTATGTGATTCGATAAATGACAACCCAAGTAGTCCTTGGCGGCGAGAATGAAATTAGAAAGGAGTTTCTAATTTGCATTATTTGGAGTTGTGCATTTAAGAGTCGAAATACATATAATTAAATAAAATAAGACTTGGTGGTAATTCCATGTCTTATATTTAATTGGGACATTGTATGGTGGAAGGATTGAATTGTATACGGTAACTATTTACTCAAAGGTTCTTTAATGATTAATGTTGAAATCTATATTATCGGAAAGTCGTTGATCATTAGGGAGGCTTATCCCTATTGTAGAATAAATATTATTTATTTAAATAAATTAATTATTTAATTTATTTATTTAAATAAGATTAGAATTATTCTAATTGATTTATTCACAAGGTTTAATATGGAGAACCTAAAGGGTCACACCATAAAAGGAAGAATAATTATTTAAGAAGTTAATGACATAATCGTAATAATATGTTATGTATATTTAATTTAATCTATGGTGATAGAATAAATTAAATAGCTTAATATTTATTATTTAATATTTAAGAAATATTAAATATAAATTAATAAGAGGAGTCTTATTAATATTATTACAATTATTATTATTTTAATTTCTAAAAGAGTTTAGGAATTAATTTAATATAAGTACTCTCATTTATTCCTAATAAGATTAGGAGGTTAAATTAATTAAAAGAGTTTAATTAATTATCCCTAATAAGATTAGGGAGCTTAATTAATTAAAAGAATTTAATTAATTAAATAAAACCCAATTCCTTAATTGTTAAGGTGGGTTGCCCACATCTATTAATAAGAGGAGTCTTATTATGGGTGTTAGGGGTTGTTGACTTTTTCAACAACGACATAATTCCAATTTGTTGGAGAGTACGCCCTTTTCTATAGAGATAGGAAAAACTAGGGTTTGAGCCAATACCCCTTCTTCTTGAATTCCTATTCTTCCTTGGTGGATCACCTCTAGAGGCCAAACACTTGAGTGGCTAACGTTGATCAAAGGAAGGAACCAAACCCGGTGGATTCAAGTTGAACGCGAAAAGGATTGGAGGTGAACTTGTACCTGAGGAAGCTCGATCTTCAAGGGTATGATTTTATTCTTTATCTTTTCGTTTAATTAATAATTATGCATAAAGGGTGATCCGGGTATATGGTTTGTAAATTTTTTTAAACTCTGATTTTTACACGCTTCCGCATTATTTTGCAATTTGATTGCGCACATGAATATTACAAACCTAACAGTGGCATCAGAGCCAAACTTTTATGCGAATTATTAATTGTTTTAATATGTATATTGATATGTGTTTAGAACAATTTAATTGGGCATAATTTAATTGTATAAAATTTATTTAATATAAAAAAAATAAAATAAAACCGGCAGCAACAAATTTTAATTTTTTTCGGCCCTTTATTCCAAGCAGCTTCAGGCCAGTATATCAAGGTGATGCACGCACGGAAATTAGGCCGGAAAGAGATGCATGCACGCACGAAAATAATCGTAAAAAAAAAAAAAGGAGATGCACGGAAATCGAGAAATTGCACATGAAAAACCGTGAATAAGGTGCTGGACCAAATCAAATATTTGGTATAGTTAATATTATATATATATAATAGTTATATATATAAAATATATTAACGTAATATATATATATATATATATATATATATATACGGATTATATATTAAAATTAAAATATATAATGGTTATTATATATTAATAATATATATATTTTAATTATTTTATAATTAAAATAAAAGTTTATTTTAATCTTAAAATAAAAGGTTTATTTTAATCTTAAAATAAAAGATTTATTTTAATTTTAAAATTAAATTTCATGCTAACTAATTAGAGTTGGAATTGGATTCCATGCTAACTAATTGGAGTTGAAATTGGATTGCCTAATTTCCTTAAATAAAGGAGTTTATTTAGATATGAAATAGGATTTCATATTATTCAAAAATAAAAGAGTTTATTTGTGAATAGGAAAGAAAATCCGTGTTTCCTTAAATAAAGGAGTTTATTTAATATGAAATAGGATTTCATATTATTCAAAATAAAAGAGTTTATTTGTGAATAGGAAAGAAAATCCGTATTTCCTTAAATAAAAGAGTTTATTTAAATATGGAATAAGATTTCATATTATTCAAAATAAAGGAGTTTATTTGTGAATAGGAAAGAATATCCGTGTTTCCTTTAATAAAGATTTTTTTTTACATGGAATTGGATTCCATAATTAATTAAAATAAAAGAGTTTATTTTAATTAAAGATTTTTATATATATATATATATATGGAATTGGATTCCATAATTAATTAAAATAAAGGAGTTTATTTTGATTAAAGATTTTGATTAAAATAAAATAGTTTATTTTATTCAAAATTGGATAAATTAAAATAAAATAGTTTTATTTTGATTTAAATTTGGATTAAAATAAAGGAGTTTATTTTGATTCAAAATTAGATTTTATACTAACTAAAGTTGCCCATTAAATGATATCAATATATATATTAAATGTTTATTATTCATGAGATGAATGTTATTTATTGATGTATATGGTGATGTGTATGATAATAAATGGGATTGATTATGGACTATTGACCGATATGATTGGATTTTATTTTAGTTGGATGCATGAATGTATGGGTTTTATTAAATGGGAATTCTGCGTACCTCGCCTTCTCTAATTTTTCTTAATGTAAATTCTATCTCCCTCCTATGTACTTCCCTCGATTTGCGATCAAGGTTTCTATTTATTTTAAATAGTTTTGTAATAGGAATATTTAGAATTATTTTGAAAAATTAGAGATCAAGGGACAAGCTTGAAGACCCCGTTTGTAATGGAGCCCAGGGTTTAAATGTAATAGTTATATTTAAATATTATTTCTTGCACCCCTAGGGTTTGACCTTTTGGTTCACTTGGTGGCTCTAGTGAACCAGAACTAGAATAAAAGTCCATAATCAATCAGGGGTAGAATATAGTATTCTATATGTGCATGCTTATACTATATATATTATATATTATGCAAACATGCTTCGCATGTTAATTAATATGACGCGTATTTTTATATATATATGTAAATGCTGCTAAACAAGATGAGACAAATTAATAACAAACCCCTCAATTTTTATATTAAGTCCTAAGCGTTCAAAGATATTTGGAATATCGAGCGTCGCCTTCTAGCATGATAAAATTAATAGAGTATTAAATATTTAATATGAGTTTGTTGTGTCACCACAAGGCAAGTATTAAGTATTTAAGATGTTAATTTATCACATTTGATGCTTATAAAGAAAATTGAACAATATTGTTTTGTTGTGTCACCACAAGGATGATATTTTTTTTTTTTGAATATATGGAGTGCTAGGTCGGACTTAACTTGGATAATTTTGATTTGGATGTGCCACCACTTGATCAAAATAATCTAAGAGGCAAAAATCTAAGGAGTTGCATAGTTGATGTAATTGACAAAAGTTGTCTACCTATTTATTTATATATAGTTTGTTGTGTCACCACAAGGCTATATACATTTGAAATGGGATCCTTATTCTCACTAGCAAATCTTTAATTAGATTTTCTTAGAACTATATAAGTGAGGGTAATATAGTTTGAAGAAAATAGTGGGAGATACCAATTTAAAACAAGACCTAATTTATTTTGGTAATTAATAATAGAATGTATGTTAAAATGTTGTTAATTACAAATTCATTTACGTAATTTTACAATGTCCAAAATTACTATCATCATGAAGCATATTAGATGCTAAATTAATCGGGAATCAATTAAGCGGATTGGTTAAGGAATTTGAGAATAGTTCATAGTTGAAAAGCTATCTTATGTCATATCGCCTATCCACTGCAATGGTTGCGCATAATGCCTACGAGGAAGAGATTGCTACTTTTAGAAAGTGGCAAGATGATGCTGCTGATTGGCTCAATGCATCATGCTCGCATCCATGAGTGCTTGAGCTTCGGCGTCGGATGAAACTATGGATGCTCCTACTATATTCCCGCACATCAAGTAGTTGATGGTGAGGAAAGTAGGACCGATAGATATCGAGATATCTAAGGAGCTCTTCCGATCTAGAATGAATGATGACACTATAAATGCGGATAAAAGTTCTTAACATGATCAATTTGATTGATCAATTAGAGACAACCGATTTTGTCATGGATGGAGAGTTGAGCCAAGATTTGATCTTGCACTCACTCCGGACTCCTTTCACAATTGTTGTGAATTTTCATATGAACAAGCTAGATATCGACCCATTTGATTTGCTTAACTATATATTGAAAAATGTTGAGAGTCACTTTCAACCAAGAAAGATCAAGTCTTCTTGGTAGGGGCCAAAGGATCTTCTAAAAAGAAGAATGATTCAAAGAAGGTAAATAGAAAGGCAAAACAAAGGATAATAAGAACAAAAGCGATACGAATAGCAAAGGAGTTTGCTTCCTTGCAATAAGCACGGACCTTTGGAAAGAGCTGCGAGAAGCATCTTGCAGAGGCTAACCAAAGAAGCTTAGTGAAGTTTTTTATAATCGCTTTTTGTTCATAATTGAAATAAATTTTTCTTTAAGTCGAGGTTCTACTTGGGTATTGGATACCTGACTTTGGTTATCATAAATATAGATTTATGAAGGGACCAAGCGTAAGTAGAAAGTTAAACAAATATAAGTAATCTATATGCGGGAAATGTAACAAAGGTTGCTACATTAGCCATAGAAACTTATAGTTTAGAAATGCCTACACGCAAGTCTATTAAGTCGATAAGTTGTTATTGTATTCCGAGTTCTTGTTAAAAATATTATTTCCATTTTATTGTTGGATGATGAAATCTTTGGTATTATAATTAAGAACAATTGTTGTTCTATTTATAATAATAATGTTTTGTATAGAAGCTGGAATATTACTTAATAAATTTTGTATACTTGACTTACATGAAAATAATTTTGCATATTGAACAAATTAGTATAAGAAAAGGAGATGATCATTCAAAGAGTTGAATGTATGTACTTGTTGAAATATAAGTGTGAATTATTTGAAAGGTTCAAATAATTGAAGTGAAACAAATTGACAATGTATTAAGATTCTTTGATTAGATTATGGAATAAATACTTGTGCAATAAGTTTCTAGATCATCTCAAATGGTTTTCTCATAATGGACACATCGATCTGTGATAATTGATTGATGTATATACGAATGAAAAATCGTACCTTGTTGGACATGATGCGGTCCATAATGATTTTACCGACATTCCAATATCCTTACGGGATAATGTCCAGAAAGCGGTTGCATATCTACGAAAATGGTAACCTCAAAGTTGGCCTCAAGACTCCATAAAAAGTTATGGATGGGGAGGATTCTAATCTTAAGTATGTTAAGATAAGGGGTTGTCCAACTTATGTGAAAAGGTTTCAAAGGATAAGCTTGGGACAAGATTTGACAAGTACAATTTGTGGGATATCCTAAAGTAAGTTTAGGGTATATGTTCTATAATCCCACTTAGCAAAAAGGTGTTTGTTACGAAATACGCTTCCTTCTAAGATAAAGGTCTTTATCATTGAAGGACTAGTGGGAGGATAATAGATCTTGAAGAGTTCAAGAACCACAAAACACTATAAGTCAAATAAGAGGAACCTATAGATGAATTGTTATCACACCACAACCCGATCGTAAATTTGGAATAATCAAGAAGATACCTAGGAGGTATGGATTCATCATGGATGATGATGATGAGGTACACATCATAGAAGATGATGATCCGATTACATACGATGAGGTAAGTGTTATGAACACTCGGAGAAATGGATTGAAGCAAGTTTCTCAAATATGGAACATTCGTTTTGATGAGGCAATCAAAAGAGTTTGATTTTATCAAAAATAAGAATGAACATAGTGTGTACAAAAAGGGTCGATTGGGAGCATCGTGAAATTTCTAGTATTATATGTTGATATACTACGGATAAGGAATGACATACCAATGCTACAATCAAGTAAAGATAAAGTTGTCTAAACATTCCTCCATGAATGATTTGGGAAGAGTATCTTAATTGGGGATAAAATCTATATAGATAGATTTTAGAGGATGCTCGACTTAACCCAAGGGCGTATATTCATTTGATGCTAAAGTCGTTTAGCATGGCAAACTCAAGAGATGTCTCATGTCGATGAGCTATGGAGTGTATCTCTCTTAATAGTCCCCACAGACTCAAGTTTTTCAGACAGACCAAGACGACCGAAAATCCACTTTAAGGTAAAAAGTTACCTTGAGCAATGGTGTAGTGAATTAGAAAGGTTCCAAGCTTGAGAAAGAGTTCTTTGGTTTAGTGATAAAGACAAAGTATATAGCTATAAATGAAGGCGCAAGTTGATTGTTTGGATTAAAAAGTTCATTACGAGAACTAGGAATAGTTCTAAGTCTCATCTTGGATCTAAACATGTGTTGCGGCACTTTCATTTGATTATTAGAATCATTGAAAGATGGAAATCACTATATAGAGATAGTGGACTCTCATAAACAACATTACATATCCATTAACTAAAGCTTATCCAATGTTGGCAGGATAATCGTCACTTTAGAAGAAGAGTATGAGTTACCATGACGATTGGCTTTAGTGCAAGTGGGAGATTGAAAGTAGTATGCACACAAGCCAATCATGTTTGATGATAAAGCATATACTTTGTAACAATTTTATTTTATTTATTAATTAAAAGTATTAATTTATTAAAGGCTTTTAATTATCTACGTAATCTTTGTTTTAAAATATGTGATAAACCCATAGTTTTAAGAAATGCTTTTAGAATAATGATGATGATCATTCTAATGAGATCTAAATTCTTAGAAAGCTTAAAACTAAAATAGTTCCCAATCATTGGATTACTAAATTGGGGATTAGTGAATCCGGATAGATTGGTACATACGTCGTTTGCTCATTGGATGAGGATGATTGATCTCATGATCATTTGTGTGGAGACACTAAAGCAAGTATGTAGGTGCTTATTAGAGAATAAGTTCATTTGAGCGTGGCTCGCTATGGAATACCTAATGGAGTTTTATTTGCCCGTCGATAGGAATTCTGTAGTGATAGTAGTACAAGTGATCCTTGGACTTGAGATCATCATAGTATCTTGTGTATGATGAGTTATACTTTGACTTATTCCTTAAGACCCTTAGGGTATATCAAAGGGTATGCTTGGGTATAATAAGTTGTACATGGAGATAATGTATGATCGATAAAGAATCTACCACTTCTAATAAAAGAAGAGAAATGTCCTATGTGATTCGATAAATGACAACCTAGTAGTCCTTGGCGAATGAGAATGAAATTAGAAAGGAGTTTCTAATTTGCATTATTTGAGTTGTGCATTTAAGAGTCGAAATACATATAATTAAATAAAATAAGACTTGACAAAGTAATTCCGTGTCTTATATTTAATTGGGACATTGTATGGTGGAAGGATTGAATTATGCGGTAACTATTTACTCAAAGGTTTTTAATGATTAATGTTGAAATCTATATTATCTAGAAAGTCATTGATCATTAGGGAGGCTTATCCCTATTGTAGAATAAATATTATTTATTTAAATAAATTAATTGTTTAATTTATTTATTTAAATAAGATTAGAATTGTTCTAATTGATTTATTCACAATCGGTTTAATATGGAGAACCTAAAGAGTCACACCATAAAAAGGAAGAATAATTATTTAAGAAGTTAATGACATAATCGTAATAATATATTATGTATATTTAATTTAATCTATGGTGATAGAATAAATTAAATAGCTTAATATTATTATTTAATATTTAAGAAATATTAAATATAAATTAATAAGAGGAGTCTTATTAATATTATTACAATTATTATTATTTTAATTTCTAAAGAGTTTAGGAATTAATTTAATATAAGTACTCTCATTTATTCCTAATAAGATTAGGAGGTTAAATTAATTAAAAGAGTTTAATTAATTATCCCTAATAATATTAGGGAGCTTAATTAATTAAAAGAATTTAATTAATTAAATAAAACCCAATTCCTTAATTGTTAAGGTGGGTTGCCCACATCTATTAATAAGAGGAGTCTTATTATGGGTGTAGGGGTTGTTGACTTTTTTCAACAACTGACATAATTCAATTTGTTGGAGAGCACGCATACTTCTATATAGAGATAGGAAAAACTAGGGTTTGAGCAATACCCTTCTTCTTGAATTCCTATTCTTCCTTGGTGGATCACCTCTAGAGGCCAAACACTTGGGTGGCTAACGTTGATCAAAGGAAGGAACCAAACCGGTGGATTCAAGTTGAACGCGAAAAGGATTGGAGGTGAACTTGTACACGAGGAAGCTTTCGATCTTCAAGGGTATGATTTTATTCTTTATCTTTTCGTTTAATTAATAATTATGCATAAAGGGTGATCCGGGTATATGGTTTGTAAATTTTTTTAAACTCTGATTTTTACACGCTTCCGCATTATTTTGAAATTTGATTGCGCACATGAATATTACAAACCTAACATAAATTTGGTTTACGGGAGGCCTTGTTAGCAACTAAACCAAATTAATTCTAGATTATTCAAGAATTAATATTAGTACATGAATGGATAATGTCAAAGTACATGATACATGTATTTGAAATGTCTTGAAACATGTAATGGTTAGGTTAATGTACATGAATGTGGTCATGTAGTAATTATTAATGTGGTTCTAGAAGTATCATATGAGTCCTATAAATAGTCATGTACTTGGATCATTTTAATCAAGTGAAATGAAAGTGTTCTTATGATCTCCAAAGTTATATTTCACTTCTTCTATAATTTATCATCTTTCATAAATTTCCAATAGGAATCAGATACCACGTTTGTTTGAATAAAAGAGTTTATTTAAAAAATTTACATTAACTTGGAATTGGATTCTACGTTTGTTTGAATAAAAGAGTGTATTCATATATGGAATAGGATTCCATGTTTCCTAGAATAAAAGAGTTCATTCACATATGGAATAAGATTCCATGTTTTCTAAAATTAAATGTGTTTAATTTTAATAAGGAATAAGATTCAACATATTTTATTTTCCGGCAATTTTAAGTTAAAATAAATGAGTCTATTTTGTACTTGAAATTGGATTCCTTGTTAATTAAATCAAAGGAGTTTAGTTTATTTTTATTGAAAATTGGAAAAAATAAAATAAAAAAGCTTATTATGATTTTGATTAAAAATAAAGGAGTTTATTTTGTTTCAAAATTGTATTTTATGCTATTTAAAATTCCCATTAAATCGATATCAATGTATATATTAAATGTTTATTATTCACGAGATGAATGTTTTTTATTGATGCATATTGTTACACCCCCAAATCTGGATACTTCATTCCCACAAAATTTGGTTTTCACTTTCCATTCATTCATTTCTAACTACGCAAATATAATAAAATTTAAACAATAAACTTTCCCTTTCAATTGTTACATCTGTGACGCCCCCAAATTCAGGTACTTGAAACCCGAACTCGGTGCTTCATGATACCATTTCTATGAGCGGAATAATACTAATAATAATAACAATAATATAAATATCAAACTTAATTTACATAATTATCAGAGTCTAGTTCCCAAGTATATAACCTTTAAATATTCATTACATGATAATAATAATATATATCATCCTTATCATAATAAAGTTAAACTATTACATAAAATAGCACCAACTTATTCTACAACCTTCCCTTTCCCTTTGTTCTTAGCCGAGCCTTCTGGTTGTTCACACTTAGCTGAAAACATTTAAATTAAGCAAGGATGAGCATTTGAGTGCCCAGGAAGTAATAGCAATTATAAATATTATCTGAAATGATTAAATGTTTTCTTTGTACTACCCTTCTACAACGAATCAATAGTTGTGAAGTAAACTGAATCCATAATAATATATTAATTCTATATCAAATTTTTGAAACTATGTACTGACTATAACTGGGGATTAGTAGATAGACTATGAACATTGTTTTCTATTTTCGAAAATGTTAAACAAAACTTCATCTGCTAACCGTCATAACTTATGGGCACGGGAGGTGATCAGCCCATTATGCCCTGTATTGATCAGTACTACATGTAAGAACGATATTATCATTCATCTATCCGCCTTTGGCACACAAAAAGTTTTCCCATGTACGTGATGTTCATACTTAGTCTCGGGATTCCAAACCAAAACAATTCGGTCGGATAATAGTAAGGTTTTATCTTGTTCAACAATAATTTATAATTCCACACACACATATATATATATATATATATATATATATATATATATATATCTTGGAAATTAATAAATGTGTATCAACATGTGATTAAATACAATGATTATCCAAGTGGGGACACTTGTATAACCATATATAAAAATTAACGAACAGAATATATATCTGAATTACAATATAATATCATGTTGATAATCAATGATCGGATATAATATATATAACACAATAGGGTTAATAATCTGGTACAATAATAATATAATTCTGAGACTTTCTTACTTATGTTCATTGCATAAAAGAAATGCAAAGGTAGGATACTTTCCTGGTCTGCTGCTTACAATATGCAACTTAGTTTTTATCTTTTGTATAACAACCTATCAGTAATAAGATCATTTTACTGATTAGAATAACATATCGTAACACATAATACTGCTTATTGCAGTCAGCACAATACCTAATCACATTATTACACATGTTTAATAGTCATTGGATCATAAACAAACACATATCTAATCAAATTATCTAAGTCTAGATCAATTTCTGAAACATGTCGGTGTACCGACGGCTTTATCGGATAATTATCGATTCTAAGACTCTATCCAGAAATTTAATAACTATAAGTATCAGTCATATTATTTTTAAATGACTTATAATAATTTTTAAACATTTATCATGAATTTTCAAACACCGGAATCATTATTAAATGATTTAAATATTAAATAATTCTATTATCATTAATATTAAACTATTAATGAAACCATTGCCAAAATATTAAAGTTATTTATAATAACTCAAAATACTTTTAAAGTATTAATATTACACTGAAATAATTTTTAAAACATTTAAAAATCATTTTTAAATAATTACCATTAATATTTAAATATTAATGTATCATTTATCAAAATATTAAAAGTTATTAAGTATAACTTAAAATATTTTTAATTCATTTATATCCTTTTTAAATAATTTTTAGATTAATAAAACAATTTTAAAACTATTTAATTAATATAATTATTAATGAAATTATTCTTTAAATATTAAAAGTTATATCTTATAACTTAAAATATCTTTAAACACTTTATTTTCATTTAAAATAATTTTTAAAATTATTTTTAAACTAAATTATTTAATATAATTATTAAATAACTTTAATATCATTAATAATAATTAATTAATGAAATTTACCTTTAAATATTGAAAGTTATATTTTATAACTTCAAATATTTTAAATACCTTATTATTATTTAAAATGATTTTTAATATAATAAAATGATTTTAATTTATTTATTTATTTCATTTATTAAATGACTTAATTATCATTAATATTAATTTATTAATGAAATTGATCACAAAATATTAAAAGTCATTAAAAATAACTTAAAATATTTTCTTATATCATAATATAATTTTAAATGATTTTTCAAGTATAAAAATCATTTTTAAATAATTTATTTAATATAATTATAAATTAAATTAATTACCTTTAATATTTTAAAAATATTAAATATTTATGAAATATATTAAAATTATTAAAACTAATTTTAGAGTACATTAAAATAATTTTAGTAATTTAATTTGTATTTTTTAATAATTTAAAATTAATTTTCTATAATTATTTAATAAAAAATATATTTTTCGGAAATTAAGTGTCGCTAAAGACCGCCTATAGTATATGAATAAATCGTTATATAGGTGTTCTTCATGTGTTCTTCATCAAACCCAAAAAATCGTATAGATTCTGAAAGGTGGGTGAGTTTGAGAAAGCATAGATCTTGGATCTTAGAGTTTCTGGGCATGTTGTGTGACGCCCCCAAAATAGGTATACATCACCTATTCTGAGTCGCGAAATACATGGTACAGAATACAAATACAATCTTTAATATACAACAAGAAAGTTATGAGTTTTAATACAAATATTATCTTCAGATAATATCCACTCTCGTAATAAGTCCTCATTACATTTATTGTCACACTATTTAACGAATAGTGAGGACTACTAATCTTATCATACGGGATCAGTCCACTCAGGTTCCGACTAGTCCCATTGCCACGTTCTCATTCCCTGAAGAGAATAGTGAAGGAAAGGGTGAGCTCAACTAGCCCAGTAAGAAATATTATGACTAAGATAATGCAGAATAAATTATCATTAGTCTTCAACAATGTTAAACTAATAAAATACAATAGACATCAAGTTCAACTACAGTGGAACAAGCAATCCATTAAAAGAGTCAAGTATAGAATAAAATCTACTATATTTTATGATTTAAAAAGTTTTTCATCACTTTTATCCCTGAGACTCAACTTAATAAATAATCCACATCATCAAATCATCCCTGCACTACAGGCCAAGGATATTATTTAGTATCACGACCACGAATTATCCATGCACTACAGGCCAAAGATAACCGTGTTTTCATCAACAGTCTTGATCATGCCATAAAACAATTCATCTTTGCTCCCTTGGCCGAAGAGAATCCATAGCCATAATCATACCAAAAGATGTCCATCAATGCACTACGGTCCAATGAGTACTTTTTTCACATCATTTGTAACATTACGGTCATGATTATACCGAATAATCCCTGATCATAATCATACCAAGTCCATCTATTCACTACAGGCCACAAATGACTTTCAACAAAATATAAACATGAGGATGATGACAATGATATAAGAATTCAATAAAACAAGTTCAAGAATTAATTTATTCGGGAACTAATAACGTCCAAATTGTCAACATGATACTTCTTTATAGAGTAAAATTCAAGAATGCTCGAAAGAATATTTCCATTAAAAGATACTGGATGAAGTGCAAATATCAAGGATATTCCACTAATTTCATGGAGTATAAAAGTCAAAACTTTAACCAACTAAATATAATAAAGAATGGAATAACAAAAGAAATCACCATGCATGCAGTACTTCGCATGGACAGGTTATTCTAACAGAATAATAAATAACGGAACCGGTCAAAGCGTAATACGCGCAAGCGGGGATATTCTAATGTAATAATAAAGAATGGAATAACGCTGTAAATCACCATGCATGCGGTGCCCAGATGAGCGAGTTATTCCAATGAATAATAAATAACGGAACCAGTCCGGCCAGTAAAACGCACGCAGGCGGGATATTCTAACAGAATAATAAAGAATGGAATAACAACAAAAATCACCATGCATGCGGTGCTTGCATAGGCGAGTTATTCAGCGAGAATAATAAATAACGGAACTAGGTCGGCGTAAAACGCATGCAGACGAGGATATTCAATGAGAATAATAAAGGCGGAACCCGGTCCGGCGTAAAACGCATGAGCGAGGATATTCCAGCGAGTAATAATAAAGAGCGGAACCGAATTCGGCATAAAAGCGCACGCAGAATATTCCAGCGAGAATAATAAAGAGGCATAACTAGGTCCAAACAAAAACGCATGAGCGAGGATATTCCAAGAATAATAAAGAATGAAATAACAATGAAATTTCACCATATATGCGGTGCCAGATAGGCAAAGTTATTCAAAGAGAATAATAAATAATGGAATAACAGAAGAATTTCACCAAGTATAGGGTAGACCACGTATACATGCAGTTTATTCCAACAGAATAATAAAGAATGAAATAACAGAAGTTCTCTTCATGAATATGAAAAAAAAATAATACCCCTTACCTTATAAAGAAGAGTACTCCGATGGTAGGGCAGGGATATACTTGAAGAAACTTGTACTACGCTCAAAGCTTTTTTAAACGCTAAAGAAATACGCTCAAGATTATAGAAGAAGAATTCTCTCTACAGTTTCTCTCTCTTAGAGTTTCAGTGAATTCGGTAAGAAATAATAAAGGAATGACTTCTATTTATAGAAGAATGGACTGAATAGTAACCAATCCATGAACGGTCCAGATCAATTTACTTTAAATGGATTATTACAGATTGGTTTACAATAAAATATAATATATTCTATTTGTAATCTAATAAAACGAATAACTTTTAAAAAGATTTTACTATGCAAACAGTATATATAATAAAATAAAATATAATCTAATTATTGTCTAATAAAATAGATAACTTTATAAAAGTATTACATTTTATATAAAAAGATTTTACTATTAGCCTAATAAAACAAATAACTTTATAAAAGTATTTTGTTTTATATAAAACTTTTTTTACATTTTATTAAATTAATAATACTAATAAAACAAAACTTATACCGAGTGACTTCAAATAACGTGTGATACTACGCGTGAACTCTCGTCATAATAATTGAACAAAAGCGGTGACTTCTCACATAAGCATCGATAATTAATCACAGGTGTGCTACTATGTAACCCACGTAGACATCGTATTTTTTACTACCGAGTAGTTCAACGGTATTAAGCTGTAAAACTTATTTGTTATTTTCATAAAAATATTTTTGTCGTTTTTTTATCCAAGCCAATAATTACATTGTGGGGTCCACCAATGATTGTGCCGTCGTACGAATATTCCCCGACACAAAGAATATTCCCCAACCAATCGAATAATATAACAACTTGCATACTTTGTAAAATTTATAAATATTACCCATAACTATAGCATTATATTAAATCCACACCATAATATTCAAAAAAAAAATCGAGAAATTTAAATCTTTATTCATAAAATTTGGGATTTTACATGTTGTTAGTCAGATATTGTAGTGCTAGTTCAAGACTACAAGATCCAACAACAAACACGATCATAGAACACATAACCAAAGAGATCTGAGCCTCCAAAGTGGCTGTCAGAGCTATTTTTCATTTCTTGGTTTGCCCATAAATAAAGAATAGTTCGACTGCCTTACTTTGGGCTTCCACAACTTGAAATCATGTTGATGTTTTAGTGATTTAAGAGTTCTAGATTGTAGCTAGCATGTAAGAAAAGAGATCTATTCCATAAAATACAAAGAACATCAACAGAATCAACCGTTATGATCCTGTCAAACCATGTTAATAGACATTTTCATATGTTTTCTGGGTTACCAAGAAAACAAAGAACATGCTCGACTTGCTTGGTTTGAGCGTCCACTACAATCACCTAGTTAAATGTTTAGGAGATTTTAAGGCATAAACATGGAGTCCATATACCAGACTACAACTTAGATATAACAACAACATCAAAATAACATCGGTCAACGACCTTTGACCAACAATATTTATCAATCTATGCATGATCTGGTCCTGATATGAGTTCCAAAACACAGATTGCATGACATACTACATGTATCAACCTTTAAAACTCTAAATCAATAAACACACTGAGATCTAGAAGGTCTGATATTCATTGTCAGACATTAAAAACAAAAATTTTTAGATTTTGTAAAATGCTAGATCTGAGCCTATAGATGTTATGGATCTAACATCTATCAACCCAGATCATCATTATACACTACTAACAACATATTTTAACACTAAATCATAACATTTAACATATCATTAAATGTCAGATTTTCAAGTTAGGGTTTATACCTTCGATGATCAAATTCTGATTCAAGGCCACTGATTTGGTTATATGTATTGGTGGGGCTGGTTTTTGGGACTGAAAAGCTATAAGAATTAGTGGGTTTTGAGTTGAGAGAGATAGGTTGAGTGTTTGTGCAGAAATGACTAACAAATGACATTCTCTCTCTCCCAATCTATATATACAAGTGTTAGATGCATGAATTGGCTGAACATAGACTAATGTGCTAGAGATTTAGGTTATGCTAAGTTAAGATTTTAGGTCACCAACTCCAATTTTGGCTAGATACACAAGCAAGCTTATTAAAGAATAAAAAAGGCATTTTGGACAATAACCTTAAAATTTTAATGGCCAAATTGTAATCTTGATAAACCATTAGGGTTTGACCCTTAGAGTTTAACCCTAAGGTTTAACATATAGAATTTATAGGATTTCTAATTAGGGTTTGTACAAAAATAAAAATTTTAGTTTCTAAAATTTGTAATTAGGGTTTCCTTAATTAGATTAGGTTTCTAAATAAATTATACATGATCATTAGGGTATTATTTACTAATTATAATTAACCTTGCTAATTTAGTAATTAGGGTTTACAATTTTGATAATTAGGGTTATCAAATCACAATTAGGGTTTCTAATTACTAAATTAGGGTTCTAGTCATTAGGGTTTTAAATTACTAATTAGGAATTTCCTAATTAGCAATAAAATCTACCTTACATGATATTAATCACACTGACACAATTTCTGACTGATCATAAACTTCGGTTTAAGTTTCACATTAGGGTTTCTCTAATTAATTTTATAATACGCAATAAAAATCATATAACAAAAATCACTACATAGTCATGAACTATTATTTAAATTTCAAAAAAGGGTTTAACAAATTTATGCTAGGATTTTGACATTATACACCATAATTGACCAACCATTAACAATACGTACATGCAATACATATTCATAGCACTGAAAAATCAAAATATAATTAATATTATATTATTATTATTCTCATTCCTTGATCAAAATCCAAAATTAGGGTTTGGATACCATATCTGATTTATCTTTCATATTTAACATTATTAATTAAGTTAAAATAATTAACTTAATAATCGAACTAAAATTCATATAATATAATAAAATAATTATTATAATTATTCTATAATCATTTCATACATTAAATAAATAATATATAATTATATTTTTCAAGGAAAATAATTAATAAAAACATTTCTACAATAAAATTAATTATTATAAGAATATAGTTTATAATGATCAATAATTCTTAAATAAAATTATTTGTAATTATTCATGTAATATATATATTCTTATTTATCACATAAATATATATACTTTGACTTATACATACTTTCCATATTTATTTTAATAAAAAAAATAAATTATACGCAAAATTTCTGTTTTATTTATATAGAAAATCTTGGGTTATTACATTCACCCTCCCTTATAAAGATTTCGTCCCCGGAATCACCGTTTTAAAACTTTTACATACAAGGGTGCATAGCATACACAATCATTGCAAGTAGATTTCGATCATAATTGATCGAACTAATCTTTAACTATTCAGTATAAAGCTTGTCTATCTGATTAAACGGAAATTTAATTTCTAAAAGAACGCAAATTCATCCTTAAAATATTTTACTATATATAGGAAAATCATGTATAAGAAAATTAAAAGTTATATGAATAATACCTGGAGTTCCATCGTCAGCTGCTATAGTATCCTGGAGCGTCATGTTGAAGACTCTTGCGGTTGATTTCATTGGCTTGATGGATGACGTTGGTCTCGTGATCGCCAGAGTCCTGCCGCCCTTGCCCGTTTTCACGCTTCCTGCCTCCATTCTCCTTTTCAGGCAATCCTTCACCTTGTGCTCTGTCGACCCGCATATAAAGCAACCAGTGTTTATCCTTGGATTGGGGTCAGTTAGGAGAGATATGGCCCTTCTTCCCACACTTATAGCATACAAACTTTTCCTTCAAACACTCACCTGTATGGTTTTTTCCACAATTCTTACACGACACCACCTGCTTCTTCACGCCTTCCTGTTTCACCTGGACATTTCCAAAATAGTTCCCCTTCCTCTTTGAACCCCTATTCCCACTATTAGTTTCCACCTTCACAGTTCCTACGACCTTGCATTTGTTCTTCTTTTCCTTGTTGTAGAGGCTCATAGCCTCACTCCCCTCCTCAGCTATAATGGCTTTTTCTAAAAGTGCCGCAAATGTAGAGATCTACAACACCGCCACCTTGTTGTAGAGCCAGGGTTTTAATCCGAGCTCAAACCTCATTTCCTTCCTATCCTTTGTATCAACTTGATGCGGAGCGAACCTAGTCAACTCATTCAACTTTGCGGCATATTCTACAACTAACATATCCCCTTGCTTCAACTCCAGAAATTTTACCTCCATTCTAGCCTGCATACTAGATGAAAAATAATTCTCAAAAAATAAAGTTTTAAACCTATCCCAAGAAACTACTCCTTCTCTTGCCCTCGCCTGATTCGCTTCCCACCAAAAATTTGCCTCCCCTTTCATCATATAAGTGGCAAAAGCGGTCTTTTGCCCCTCATCTACCCTAGCTATTACAAATGCCTTTTCAATCTCTTTAACCCAAGTTTGGGCTTCAACATGGTCAGTTGTCCCTTTGAATTATGGTGGTCCTATAACCTTGAAATCTTTAAAGTTTGCCAAGCAATTGTCTGGCTGGTTCCCAACAACTGGAATTCCTTGTTGCATAGCATGTGCTACCATGTTTGCAAAGTTTTGCATCGGGTCTTGCTGTTGTCCCTTAGCATTGTTGACAGATTCTTCAGCCCTTTGATTTCAAGTTTGTCGTCTTGGCGTCATTATCTGATTAAATAAAACATAATTTATTCTTTATTAACTTACATTCTAAACCTTATCGTATAAGTTTAATATATTAAACTTATCTCAAACATAGATTTATATTCATTCAACGATTTCAAAATACTTTACATAGCACATACTGCTTTAAACATTACCTATCCCTTTGAGACTACAAAAGTCAGGATTTGCTACACCACTTGTACAAAAGTTTTAGAATATTACATTACACATGCATACTAATCACACATATTACATTAAACACACCTACACAACAGAACATATACTACCTATTCCCTAAGCCTTTTTCTTGGACAACATTTCACCTGATGACCTTCCAATCCACAAATAAAACATGCACCTGGTTTATAGTCGGGACAATTAAGAGTGGTATGTCCCTCATAGTCGCAAATGTAACATATCCTTTTCCATTTTTCTTATCGGATTTTCCTAAGTCGTAGTCTTCTATTTTTCTTTTCCCCTTCTTGCTCGGAGATGCACACGATTTGTTATTTCTGGCTCCCATCTGATCAATTTGGATTTTAAGCTTATCTTGTTCTTCAATCATTTCTATTAAGGCTTTTTGTAATTGACTATTTAGCCGCTTTTCTATTTCTCACAGCTTTTCCAGAGAAGAAACCGTGCTCCTCAGATTCTGCACCTCCGTTGATGCTTGATCAGCTTCAACTTTAGTGTCCGAATCACTATCTGTCAATTCCACCATTTTTGGATCTGGTACTACGTTTTCCATAACAACCACCTCATCCGAATTGTTTTCATTGTGAGCCTCTATTTCAGCTATTGGCATCGATATTAGCTCGGGTGTATGGATTTGATCCTTCTCCATGCTATAAGCATATAACAAGCCTTTTCCACCTGACATCTACACACATAAATTATCCTGATTAGTATATAGTATATACACACACCAAATAATTGTTTTATATAAGTTATCTTTTATTTTGCTTGACGATGAATTTATTCAATTCATCTTCTATTTTAAACTCTATATGAGTCATTTATATTTTCAATGTTTCTCTCTGTTCTAAGGTTATAGCCTAAGGTCTAACCCACTTAAGGTTTCTAACCATAAAGCTTTGATACCAACTTGTGACACCCCCAAATTCAGGTACTTGAAACTCGAACTTGGTGCTTCACGATACCATTTCTATGAGCAGAATAATACTAATAATAATAACAATAATATAAATATCAAACTTAATTTACGTAATTATCAGAGTCTAGTTCCCAAGTACGTAACCTTTAAACATTCATTACATGATAATAGTAATATATATCATCCTTATCATAATAAAGTTAAACTATTACATAAAATAGCGCAAACTTATTATAACCTTCCCTTTCCCTTTGTTCTTAGCCGAGCCTTCTGGTTGTTCACACTTAGCTGAAAATATTTAAATTAAGCAAGAATGAGCATTTGAGTGCCCAGGAAGTAATAGCAATTATAAATATTAGCTGAAAGGATTAAATATTTTCTTTGTACTACCCTTCTACAACGAATCAATAGTTATGAAGTAAACTGAACCCATAATAATATATTAATTCTATATCGAAATTTTGAAACTACGTACTGACTATAACTGGGGATTAGTCGACAAACTATGAACATTGTTTTCTATTTTCAAAAAGGTTAAACAAAACTTCATCTACTAACCATCATAACTTACGGGCATGGGGGGTGATAAGCCCGTTATGCCCTGTATTGATCAATACTACATGCAAGAATGATATTATCGTTCATCTATCCGCCTTTGGCGCACAAAAAGTTTTCCCAAGTGCGGGATGTTCATACTTAGTCGGGATTCCAAACCAAAATAATTCGGTTGGATAATAGTAAGGTTTTATCTTGTTCAACAATAATTTATACACATATATATATTATATATATATATATATATATATATATATATATATATATACTAGAAATTAATAAATGTGTATCAACATATGATTAAATACTGATGATTATCCAAGTGGGGACACTTGTATAACCATATATAGAAATTAATGAGCGAATATATATCTAAATTACAATATAATACCATGTTGATAATAATGATAATATATATATATATATATATATATATATATATATATATATATATAACAATGGGGTTAATAATATAGTACAATAATAATATAATTTTGAGACTTTCTTACTTATGTCCATTGAATAAAGGAAATGCAAAGGTAGGATACTTTCTTGGTCTGCTGCTTACAATATACAACTTAATTTTTATCTTTTGTTTAACAACCTATCAGTAATAAGATTATTTTACTAATTAGAATAACATATCGTAACACATAATACTGCTTATTGCAGTCAGCACATTACTTAATCACATTATCACACATGTTTAACAGTCATTGGATCACAAACAAACACATGTCTAATCAAATTATCTAAGTCCAGATCAATTTTTGAAACATGTCGGTGTACCGACGGCTTTATCGGGTCTAAGACTCTATCTAGAAATTCAATAAATATAAGTATCAGTCATATTATTTTTAAATGACTTATAATAATTTTTAAACATTTACTATAATTTATCATGATTTTTCAAACACCGGAATCATTATTAAATAATTTAAATATTAAATAATTCTATTATCATTAATATTAAACTATTAATGAAACCATTGCAAAAATATTAAAGTTATTTATAATAACTCAAAATACTTTTAAAGTATTAATATTAGCCTTAAATGATTTTTAAAACATTTAAAATCATTTTTAAATAATTACTATTAATATTTAAATATTAATGTATCATTTATCAAAATATTAAAAGTCATTAAGTATAACTTAAAATATTTTTAATTAAATTATATCCTTTTAAATGATTTTTTAGATTAATAAAACCATTTTAAAACTATTTAATTAATATAATTATTACATAAATTTAATATCATTAATATAATATTAATAATTAATATTAAATTATTAATGAAATTATTCTTTAAATATTAAAAGTTATATCTTATAACTTAAAATATCTTTAAACACTTTATTTTTATTTAAAATAATTTTTTAAAATCATTTTTAAAATAATTTATTTAATATAATTATTAAATAACTTTAATATCATTAATAAAAATTAATTAATGAAATTTACCTTTAAATATTGAAAGTTAAATTTTATAACATCAAATATTTTTAAATACCTTATTATTATTTAAAATGATTTTTAATATAATAAAATTATTTTTAATTTATTTATTTAATTCATTTATTAAATGAATTAATTATCATTAATATTAATTTATTAATGAAATTGATCACAAAATATTAAAAGTCATTAAAAATAACTTAAAATAATTCTTATATCATAATATAATTTTAAATGACTTTTCAAGTATAAAAATCATTTTAAATAATTTATTTAATATAATTATAAAATAAATTAATTACCTTTAATATTTCAAAAATATTAAATATTTATGAAATATATTAAAAATTATTAAAAACTAATTTTTAGACTTTAAAATAATTTTTAGTAATTTAATTTGTATTTTTTAATAATTAAAACTAATTTCCTATAATTATTTAATAAAAATATAATTTTCAGAAATTAAGTGTCGCTAAAAACTGTCTATTGCGACAGAACCGTCGCTATAGGTGTTGTTCATGTTCTTCATCAAACCCAGAAAATCATGTCAGTTATCGAGTGGGTGAGTTTGACCAAGCATAGATATTGGATCTTAAAGTTTCTGGGCATGTTGTTAGTAAGATATCGTAGTGCTAGTACATGACTACAAGATCCAACAACAAACACGATCATACAACACATAACCAAAGAGATCTGAGCCTCCAAAGTGGCTGTCAGATCTGTTCTTCATTTCTGGTGATGTTTTAGTGATTTAAAAGTTCTAGATTGTAGCTAGTGTAAGACCCCAACTTTTATGAATAAAGATGATTTTTCTATGAATATTATTTTTGAGTATTATGGAATGAATTTGATATAATGTTATAGTTGTGGGTAGTATTTATAAATTTTGCAAAGTACGCAAGTTGTCTTATAAATATTCGATTGGTAGGGAATATTCTTTTTTGCGGGGAATATTCGCATACAACGACACAATCATTGGTGGACCCCACGGAACGGAATTATCATTTGATTGAAAATGACAAAATATTTTATAAATAACGACGGAGGTGTTATTGTTAAAACCGTTGAACTACCCGATAGTAAAAGTATAGTAATACTGGCGTGGTTGCATAGTAGCACGCAGTATTGGTTATTGATGCTTACGTAAGAAGTCACTCGGTTATACTCAATTATTGCTACTGAGAATTGCCGCATCATATCTCTCATATTATTGATTCGATTATTGTCAAGATTTATCTCGCATTATATGTTATATTATTAAATCAATAATTGAGATGACAAAGTTATTCATATTATTAAATTGCAATATTTACAATGTCTAGAAGTTCATCGAGGAGAGGTTTGGTGACCTAATTGCTTGGCGCCATAGGAGAAATCCTTATTGGAAAGCCCCCTCTTTCCTAGGATTATTCGGTATAATCATCACCGTAATGTTACAAATGATGTGGTAAAAGTCCTGATTGTCCCGTAGTGCATTGATGGACAGTTGTTGGCATGATCATGACCATTGATGAATACACGAATATCCTTGGCCCGTAGTGCATGGATAATTTGTGGTCGTGACCCTACTGAATATCCTTGGCTATAGTGCAGGGATGATGTGGATTATTTATTAAGCTGAGTCTCAGTTATAAAAATTGATGAAAACGTTTTAAATCATAAAAGATAGTAGATTTTATTCTCTACTTGACTCTTTTAATGGATTGCTTGTTAAGATTCTTGATTAAACTTGATGTCTATTGTATTTTATCGTTAAACATTGTTGAGGACTAATGATAATTTATTCGCATTATCTTAGTCATAATATTTCTTCTTGGGCTAGTTGAGCTCACCCTTTCATCAACGTTTCTCTTGGAAAATGAGAAAATAAATGGGACGAGTCTGGGGAACAGATTGACATCCGAGATGATAACATTAGTAGTCCTCACTATTACATTAAATAGTGTGATAATAAATGTAATGAGGACTGAATTTGAGTTTGTATCATCGCCTATGAGGACTCCATTGAGAATGGATATTGTCTAGAAGGCAATATTCTTGTTTAAACTCTCGATTTATGTTTTACACTGACAGGTTGTATAATTATGTTGTATTTGATTTTTGTACCATTTATTTGGCAACTCAAAATGGGTGATGTATACCTATTTTGGGGGCATCACAGTTAGTATACAAGAAAGGAGATCTATTACATAAAATACAAATAACATCAGCGTAATCAATAAGAGGATTATGATTGATTGAACCATGTCAGTCGACATGTTCATATGTTTTATGGGTTACCCAGAAAACAGAGAACATGCTCGACTTTCTTGGTTTGACCGTCCACTACAATCACCCACTTCAATGTTTAGGAGATTTGAAGGCATAAACATGGAGTCCATATACCAGACTACAACTTAGATACTACAACAACATCAAAACAACATAGAAAATTCTAAAATATTAATTATTCTAAAATATCAAAACATTTCTAAAATAATTATTATAAGAATAATTAATAAAAACATTTCTATTATAAAATTAATTATTATAAGAATCTAGTTTATAATGATCAATAATTTTAAAATAAATTTATTTGTAATTATTCATGTAATACATATATTTTATTTATCACATAAATACATATACTTTGACTTATACATATTTCCCATATTTATTTTAATAAAAAAAAAAAAAAATTATTATATTAAAATTTCTATTTTATTTATATAGAAAATCTTGGGTTATTACAACATCAATATGTCCAATAAACTCTCTCAAGTTATCTAACCTTTGAAATAAACATTAAGTGTGGAAAATTAAATAATACATCACAATATTTAAAATAAAGTTTGATATCAAGAAAGTCAATAAAATTTAAAAGTCTTCAACACTTGTTTAATTTTCTTTTCCTTTTGCTAGTGGTAGGTTCATCGACCTTCTCAATGTTAGCTGCAATGATTATATATGCAAGAGTGAGCAAAACAAATGCTCACTTGAAACGACAATGAATAATAACATAATAACAACTGCCAATTAATAGGCTCAATAGAACTGAATAATATTCTCTATCAACAATAATCAAGAACTGAAAACAGAATTTAAAAGGTATCTGAGGGTCACAAGACCACGAAATATGTCCAAGGTTATAAGTATTCTTTCAACTTAGACCTAAACAGTCATAAGACTGTAGGTACTTCTCATACTTAGGGGGATCAACCCTTCGTATCATGTATTGTGCACAAACATCTAAACGCTAAGCGTAAATTAACCTCTGCAACAAAGGTCTATAATCGCATGTTGCAGTATGACTGGCATATTTGAAGCGCTTAGAATTATACTACTGGTATTGACTGCAAAGACCAAGTACGATTCTAAGCGGGCGATTGTTCGCGAATAACACAGAACAAAGGCAAATTGGCCTATAAGCTACTTTCTAACAACAAATTAATACATATGAATTACATAAAACCTCACAGAAACATAAATTAAGTTTTTCAACATGTTTTTAACTATATAATCAACATAAACATCAACATTATAACCTTTAATTTCACTGTTTCTACTATTTCTTCACCCTTTTGACATTCATAGTGAAAGTCATCACCATGAATTCATTTTTTAACCAAAACAGTTAATTTAAATTACTCTATTTTTGTTTCTTCATGTATTTTCACAATCAATAGTCAATTTATACATTAACACATGAATTAAATATAAATTTTGATTCCAAACTAAGTCATATTCATACATACTTCAACTGTAATATGATTTTCTCCACATATATCATATTTACAAGAATCAATTTACTCTAAATCATCTATAAATCATATTATACCAATTTATATCAATAAATTATCATATAAAAATACATAATAAATAATTAATCTTTCACACCAAAATTTACAGAGAACTTTTGATAAAATAAAACTAAAAACTTAAAAAAAAACTAAAATTATACATTTCATTGCCAAAAGATATGAAAGACTTGAAAATCTTCCTCTTTCTTCTAAATTCTCAAACTCACAGAGAATCTCTATTCTTCCTTCTCTCTTTTCTCTCTTCTGTCTTTTCTCTGTTCTTTCTTTCTCTTCTACTTTTATGTAATATAAACTGATATAACATAATATAACGTATACTTATAATACTGATTAA
This sequence comes from Panax quinquefolius, assembly GCA_020205615.1. Classification (NCBI taxonomy): domain Eukaryota; kingdom Viridiplantae; phylum Streptophyta; class Magnoliopsida; order Apiales; family Araliaceae; genus Panax; species Panax quinquefolius. Next base: position 308,100 of record JAINUW010000573.1, read on the forward strand.
TATATATATATATATATATATATACATACATATATATAAATATATATAACTGATGTATGTTATAGTTTTTGAAAATCAAAAGCCACAAGGCTTGTTTGGCTAAACTATTTTAAAAATTAAAGACTTAAAACCCTTAAGCCTTGTTTGGAAAAACTAAATTAAATATAATAACTTTAAATCCTTATGTCTTGTTTGGTAAAACTCATTTAAATCTCCTTTAAATTATTTTCATAACTCCTTTATAATATAGTTTCTTTGTGCCACTTTTCAAATATCCAAATTTAATTAAATTAAAATTAACAACTACTTATTAAATCCATTTGTCACATAAACAAATTGCCACAAAATTATAATTTTCATTATAATTATACTTTTATTTAATAAATTAATACATTACTTTAATCACTAAATTAAATTAAAGTAACATTATAACAACTCCTTTAATCCTTATCAATTCTTTAATTTAATTATTAAATTAAATTAGAATATTATTTCATAAAATTAATTCCCCACTCTTTTATTTAATTAACTTCAAAATACCAAATTATAAATTATCACTTAATTAATAAATTAAGCTAATTCTCTCTCAACTCATAAATTATTTATTTAACAAATAAATAATCAAATCAAATTAAAAAAATATTTATTCAACAATAACACATCAATTAAAATATTTATTTACTTCAATAAATATTTGAAATTACTATTAAAATTCTGGATTGTTACATCCTTCCCTCCTTACAAGGATTCTGTCCCCAGAATCACAACTCAAACAATTCATTCGTCATATTCTTCCCTTATTACAAGGATTCTGTCCCCAGAATCGAAGACACAATTAAACAAATAAATCAGGATAGTTCTTCATCATTTTATCTTCGAGTTCCCACGTAGCTTCTTCAGCATTGTGGTTCTTCCATATCACCTTCACGGAAGGTATCACATTATTCCTGAACACTTGTTCTTTCCTGTCAGCTATCTAAATAGGAATCTCTTCATAAGACAAGTCCTTATCGAATTGTAACGGTTTATACTCGATTACATGCTTGTAATCGGGTTTATACGATTGTAGCATCGAAACATGAAAAAAATTATAAACATGTTCCAACTCTGGAGGTAGAGCTACCTCGTAAGACACTTTTCCTACTCTTCGCAGCACCTTGAAGGGTCCAATAAGCCTCTTTCTTAGCTTTCCCTTTTTACGAAAATGAATTTTCTCCTACCAAGGAGAAACTTTTAGGAACACGAAATTTCCTACGTCGAACTCGCAATCTTTTCTGTGTTGATCAACATACTTCTTCTGTTTGTCTTGAGTCGCTAGCTATTTTGCCCTGATGAGTTTGATTACCTGGGCAGTCTGCTGTATCAGTTTCGGTCCTAACAGTTGACGTTCACTAACTTCATCCCAACACAGTGGAGTTCTGCACTTCCTCCCGTACAATGCTTTATAAGGCATCGCCTTTGACGCATGTTCAGATCTTTCTATGTGAAAATATATTTCAGACTTTTATGATCCGTATATATCTCACATTTCTCTCCATAGAGATAATGTCTCCATATTTTCAGAGAAAATACCACCGCAACCAACTCTAAATCATGTGTCGGGTATCCTTTCTCATAGTCCTTCAGTTGCCTTGATGCATATACAATGACTTTGCCATTTTGCATAAGAACACAACCAAGTACTTTATGCGAGGTATCACTATACACCACAAAGTTTTCTGTATTATTTGGTAATGACAACACATTTGCGACACTTAACTTCTTTTTCACATCTTGAAAACTCCCTTCGCACTTCTCCGTCCAGACAAATTTTACATCTTTCCTTGTCAAATTTTATAATGGAGTGGCGATCTTGGAAAAGTCTTGAATAAACCGTCTATAGTAACCTGCCAATCCCAAGAAAGTCCTCACTTCTGATGGTATCCTTGGTTTCTCCCAATTTATTACAGCTTCCACCTTTGATGGATCCACTGAAATCCATCTTTATCAATTACATGCCCACAAAATTATACACGTTCTAGCAAAAATTCACATTTATAGAACTTTGTATACAACTTTTCCTTTCTTAGCGTCTCCAACGTCAAACGTAAATATTCCACGTGCTCCTCTTGAGATTTGGAGTACACGAGAATATCATCAATGAATACTACCACAAACTTATCTAAGAATGGTGTTAACACCATGTTCATTAAATTCATGAACGCTGCAGGGGCATTAGTTAGACCAAAAGATATTACCAGAAACTCGTAGTGTCCATACCGAGTTCTGAATGCCATCTTAGGTACATCCTCCTTCCTTACTTTTAATTGATGATACCCACTTCTCAAATCTATCTTTGAGAAGTACTTAGCTCCCTTCAAATGATTAAACAAGTCATCTATTTTTGGCAACAAATATTTATTCTTAATAGTAACTTTGTTTAATTCCCCATAATAAATGTAAAGACCCATTGACCCATCTTTTTTTTTCACAAATAACACCGGCGCTCCCCATGGTGACACATTCTGCTGAATGTATTTCTTGTCTAGCAGCTCTTGTAGTTACACCATCAGTTCCTTCATCTCTATCGGAGCCATCCTCTATGGGGCCTTCGATATCAGAGCCGTCCCTGGTGCTAAATTGATAACAAACTTGATCTCTCTATCAAGTGGAAGTCCTAGCAAATCCTCTGGAAATACATCCATAAAATCCCTAACAGCAGGTATCTCCTTCAATTTCACACCCTTCTTCTGAGTATCGACTATGTAAGCTAAGTACCCTACACATCCCTGACTCAATAACTTCTTGGCCTGCATAATCATTAGACATTTTGCTTGTCTAGGCGATTTGCTACCATAAAAGACTACCTTTGACGGAGTCATAAGGTTTACACTCTTCTTTTGGCAATTAATTATTGCTCCATAATTCAATAGCCAATCCATTCCTAATATAACATCAATCTCTCCAAGTTTAATCGGGATTAAATGTACTATCATGACATTCCCCTTAATATTCACCCTACAATTATTGTATACAGTCTTAACAGAAATCACCTCCCTATTCGCAATTTCTATGTTTAAAGGGAAATTCAATTCTTCACTAGGCAATTATAACCTCTTACCAAACTCATCATATATAAACGAGCAAGTAGCACCTGAATCAAATAATACATAAGCATTTATATCATTGATTGAGATAATACCTGACACAACATCTTTTGATTGCACCGCATCTTGCACAGTCATGTTGAAGGTTCTGGCTGTGGGTCTGTTTGATGATGTTTGTCCAGCAATAGCCAATATACCTCTACTGTCGCCTCCTTTGCTTCTAGTTGCCTCTCCCGCTTTCTTTTTATGGCTCTCGCGAGCAAAATGATCCTTTGACCCACATGTGTAGCAAGCATTCTTCTTTGGTTGACGAAAATTCGGAGCAATGTGACCTTCCTGGCCACAGTTGAAGCATACTCGCTTACCCCTTAAGCACACGCTAGTGTGATTCTTCCCGTACATAGAACATACTTCAAACTTCTTTATCTGCTGGCTACTCTGTTGACTTCCAGCACCAACACTTGCATTCCACATCCTCTTCAGGTTATTATTAATATTATTCCCACCACTGTTACCACCATTCTTGCCTTCACCCTTATTCTTCTTCTTTCTTTGTTCCTGATTATACTTCGTCACAGCCTCGCCGCCACCCTCAACGATAATCACCTTCTCCAGCACCACTGCAAACATCTTCAATTGGAATATGGAGACTCTACTGTACAACCAAGGATTTAGTACCTGTTCAATTCTCCTCACCTTGCGCTCATCTGTGTTAACTTGATATGGCGCAAACTCATTAAACCTTACTGCATTCTCCGACACTATTATTGTGCCTTACTTCAGTTCTAAAAACTGCACCTTCATCTGATCCTACGAACTCTGTGAGAAATAGATCTCGAAAAATATTTCCTTAAAACCTATTCCAAGTCATCACTCCCTGACCTTCTCAGGTTTTATTGGCTTGCCACCAATAACTGGCCTCTGCTTTCAACATAAATGTTGCAAAAGTAGTCTTCTGATCCTCACCTACTCTAGCAACATCAAAAACTTTCTCTATTTCCATGATCCAGGTCTGAGCCTCAACCGGATTCATGGTTCCACGAAATTCTGGTGGTCCAACCGCCTTGAAATCTATAAAAGTTGCAGCTTGATTTTGCAGTTGATTCTGTAACACTCCCGTCAGAAGTGTCACCAACTGCTGAACTAGGTTAGCTTCAGCGTTGTTATTGTTGGTAGACCCCTCAGGGGTTTGTTATTGTGGTTGACGCCTTCTTGGAGGTATTTTCTTATTAAAGAAAAATACACTTAATAGATCATTACTCAATTTCTATTAAGTATTTTCTACTTAACTTGCACATCATAAAAGATCATCACATGACACATAACATATTAAATAAATATTAACTTTTATGCATTCATAACCTTTTGAAAAAAATAATAATGATAACATCCCTGCTATCTATGTCACTTTCCTGAACTATAAAAGTTGCAGGATAATATTATCATCATATCCCATTGGTTTCATAATACGTGGGATTTACATCATATTAATTATATCATTAATCACATATCAAGTGCATTCTCTATGATGACCTACTAAAATGCGTCTCGAACTAAATCGGATAATACATAACTCAGTTTTGAGCTCGATTTATCACGGTGTTGAAAATGCCATTCATCTCCTCCATCTTGATCTTCTTTGCTTGTACTCCCCCTTCTGCTACTCCTGCGCGCTGAGAAGCTTCCTCGTAAACATCTTTAACTCTTGCTTTCTTGGTGGATTCTTCTTTCAATTTGTCCTTCAACTTCTCAATCTCCTACGTAAACTACTCATTCTCCCCCTCAGTGTGAATCAGCTTCCATTCAACATTACTCAGACGCTCATCAAGATCCTGGATCTCATCATCCTTCCGTGCCATCGAAGTCTGACGTTCAGATACTAGCTCCTCCAACCCCTCAACTCTATCCTGAATCTCAACGTTGCAGTCATATACTTCTTCGTACATATGAGTTGCGATAGAGTTTGGTGGAAACTCTTCTTCATCATCATCCTCATCTGTCTGTGGCATCTGCACAGGGTCTTCTTCCTCCGTCTCTACCTCATCCTCCTCATCAGGTATCCCCTCATGCTCAAACTCCAGGGTGGTATCACCAACCACTATGACTAACGGAGATGACTCCCTTGGCACCAGTTGTTCCCATGCTACCTGAATATTTTGAGGCTCCTCCTCTCTTGGCATCTGAGGTCCCTTCTCCCTAGCCTGACTGGATTCTCCCATATTAGCCATCTTGACAACAAAATTTTAAGTGTTTAATTACTAATTATCACTATTCGACACTCACGAACACATAGGATGCAACCACATAAGCACATAAAGTGTTTTTATTAGTTCTTTCTTAAAACTCAATAAGAGTTGATCACCTCTATCTTTTCAATCTTCTATAAGTTGACTACCTAAGGTTTTTTCCCCACCTAAGGTTCATAACCTAAAGCTTTGATACCAACCTGTGACACCCCTAAATCTGGGTACCTCATTCCCACAAGATTTGGTGTTCACTTTCCATTCATTCATTTCTAAGTTCCCAAATATAATAAAATTTAAACAATAAACTTTCCCTTTAAAGGGTTACATCAATAAGTCTAATAAGCTCTCCTAGGTTATCTAACCTTTGAAACAAACATTAAGTGCGTAAAATTAAATAATACATCACAATATTTAAAATAAAGTCTGATATCAAGAAAGTCAATAAATTTTACAAGTCTTCAACACTTGTTTAATTTTCCTTTCCTTTTACTAGTGGTAGGTTCATTGACCTTCTCAATTTTAGCTGCAATGATTATATATGCAAGAGTGAGCAAAACAAATTCTCACTTGAAACGACAATGAATAATAACATAATAACAACTGCCAATGAATAGGCTCAATAGAACTGAATAATATTCTCTATCAACAATAATCAAGAACTGAAAACAGAATTTGAAATGTATCTAAGGGTCACAAGACCACGAACTATGTCCAAGGTTATAAGTATTCTTTCAACTTAAACCTAAACAGTCATAAGATTGTAGGGACTTCCCATACTTAGGGGGATCAATCCTTCATATCTTGTATTGTGCACAAACATCTAAATGTTAAGCGTAAATTATCCTCTATAATAGGGTTGTTCATATCAGTATTTAGAATACAAGTCTGCACCAAACTAAGTTTGGTTTGGATAAGCTTTAAGAGTAATTTAGAGTTTAACGAACATCAACTAAGGATTAATTTAATCAAAATGTAATAACAATATGCTATGGTACGAGTCATAAATGAGCTAACATTGTATATTGAAGTCATGCTTAAAAGTGAACTAAAAACACAGGCATTGTTTATTATAACAAACCTTGCTTGAACACTATTAAGCTAAGGCTAGAATTTTGTTTAATAAAAGGATTTAGTTATTGAACATGCATAATTGTTAGAAAGTTGAACAATAAAACTTACTCATCATAAGAATAACAGAATTTAGAAACTTGCATAATAAGAAACAAGTTAAAGATAGGAAACTTTCTCAAAGTAAGAGTTGGGTAAAGAGCTTGCATGAATATAATTAAGTTATACAAGTAGGATTAGGAATTACTAGCTCAATATATAGCTAGATAAGATAGAACAACTCAAATAATGGTTGGGGTTTGAAAACTTGCCTTGCATGTAAGCTAAATTGTATAACTCGATTCTTAATGTCCTATACACATGTCATCACCAAATAATTAGTTACTACATATACCTAGTACATAATTCAGTATGTGCGTCTTGTAATCTTAGGTTCAATTACTGGGTTAAACCTTAACTCTTTAATTTATCACATAATTCATTAACTGCTAAAAATATATATATATTTTTTCATACTAGGTACTATAACACCACAATAAGATAAAAAAATCACATTTTAATAGTCATAACATTACTCTTTATCAACAATTATAGAATTGTATAATCAAAAAAATTTTTCGCCAAAGTCGCTAATCGGCAATCGGCACTTGCCAGGATTTTCAAGACTGGAAATGGCGTTAATTAACGCTAATTTGGCGATGTGGTGCACAACAAAGGCCTATAACTGGTGTCATAGTAGCTGAATGGAATTATCTTCTGAGAACCTTGTGCAAGTGGAAATCTGATTCAGGTAAGCGGTGTAACATGAATAACGAGAACAAAGCCAAATTGGCCTATAAGCTACTTTCTAACAACCAATTAACACATGAATTACATAAACCTCACAGAAACATAACTTAAGGTTTTCAACATGTTTTTAACTATATAATCAACATAAACATCAACATTATAACCTTTAATTTTATTGTTTCTACTATTTCTTCACCCTTTTGACATTCATAATGAAATTCATCACTGTGAATTCATTTTTTAACCAAAATAGTTAATTTAAATTACTTTGTTTTCTTTTCTTCATGTATTTTCACAATCAATAGTCAATTTATACATTAACACATGAATTAAACATAAATTTTGATTCCACACTAAGCCATATTCATACATATTTAATCGTAATATGATGTTCTCCACATATATCATATTTACAGAATTAATTTACTCTAAATCATCTATAAATAATATGATAACAATTTATATCAATAAATTATCATATAAAAATACATAATAAACAATTAATCTTTCACACCAAAATTTACAGAGAACTTTTGATAGAATAAAACTAAAAACTTTAAAAAAAATTAAAATTATACCTTTGATTGCTAGAAGATATGAAAGACTTGAAAATCCTCATCCTTCTAAATTCTCAAACTCACAGAGAAACTATCTTCTTCCTTCTCTCTTTTCTTTCTTCTTTCTTCTTTCTTCTCTCTTTTCTTTCTTCTATCTTTTCTTTGTTCTTTCTTTGTCTTCTACTTTTATGTAATATAAACTGATATAACATAATATAATGTATACTTATAATACGTATTAATATATAATATAAATATATATATAAGCGATGTTAGTTATAGTCTTTGAAAATCAAAAGTCATAAAGCTTGTTTGCTATACTACTTTAAAAATTAAAGACTTAAAACCTTTAAGCCTTGTTTGACAAAAACTAAATTAAAAATAATAACTTTAAATCCTTATGCCTTGTTTGGTAAAACTCATTTAAATCTCCTTTAATTTATTTTCGAGAACTCCTTTATAATATAGTTTATTGTCCCACTTTTCAAATATCAAAATTTAATTAAATTAAAATTAACAACTACTTATTAAATCCATTTGTCACATAAACACATTGCCACAAAATTATAATTTTTATTATAATTATATTTTTATTCAATAAATTAATACATTACTTTAATTCCTAAATTAAATTAAAGTAACATTATAACAACTCATTTAATCCTTATCAATTCTCTAATTTAATTATTAAATTAAATTAAAATATTATCTCATAAAATTAATTCCTCACTCTTTTATTTAATTAACTTCAACATATCAAATTACCAATTACCACTTAATTAATAAATTAAGATAATTCCTCAACTTATAAATTATTTACTTAACAAATAAATAATCAAATCAAATCAAATCAAAAAATATTTATTCAACAACAACACATCAATTAAAATATTTATTTACTTCAATAAATATTTAAAATTAAAATTAAAATTATGGATTGTTACACATATGCTGATATGTATGATAATAAATGACATTGATTATGAACTATTGACCAATGTGATTGGATTTTACTTTAGTTGGATGCATAAATGTATGAGTTTTATTAAATTGGATTTGCGTACCTCGTCTTTTCTAATTTTTCTCAATATAAATTCTATCTCCCTCCTATGTACTTCCCCTTGACTGCTGATCAAGGTTTCTATTTATATTAAATAGTTTATGTAATAGGAATAGTTAGAATTAATTTTGAAGAATTGAAGATCAAGGAGCAAGGAACGCTTGAAAACTCGTTTGTAATAGTTATATTTAATTATATATATATATATATATATATATATATGTGTGTGCATGTGCGCTAAACAAGATGAGACAAATTAATAACAAACCCCTAAAATATTTTATATTAAGTCCTAAGTGTTCAAAGATATTTGAAATATCTAGTGTCGCCTTCTAGCATGATAAAAAATAATAGAGTATCAATTAATTATTATAAGTTTCTTGTGTCACCACAAGGCTTATCTTAATTTTTTGAAATGTTAATTTTATCATATTTGATGCTTATAAAGAAAATTGAACAATGTTGTTTTGTTGTGTCACCACAAGGACAATGTTTTCTTTTTTGAATATATAGAGTGCTAGGTTGAACTTAACTTGGATAATTTTGATTCAGATATGCCACCACTTGATCAAAATAATCTAAGAGGCAAAATAAAAGGAGTTATATGATGATGTAATTGACAAGAGTTTTCTACTTGTTTATTTATATATAGTTTGTTGTGTTACCACAAGGCTATATACATTTAAAATGGGATCTTTATTCTCACTAGAAAATATTTAATTAGATTTTTCTAAACTATATAAGTAAGAGTAATATAGTTTGATAAAAATAGTGGGAGATACTAATTTAAAACAAGACCTAAATTATTTTGGTAATTAATAAAAGAATGTATGATATAATTGTGAGAGCCCCAAATCCGGGTCTGAAATCACCGCGGATTTGGTTCAATCATTCTACAACTATTTGCAGAAGATATAAACATAAATTGTTTATACAATACATTACACACTATTCCCCAAGGTCGAGTAACCTTAACTTATACACAATTTATAACTTATCTAATACATAACATTATTATCATACAACACTATTACAAATCTAATCGCGCATATTAACTTTAAGCTGGAACTGTCTTTAACCTTTCCTTGTATCCGAAACATTCGTCTTTATCTGCAATGTTTTATCATGATATAGCAAGGGTGAGCATGAAAGTTGCCCAGCAAGTTTAAATACAATTTAAGGATATATAATGATTGAAAGAGTCTGAATAATAGGCTGGCTATAATTCATCAATATAATTGAGAACTAGCACAAATAAACTTTTAAGCTGAACAAGTATTGAACATGAACAAATATATCTCGGACCAACCGGTAATGAAGGTGATCACTTTTCATACCGACTTATACATGCAATATGTACAGAGTACAATTCCACATGGCAATCAGCAATGATTAACCATAAGCATATCTGAATAAAATAACTCTTAATAGAGTTAAGTAAAACTTTCCTGAACTGTTGATTACCGCTACGCAATTTATAACGCTTTATCCGAAGACCTAATATTAGTAATATAGTTCTCCAATATTAGAATAATATCATCACAATATAATACTATTATATATACACACATAGAATAACCTAAACATATATCACATAATCCTATCAGTCTACAATACACATAAGACTTAGTATCAAGTCAAACTATTTGGTCGACTTGAAGGCGACATAATTCTATCATCCAGAAAGACGGTCAATCCGGACAAATATCGAGTTTAAGTTCAATTAAACTCTGCCTAAACACTTAACAATTATCACAGATAATTTTCTTAGCAGTCAAAATAATTTCCATAGGTTCATAATAATTTTCAAATAATTAATATCATTTATCATAATTTTTCAATTATTAATACTATATTTATATGAAATAAATACCACATAATTCCTTAATCATTAATATTTATTTAATACCAAATATTAATGAAAATCATAACATAATATTATAATATAATTATAATATATCAAAGTATTTTAATACTTTAAAATCACATTTATATGATTTTAAACACTTAAATCCATTATTCGATAATTGTTATAAATATTAAAATATTAATATTTTCATACCAAAATATCAAAAGTTATATTTTATAACTTAAAATATTTTTATAACACATAAATCATTTTTATATGATTTTTAAAACATTAATTCTTTTTTCTATAATTTATTTAATATATTTATTAAATAAATTAATTACCATTAATAATAAATTATTAATAAAATTCATCACAAAATATTAAAAGTCATCAAAAATAACTTCAAATATTTTCAAATATCATAATATAATTTTTCATGAATTAAAACCATTTTTAAATAATTTATTTAATATTATAATTAAATAAATAAATACCTTTTATATTCCAAAAATATTATATATTTTTGAAATGTACACAAAATAATTAAAAACTATTTTTCAGGCTTTAAAATAATTTTTCATAATTTATTATGTATTTTTAATAATTAAAAACTATTTATTTTCTATTTTTAATCATTTTCCAGAAATTAGGAAAATAAAATTAAATAAACCGTCACTATAGGCCTTTAGCGACACATTCTGTAGTCTTAGGTGTTCTTGAGCCTGCCCAGATCTTCATGTCAGTCATCAAGGCATGAGGTTTGACCAACATTTGATCTTAGATTTAAGTGTTTTCTGGCCAGAGTAAAGTGTTTAGATTGTAGTATAAGTGTAATACTACTATCATTAATCAATTTCTTGTCCATAACATATCATATATGAGAGATCTAGGTTCTGGAATATCATGTCAGAGCTGTTCTTCATTTCTGGGTTTTCCAGAAATGAAGAACAGTTGCTAGGCTCCACTTTGAAGCCTCATAACTTGAGATCTGGGTTAGGTTTATGTGATCTAATGGTTCTATCTTGAAGACTACATGACAGGGTACAATTATATAACATTAGATCTGTCTAAAAACAACACGAAAGGAATATTTGATCCAGTCAAACTAGGCCACAATAACTGTTCTTGAACATTTCTGGAAAACCCAGAAATGTTCTTGAGCAGTTCGGTCAATGGTAGTTTGACCACACATAGTTTTGATTCTGAGCAAGATCTGAGTACGCTAATGACTTGGAAGTGTAGATCTCATGTCAGACTACAACCTTAAAGCAACAAAATGACCAAAGAACTTAACAGATGCAAGATTAGAGACCTAGAAAATGCTTGTCAGACAACATAGAAAAATCTAGGTTGCCCAGATTCAACTTTTCGTGCTTGGTCAACGAACTTTGATCGCTTGTAACTTACGATCTAGACATGATATGAGGTTGATTCAAGTCTCAGATTAAAGCCCTGCCAACAAAGAACATATCTATACATAAAACACAACAAACAGCAAACACTCACAGATCTATGAGGTCTGACATATGACTGTCAGACAACTTTTTAAAGTTTTTCCAGATTTCAAGAAATGCTCATTTCGAGCACTTTGATGTTATGGATCTGGGATTTAACAACTCATATCACTTAAAGACACCTTAATACACAACTTTAACAAATCAACAATAACATTTAACATCAGATCTAAAGATTTACATGTTTAGGGTTTTTATACCTTTTGAACACTTGATCTTGAATTTGATCCTTATGATCTGTTCTTGGAAAGCTAAATATTGATATTAGCTTATCTTAACACTCTCTCTCACTCTATATTTCGGATCTAGAAGATGTTAGGTTTGTAATATTCATGAACGCAATCAAATTACAAAAATAAGCGGAAACGCGATAAATCGAGTTTTAAAATTTTACAAACCATATACCCGGATCATCCTTTATGCACAATTATTAATTAAATGAAAAAGAAAGAACAAGAATCATACCCTTGAAGATTCGGGCTTCCTCAAGTACAAGTTCACCTCCAATCCTTTTCACGTTCAACTTGAATCCACCGGGTTTGGTTCCTTCATTTGATCAACGTTAGCCACCCAAGTGTTTGGCCTCTAGAGGTGATCCACCAAGGAAGAAGAAGGATTCAAGAGGATGGGTATTTGGCAAAATCCTAGTTTTTCTATCTCTCATAAAAAAAGGTGTACTCTCCCAACTATTGGAATTACGTATTCACGTGTTGTGAAAATGTTAACCACCTCACCCATAATAAGACTCCTCTTATTTATAGAGGTAGGCAACTCTCCTTAACAATTAAGGAATTGAGTTTTATTTAATTAATTAAATTCTTTTAATTAATTAAGCTCCCTAATCTTATTAGGGATAATTAATTAAACTCTTTTAATTAATTTGCCTCCTAATCCTATTAGGATATTTGAGAGTACTTTTATTAATTAATTCCCAAACTCCTTTAGGAATTAAATAATAATAATAGTAATAATAATAATAAGACTCCTCTTATTAATTTATATTTAATATTTCCAAAATATTAAATAATAAATATTAAGCTATTTAATTTATTCTATCACCGTAGATTAAATTAAATATACTTAACTTATTATTACGATTATGCCATTAACTTCTTAAATAATTATTCTTCCTTTTATGGTGTGACCCTTTAGGTTCTCCATATTAAACCGGTTGTGAATAAATCAATTAGAACAATTCTAATCTTATTTAAATAAATAAATTAAACTAATAATTTATTTAAAAAAATAATATTTATTCTACAATAGGGACAAGCCTCACTAGGGATCAACGACTTTCCAGATAATATAGATTTCAACATTAATCATAAAAGAACCTTTGAGTAAATAGTTACCGTACAATTCAATCCTTCCACCATACAATGTCCCAATTAAATATAAGACATGGAATTACTATCAAGTCTTATTTTATTTAATTATATGTATTTCGACTCTTAAATGCACAACTCCAAATAATGCAAATTAGAAACTCCTTTCTAATTTCATTCTGCCTTGGCCAATGACTACTAGGTTGTCATTTATCGAATCACATATGACATTTCTCTTCTTTTACTAGAAGTGGTAGATTCTTTATTGATCATACATTACCTCCATGTACAACTTATTATACCCAAGCATACCCTATGATATACCCTAAGGGTCTTAAGGAATAAGTCAAAGTATAACTCATCATACACAAGATACTATGATGATCTCAAGTCCAAGGATCACTTATACTACTATGACAACAGGAATTCCTATTGACAGGCAAGTAAAACTCCATTAGGTATTCCTTAGCGAGCCACGTTCAGTGAACTTATTCTCTAATAAGCACCTACATACTTGCTTTAGTGTCTCCACACAAATGATCATGAGATCAATCATCCTCATCCAATGTGCAAGCAACGTATGTACCAATCTATCCGGATTTACTAATCCCCAATTTAGTAATCCAACGATTGGGAACTATTTTAGTTTTAAGCTTTCTAAGAATTTAGATCTCATTAGAATGATCATCATCATTATTCTAAAAGCATTGCTTAAAACTATGGGTTTATCACATATTATAAAACAACATCATGTAGATAATTAAAAGCCTTTAATTAATACTTTTTATTAATAAATAAATAAGATTGTTACAAAGTATATGCTTTATCATCAAACATGATTGGCTTGTGTGCATACTACTTTCAATCTCCCAGTTGTACCAAAGCCAATCGTCATGGTATCTCATACTCTTATTCTCTAAGTGACGATTATCCTGCTGTTGGATAAGCTTAAGTAAATGGAAATTTAATGTTGTTCTTGAGAGTCCACTATCTCTATAGTGATTTCTCATTTTTCAATGACTCCTATAACCAAGTGAAAGTGCCACAACACATGTTTAGATCCAAGATGAGACTTAGGAACTATTCCTAGTTCTGTAATGAACTTTTCATCCAAATAATCAACTTGTAGCTTCATTTATAGATATATATACTTTGTCTTTATCACTAAACCAGCAACTCTTTTCTATTTGAAACCTTTCCAATTTCACTGCACCACCGTTCAAGGTAACGCTTTACCTGAAAGTGGATTTTCTGTCGTTTTGGTCTGTCTGGAAAACTTCAGTCTGTTAAGCCCTCTAGCTTTAATTTAGACCCACCATAAATATGATCACATCCTTAGTGCCGGTTAAGTACTTAAGATATTTTTCATTGACTCATAGTGAACTTCTCCAGAATATGACTAATCAACATCAGGTCTCGTATATTTTATTGCATACATGATAGTTACTCATGCGATCTCTCTTTTAGGAGTCTATGGGGACTATTAAGAGAGATACACTCCAGGGCTCATCAACATGAGATACCCCATGGAGTTTGCCATGCTAAACGACTTTAGCATCAAATGAATATATATTTCTTTGGGTTAAGCCGAGCATCCTTTTAAATCTATCTATATAGATTTGTATCCCCAATTAAGATACTCTTCCTAAATCATTCATGGAGGAATGTTTAGACAACTTTATCTTTACTGATTGCAGCATTGGCATGTCATTCCTTATCCGTAGTATATCAATAAATAATACTAGTAATGTCATAACGCTCTCACTGACCCTTTTGTACACACTAGGTACATTCTTATTTTTGATAAAATCAAACTCTTTTGCTTGTCTCATCAAAAAGAATGTTCCATCAAAAAGAATGTTGCAAGCTTGCTTCAATTCATTTCTCTGAGTGTCTATAACTCTTACCTCATCGTATGTAACTGGATCATCATCTTCTATGATGTATACCTCATCATCATCATTTATGATGAATCCATACCTCCTGTGTATCTTGGTACTTTTCCGCATTTACGATTGATTTGTAGGTACAATAGGTCATCTACAAGTTCCTCTTATTTGACTTATAGTGTTTTGTGGTTCTTGAACTCTTCAAGATCTATTATCCTCCCACTAGCCCTTTCAATGATAAACACCTTTATCTTAGAAGGCAGCGTGTTTTGTAACATACACCTTTAGCTAAGTAGGATTATAGAACATATACCCTAAACTTACTTTCGGATGTCCCACAAATATGTACTTGTCAAATTTTTTCCCAAGCTTATCCTTTGAATCCTTTTCACATAAGTTGGACAACCCCTTATCTTAACATATTTAAGATTAGGAATCCTCCCTGTCCATAACTTTTATGGAGTCTTCAAATGATTTTGAGGTTACCTTTTTCGTAGATATGCAGCCATTTCTAGGACATCACCCTAGAGGGATACTGAAATGTCGGTAAAATCATTATGGACCGTACCATGTTCAACAAGGTACGATTTTTCCTTTCAGATACATCAATCAATTATTGCGTATCAGGAGGTGTCCATTATGAGAAAACCCTTTGAAATGATCTAGAAACTTATTGCACAAGTATTTATTCCTTGATCTAATCAAAGAATCTTAATACTTTGCCAATTTGTTTCACTTCTGAATTCTTTGAACCATTCAAATAATTTAAACTTGTATTTCAACAAATACACACATTTAACTCTTTGAATGATCATCTCCTTTTCTTATACTATTTTGTTCAATTTATAAAATAATTTTTCATTTAAGTCAAGTATAGAAAATATATTAAGTAATATTCCAGTTCTATACAAAACATTATTATTATAAATAGAACAACAATTGTTCTTAAATATAATACCAAAGATTTCATTGTCCAATAATAAAATGGAAATAATATTTCTAACAAGAACTGGAATACAATAACAACTTATTGACTTAATAAATTTCCCCGTAGGCATTGGTAAACTATAAGTTAAGTTTCTATGGCTAATGTAGCAACCTTTGCTTCATTTTCCACACATATGATTACTTATATTTGTTTAGCTTTCTACTTCTGCTTGGTCCCTTTATAAATCTATATTTATGATAACCAAATTCGGTATCCAATACCCAAGTAGAACCTTGACTTAAAGAAAAATTTATTTTAAATCATGAACAAATTTGTATTTGTAACCGAAACTTCACTAAGCTTCTTTGGTTAGCATCTGCAAGATGCTTCTCGCAGTTTCTTTCTAGTGTCCAAGCTTATTGCAGTGGAAACAAACTCTTTTGCTATCCGTATCAGTTTTGTTCTTATTATCTTTTATTTTTGCCTTTCAATTTACCTTCTTTGAATCGTTCTTCTTTTTCAGAAGATCCTTTGGCACCTACAAGTAAGACATGGTCTTTCTTGGTTGGAAAGTGACTCTCAACATTTTTCAACATGTTAAGCAAATCAGCTAGGCTGATATCTAGCTTGTTCATATGAAAAATTCACAACAATTGTGAAAGGAGTCTGGGAGTGAGTGCAAGATCAAATCTTGGCTCAACTCTCCATCCATGACAAAACGTGTTGTCCTAATTGATCAATCAAATTGATTATGTTAAGGACTTTTGTCTGTACTGTAGTGTCATCAGCCATTTTAGATCGGAAGAGCTCCTTAGATATCTAATATCTATTATTCTTACTTTCCTCACCATCAACTACATGATGTGTAGAAATATAGTATGAGCATCCATAGTTTCATCTTGTATTCAAGCTCATTACTCATAGATGCGAGCATGATGCATTGAGCCAACTGTGCATCATCTTGCCACTTTCTAAAAGTAACAATCTCTTCCTCAGAGGCATTGTCTGCAACCATTGCAGGGATAGGCGTATTAAAGACATAAGATAGCTTTTCAGCCATGAGAACTATTCTCAAATTCCTTAATCAATCCGAGTAATTCGGTCCGGTTAAATAACATCTAATATATTTCGCAGTTATAGTAATTTAGACGTTGTAAAATTTTATAAATGAATTTGCAATTAACAACATTTTAGCATACATTCTTTTATTAATTACCAAATAAATTAGGTCTTGTTTTAAATTGGTATCTCCCACTATTTTCTTCAAACTATATTACCCTCAATATATATAGTTCGGCAATATCTAATTAAAGATATGCTAGTGAGAATAAGGATCCCATTTCAAATGTATATAGCCTTGTGGTGACACAACAAACTATATATAAATAAATAGGTAGACAATTCTTGTCAATTACATCAACTATGCAACTCCTTGTATTTTGCCTCTTAGATTATTTTGATCAAGTGGTGGCACATCCGAATCAAAATTATGCAAGTTAAGTCAAACCTAGCACTTCATATATTCAAAAAAGAAAAATATTGTCCTTGTGGTGACACAACAAAACAATATTGTTCAATTTTCTTTATAAGCATCAAATGTGATAAATTAACATCTTAAATACTTAATACTTTCCTTATGGTGACACAACAAACTCATATTAAATATTTAATACTCTATTAATTTTATCATGCTAGAAGGCGACGTTCGATATTCCAAATATCTTTGAACGCTTAGGAATTAATATAAAATATTTGAGGGGTTTGTTATTAAATTGTCTCATCTTGTTTAGCGCTCATGCACACACACACACACACACACACACACACACACACACACATATATATATATATATATATATATATATAATACGCGTCATATTAATTAACATGCAAAACATGTTTGCATAATATATAATATATATAGTATAAGCATGCACATATAGGATACTATATTCTACCCGGATTGATTATGGACTTTTATTCTAGTTTGGTTCACTAGAGCCACCAAGTGAACCAAAAGGTCAAACCCTAAGGGTGAAAGAATTAAATTTAAATATAACTATTACATTTAAACCCGGGCTCCATTACAAACGAATTTTCAAGCGCTCCTTGATCCTTGATCTCTAATTCTTCAAAAATTAATTCTAACTATTCCTATTACAAAACTATTTAAAAAAAATAGAAACCTTGATCAGCAGTCAAGGGAAAGTACATAGAAGGGAGTTAGAATTTACATTAAGAAAAAATTAGAGAAGACGAGGTACGCAGACCCCATTTAATAAAACCCATACATTCATGCATCCAACTAAAATAAAATCCAATCACATTGGTCAATAGTCCATAATCAATCCCATTTATTATCATACACATCACAATATGCATCAATAAAAAAATTCATCTCATGAATAATAAATATTTAATATATATATATATATATATATATATATATTGATATCATTTAATGGGCAAAATTAGTTAGCATAAAATCTAATTTTGAATCAAAATAAATTCCTTTATTTTAATCCAAATTTAAATCAAAATAAAACTATTTTATTTTAATTTATCCAATTTTGAATAAAATAAATATTTTATTTTAATCAAAATCTTTAATCAAAATAAACCCATTTATTTTAATTAATTATGGAATTCAATTCCAAGTAAAAAAAAATACTTTATTAAAGGAAACATGGATTTTCTTTCCTATTCACAAATAAACTCCTTTATTTTGAATAATATGAAATCTTATTACATATCCAAATAAACTCCTTTATTTAAGGAAAGATGAATTCACTTTCTTATTCACAAATAAACTCCTTTATTTTAGAAAACATGAAATCCAATTTCAACTCCAATTAGTTATCATGGAATACAATTCCAACTCTAATTAGTTAAGATGAAATTTCATTTTAAAATTAAAATAAACTCTTTTATTTTAATATTAAAATAAATCTTTTATTTTAAAATTAAAATAAACTTTTTATTTTAATTATAAAATAATTAAGAATATAATATATATATTTATTATATATACTAAAGTAACCGTATATATATAATATATATTATAAAGAATCACGTGAATCTATAGGATCTTGAATCACTTATGCTTCAGGATCACAAAATCATTAAAGCAAACCCGTGAATCTTGTAAAACTAATCCTGTAAATTAGTTTCACGTGTTTCTCATAGAAATCATGACTCATTTTTGAATCCTGCAGCTTTTGAATAAGGATTATAAACTTTTGAAAAACATGATTGTGAAGTCAATGAGAGAAAACAGAATCCTTAAAGGTTTATTTTTTAATTTTTTTAAATAAATTTTATCTAATAAAATTATGCCCAATTAAATTGTTCAAAACACATATCAATAATATACATATCAAATTAAAATAATTAATAATTCGCATAAATGTTTGGCTCTGATGCCAATGTTAGGTTTGTAATATTCATGAACGCAATCAAATTGCAAAAATAAGCGGAAGCGAGATAAATCAGAGTTTTAAAATTTTACAAACCATATACCCGGATCATCCTTTATGCATAATTATTAATTAAATGAAAAAGAAAGAACAAGAATAATACCCTTGAAGATTCGAGCTTCCTCAGGTACAAGTTCACCCCAAATCATTTTCACGTTTCACTTGAATCCAGCGGGTTTGGTTCCTTCCTTTGATCAACGTTAGCCACCCAAGTGTTTGGCCTCTAGAGGTGATCCACCAAGGAAGAAGAAGGATTCAAGAAGATGAGTATTTGGCAAAACCCTAATTTTTCTATCTCTCATAGAAAAAAGTGTACTCTTCCAAATATTGAAATTACGTATTCACGTGTTGTGAAAATGTCAACCACCTCACCCATAATAAGACTCCTCTTATTTATAGATGTAGGCAACTCTCCTTAACAATTAAGGAATTGGGTTTTATTTAATTAATTAAATTCTTTTAATTAATTAAGCTCCCTAATCTTATTAGGGATAATTAATTAAACTCTTTTAATTAATTTGCCTCCTAATCCTATTAGGATATTTGAGAGTACTTTTATTAAGTAATTCCCAAACTCCTTTAAGAATTAAATAATAATAATAGTAATAATAATAATAAGACTCCTCTTATTAATTTATATTTAATATTTCCAAAATATTAAATAATAATATTAAGCTATTTAATTTATTCTATCACCATAGATTAAATTAAATATACTTAACTTATTATTACGATTATGCCATTAACTTCTTAAATAATTATTCTTCCTTTTATGGTGTGACCCTTTAGGTTCTCCATATTAAACCGGTTGTGAATAAATCAATTAGAACAATTCTAATCTTATTTAAATAAATAAATTAAACTAATAATTTATTTAAATAAATAATATTTATTCTACAATAGGATAAGCCTCCCTAATGATCAACGACTTTCCAGATAATATAGATTTCAACATTAATCATAAAAGAACCTTTCGAGTAAGTAAATAGTTACCGTACAATTCAATCCTTCCACCATACAATGTCCCAATTAAATATAAGATATGGAATTACTATCAAGTCTTATTTTATTTAATTATATGTATTTCGACTCTTAAATGCACAACTCCAAATAATGCAAATTAGAAACTCCTTTCTAATTTCATTCTCCTTTCGCCAAGGACTACTAGGTTGTCATTTATCGAATCACATATGACATTTCTATTCTTTTTTACTAGAAGTGGTAGATTCTTTATCGATCATACATTATCTCCATGTACAACTTATTATACCCAAGCATACCCTTTGATATACCCTAAGGGTCTTAAGGAATAAGTCAAAGTATAACTCATCATACACAAGATACTATGATGATCTCAAGTCCAAGGATCACTTGTACTACTATCACTACAAGAATTCCTATCGACAAAAGCAAGTAAAACTCCATTAGGTATTCCTTAATGAGCCACGCTCAAGTGAACTTATTCTCTAATAAGCACCTACATACTTGCTTTAGTGTCTCCACACAAATGATCATGAGATCAATCATCCTCATCCAACGAAAGCAAGCAACGATGTACTAATCTATCCGGATTCACTAATCCCCAATTTAGTAATCCAACGATTGGGAACTATTTTAGTTTTAAGCTTTCTAAGAATTTAGATCTCATTAGAATGATCATCATCATTATTCTAAAAGCATTGCTTAAAACTATGGGTTTATCACATATTATAAAACAACATCACGTAGATAATTAAAAGCCTTTAATAAATTAATACTTTTATTAATAAATGAATAAGATTGTTACAAAGTATATGTTTTATCATCAAACATGATCGGGCTTGTGTGCATACTACTTTCAATCTCCCACTTGCAGACTAAAGTCAAATCATGGTATCTCATACTCTTATTCTCTAAGTGACGATTATCCCCATTGTTGGATAAGCTTTAGTAAATGGATATGTAATGTTGTTCTTGAGAGTCCACTATCTCTATAGTGATTTCTCATTTTTCAATGACTCCTATAACCAAGTGAAAGTGCCACAACACATGTTTAGATCCAAGATGAGACTTAGGAACTATTCCTAGTTCTGTAATGAACTTTTCATCCAAATAATCAACTTGTAGCTTCATTTATAGATATATATATATACTTTGTCTTTATCACTAAACCAGCAACTCTTTTCTATTTGAAACCTTTCCAATTTCACTGCACCACCGTTCAAGGTAACGCTTTACCTGAAAGTGGATTTTCTGTCGTCTTGGTCTGTCTGGAAAACTTCAGTCTGTTAAGCCCTCTAGTTTTAATTTAGACCCACCATAAATATGATCACATCCTTAGTGCCGGTTAAGTACTTAAGATATTTTTCACTGACTCATAGTGAACTTCTCCAAAATATGACTGATCAACATCAGGTCTCGTATATTTCATTGCATACATGATAGTTACTCATGCGATCTCTCTTTTAGGAGTCTATGGGGACTATTAAGAGAGATACACCTGTGGCTCATCAATATGAGACATCCCCTTGGAGTTTGCCATGCTAAACGACTTTAGCATCAAATGAATATATATTTCTTTGGGTTAAGTCGAGCATCCTTTTAAATCTATCTATATAGATTTATATCCCCAATTAAGATACTCTTCCCAAATCATTCATGGAGGAATGTTTAGACAACTTTATCTTTATCGATCATAAAGATTGGCATGTCATTCCTTATCCGTAGTATATCAACATATAATACTAGTAATGTCATAACGCTCTCAATCGAATTCTTTTGTACACACTAGGTTCATTCTTATTTTTGATAAAATCAAACTCTTTTGATTGTCTCATCAAAAAGAATGTTCCATAAAAAGAAGAAGCTTGCTTCAATTCATTTCTCCGAAAGTGTCTATAAACTCTTACCTCATCAGATGTAAATCGGATCATCATCTTCTATGATGTATACCTCATCATCATCATCATTTATGATGAATCCATACCTCCTCGTGTATCTTCTAGACTATTCCGATTTACGATTTGGTTGTGGTACAACAGTCTATCTCTATGTGTTCCTCTTATTCGACTTATAGTGTTTTGTGGTTCTTGAACTCTTCAAGATCTATTATCCTCCCACTAGCCCTTTCAATGATAAACACCTTTATCTTAGAAGGCAGCGTGTTTTGCAACATACACCTTTAGCTAAGTAGGATTATATAACATATACCCTAAACTTACTTTCGGATGTCCCACAAATATGTACTTGTCAAATTTTTTCCCAAGCTTATCCTTTGAATCCTTTTCACATAAGTTGGACAACCCCTTATCTTAACATATTTAAGATTAGGAATCCTCCCTGTCCATAACTTTTTATGGAGTCTTGGGGCCAGATTTTGAGGTTACCTTTTTCGTAGATATGCAGCCATTTCTAGGACATCACCCTAGAGGGATACTGAAATGTCGGTAAAATCATTATGGACCGTACCATGTCCAACAAGGTACGATTTTTCCTTTCAGATACATCAATCAATTATTGCGTATCAGGAGGTGTCCATTATGAGAAAACCCGTTGAAATGATCTAGAAACTTATTGCACAAGTATTTATTCCTTGATCTAATCAAAGAATCTTAATACTTTTCCAATTTGTTTCACTTCTGAATTCTTTGAACCTTTCAAATAATTCAAACTTGTATTTCAGCAAATACACACATTTAACTCTTTGAATGATCATCTCCTTTTCTTATACTATTTTGTTCAATTTATAAAATAATTTTCACGTAAGTCAAGTATAGAAAATATATTAAGTAATATTTCAGTTCTATACAAAACATTATTATTATAAATAGAACAACAATTGTTCTTAAATATAATACCAAAGATTTCATCATTGTCAACAATAAAATGGAAATAATATTTCCAACAAGAACTCGGAATACAATAACAACTTATCGACTTAATAAATTTCCCGTCAGGCAGTGGTAAACTATAAGTTAAGTTTCTATGGCTAATGTAGCAACCTTTGCTTCATTTTCCACACATAGGATTACTTATATTTGTTTAGCTTTCTACCGCTTGGTCCCTTTATAAATCTATATTTATGATAACCAAATTCAGATCCAATACCCAAGTAGAACCTCGATTTAAAGAAAAATTTATTTTAAATCATGAACAAATTTGTATTTGTAATCAAACTTCACTAAGCTTCTTTGGTTAGCCTCTCGCAAGATGCTTCTCGCAGCTTTTTTCAAGTGTCCAAGCTTATTACGGTGGAAGCAAACCTTTGTTATCCGTGACGCTTTTGTTCTTATTATCTTTTGTTTTTGCCTTTTCTATTTACCTTCTTTGAATCGTTCTTCTTTTTCAGAAGATCCTTTGGCCCCTACAAGTAAGACATGGTCTTTCTTGGTTGGAAAGTGATTCTCAACATTTTTCAACATGTTAAGCAAATCAGCTAGGCTGATATCTAGCTTGTTCATATGAAAAATTCACAACAATTGTGAAAGGAGTCCGGGAGTGAGTGCAAGATCAAATCTTGGCTCAACTCTCCATCCATGACAAAACGTGTTGTCCTAATTGATCAATCAAATTGATTATGTTAAGGACTTTTGTTTGTACTATAGTGTCATCAGCCATTTTAGATCAGAAGAGCTCCTTAGATATCTGATATCTATTAGTCTTACTTTCCTCACCATCAACTACTTGATGTGCAGAAATATAGTAAGAGCATCCATAGTTTCATGTCGACGTCAAGCTCATTACTCATGGATGCAAGCATGATGCATCGAGCCAATCGTGCATCATCTTGCCACTTTCTAAAAGTAACAATCTCTTCCTCGAGAGGCATTATTCGCAACCATTGCAGGATAGGCGTATTAAAGACATAAGATAGCTTTTTCAACCATGAGAACTATTCTCAAATTCCTTAATCAATCCGCTTAATTTATCCAATTAAATAACATCTAATATATTTCGCAAAGTTGATAGTAATTTTAGACATTGTAAAATTCTATAAATGAATTTGTAATTAACAACATTTTAGCATACATTCTTTTATTAATTACCAAAATAAATTAGGTCTTGTTTTAAATTGGTATCTCCCACTATTTTCTTCAAACTATATTACCTCAATATATATAGTTCGACAATATCTAATTAAAGATATGCTAGTGAGAATAAGGATCCCATTTCAAATGTATATATAGCCTTGTGGTGACACAACAAACTATATATAAATAAATAGGTAGACAACTTTGTCAATTACATCAACTATGCAACTCCTCAGTATTTTGCCTCTTAGATTATTTTGATCAAGTGGTGGCACATCCGAATCAAAATTATGCAAGTTAAGTCCAACCTAGCACTTCATATATTCAAAAAAGAAAAATATTGTCCTTGCGGTGACACAACAAAACAATATTGTTCAATTTTCTTTATAAGCATCAAATGTGATAAATTAACATCTTAAATACTTAATACTTTCCTTATGGTGACACAACAAACTCATATTAAATATTTAATACACTATTAATTTTATCATGCTAGAAGGCTTAACGCTCGATATTCCAAATATCTTTGAACGCTTAGGAATTAATATAAAATATTTGAGGGTTTGTTATTAATTTGTCTCATCTTGTTTTAGCACACACACACACACACACACACACACACACACACACACACATATATATATATATATATATATATATATATATATATATATATATATAAATATATTATATTAATTAATAAGCATGTTTCATATATATATATATAGTATAAGCATGCACATATAGGATACTATATTCTACCCGGATTGATTATGGACTTTTATTCTAGTTTGGTTCACTAGAGCCACCAAGTGAACCAAAAGGTCAAACCCTAAGGGTGAAAGAATTAAATTTAAATATAACTATTACATTTAAACCCTGCTCCATTACAAACGAATTTTCAAGCGCTCCTTGATCCTTGATCTCCAA
Organism: Panax quinquefolius; assembly: GCA_020205615.1. Classification (NCBI taxonomy): domain Eukaryota; kingdom Viridiplantae; phylum Streptophyta; class Magnoliopsida; order Apiales; family Araliaceae; genus Panax; species Panax quinquefolius. Next base: position 333,829 of record JAINUW010000573.1, read on the forward strand.
TTCTTCAAAAATTAATTCTAACTATTCCTATTACAAAACTATTAAAAAAAATAGAAACCTTGATCAGCAGTCAAGGGAAAGTACATAGAAGGGAGTTAGAATTTACATTAAGAAAAAATTAGAGAAGACGAGGTACGCAGACCCCATTTAATAAAACCCATACATTCATGCATCCAACTAAAATAAAATCCAATCACATTGGTCAATAGTCCATAATCAATCCCATTTATTATCATACACATCACAATATGCATCAATAAAAAAATTCATCTCATGAATAATAAACATTCAATATATATATATATATATATATTGATATCATTTAATGGGCAAAATTAGTTAGCATAAAATCTAATTTTGAATCAAAATAAATTCCTTTATTTTAATCCAAATTTAAATCAAAATAAAACTATTTTATTTTAATTTATCCAATTTTGAATAAAATAAATATTTTATTTTAATCAAAATCTTTAATCAAAATAAACCCATTTATTTTAATTAATTATGGAATTCAATTCCAAGTAAAAAAAACTTTATTAAAGGAAACATTTGATTTTCTTTCCTATTCACAAATAAACTCCTTTATTTTGAATAATATGAAATCTTATTACATATCTAAATAAACTCCTTTATTTAAGGAAAGATGAATTCAATAATATTTCTTATTCACAAATAAACTCCTTTATTTTAGAAAACATGAAATCCAATTTCAACTCCAATTAGTTATCATGGAATCCAATTCCAACTCTAATTAGTTAGCATGAAATTTCATTTTAAAATTAAAATAAACTCTTTTATTTTATTATTAAAATAAATCTTTTATTTTAAAATTAAAATAAACTTTTTATTTTAATTATAAAATAATTAAGAATATATATATATATTTATTATATATACTAAAGTAAAATATATATATATATATATATATATATATAAAGAATCACGTGAATCTCTGTGATCTTGAATCACTTAACTTATGCTTTCAGATCACAAAATCATTAAAGCAAACTAGTGAATCTTGTAAAACTAATCATGTAAATTAGTTTCACGTGTTTTCATAGAAATCATGACTCATTTTGAATCTCGCAAATTTTGAATAAGGATTATAAACTTTAAAAAAACATGATTGTGAAGTCATCAAAAAAACGTGAATCCTTTTCGGTTTATTTTTTTTTTTTTTTTAAATAAATTTTATACAATAAAATTATGCCCAATTAAATTGTTCAAAACACATATCAATATACATATCAAATTAAAATAATTAATAATTCGTGATAAATGTTTGGCTCGATGCCATCGTTAGGTTTGTAATATTCATGAACGCAATCAAATTGCAAAAATAAGTTTAAAGCGTAGATAAATCAGAGTTTTAAAATTTTACAAACCATATACCTGGATCATCCTTTATGCATAATTATTAATTAAATGAAAAAGAAAGAACAAGAATAATACCCTTGAAGATTCGAGCTTCCTCAGGTACAAGTTCACCCCAAATCATTTTTTTCGCTCAACTGAATCCACCGGGTTTGGTTCCTTCCTTTGATCAACGTTAGCCACCCAAGTGTTTGGCCTCTAGAGGTGATCCACCAAGGAAGAAGAAGGATTCAAGAAGATGAGTATTTGGCAAAACCCTAATTTTTCTATCTCTCATAGAAAAAAGTGTACTCTTCCAAATATTGAAATTACGTATTCACGTGTTGTGAAAATGTCAACCACCTCACCCATAATAAGACTCCTCTTATTTATAGATGTAGGCAACTCTCCTTAACAATTAAGGAATTGGGTTTTATTTAATTAATTAAATTCTTTTAATTAATTAAGCTCCCTAATCTTATTAGGATAATTAATTAAACTCTTTTAATTAATTTGCCTCCTAATCTTATTAGGATATTTGAGAGTACTTTTATTAATTAATTCCCAAACTCCTTTAGGAATTAAAAATAATAATAATAATAATAATAATAATAAGACTCTCTTATTAATTTATATTTAATATTTCCAAAATATTAAATAATAATATTAAGCTATTTAATTTATTCTATCACCATAGATTAAATTAAATATACTTAACTTATTATTATAATTATGCCATTAACTTCTTAAATAATTATTCTTCCTTTTATGGTGTGACCCTTTAGGTTCTCCATATTAAACCTAGGTTGTGAATAAATCAATTAGAACAATTTAATCTTATTTAAATAAATAAATTAAACTAATAATTTATTTAAATAAATAATATTTATTCTACAATGTAGGATAAGCCTCCCCAATGATCAACGACTTTTCAGATAATAAAGATTTCAACATTAATCATAAAAGAACCTTTGAGTAAATAGTTACCGCATAATTCAATCCTTCCACCATACAATGTCCCAATTAAATATAAGACATGTAATTATCGTCAAGTCTTATTTTATTTAATTATATGTATTTTCGACTCTTAAATGCATTAACTCCAAATAATGAAAATTAGAAACTCCTTTCTAATTTCATTCTGCCTTGGCCAAGGACTACTGGGTTGTCATTTATCGAATCACATAAGACATTTCTCTGCTTTTACTAGAAGTGGTAGATTATTTATTGATCATACATTATCTCCATGTATAACTTATTATACACAAGCATACCTTTGATATACCCTAAGGATCTTAAGGAATAAGTCAAAGTATAACTCATCATATACAAGATACTATGATGATCTCAAGTCCAAGGATCACTTGTACTACTATGACTACAGAAATTCCTATTGATAGGCAAGTAAAACTCCATTAGGTATTCCTTAGCGAGCCACGTTCAGTGAACTTATTCTCTAATAAGCACCTAATACTTGCTTTAGTGTCTCCACACAAATGATCATGAGATCAATCATTCTCATCCAATGTGCAAGCAACGTATGTACCAATCTATCCGAATTTACTAATCCCCAATTTAGTAATCCAACGATTGAAAACTATTTTAGTTTTAAGCTTTCTAAGAATTTAGATCTCATTAGAATGATTATCATCATTATTCTAAAAACATTGCTTAAAACTATAGGTTTATCACATATTATAAAACAACATTATGTAGATAATTAAAAGCCTTTAATTAATACTTTTTATTAATAAATGAATAAGATTGTTACAAAGTATACGCTTTATCATCAAACATGATTGGCTTGTGTGCATACTACTTTCAGAAGAGAGAGAAGAGCTTGGGAGAAAATGAGAGTAAAGTGACCCTTTTCGCTCTCTTTGATCTATATAATAGATATGATATAATGTATCTAGTTGCTAGGTAGTACAGATATATAATATAAAATAGATATTGAGCACATGGGATAAACATTAAGGTGATGACTCACAATATTTGCAAAATCTTTTGCTCAAGTATAAGAAAAGGGCATTTTAGTCTTTTCCATACCTTTTTATTTCTAGAATTGTCATTTGTTGCAAACCCTTAGGGTTTAACCCTTATGGTTTGACCCTTAGGGTTTAACTCTTAGGGTTAAAACCTAAGCTTTCCATAATTCACCTTTTAGGATTTCTAAATTAGGGTTTTCATAAATGGAAATTAACATCTTTAAATTATAATCAGAGTTTCCTAATTACAGAATACTTTCATAATCACATAAGGACTAACACAAATTAGGATTAATATTTCCTAATTAAGATTGCTAAATTAGCAATTAAATCCATAATTGTACATTAGGGTTCCTGACAGAATAATTAAGGTTTAAAAATTTGAAATTAGGGTTTGCTAATTAATTAAGCTTTACCCTAATTAATATTATAATTAATAACACTTAAGCAATATAATCATCCTTTAAGTTCCTAGATTAGGGTTTCAAATACCCGAAATTTGAAATTAGAGTTCCCATATTTGATATTAGGGTTTTCTAATAATCAATTAGGGTTTCAAGTAATTCATTAGGGTTTTACCTTAATAAATTATAATCAATGACGTTTAAACCTTATACACAACATTTAAATTCCAGAATTAGGGTTTTAAATTTCCAAATTAGGGTTTCGGATTCCCAGAACTCAAATTAGGGTTTCAGAACCGATTTTTAGGGTTTCTTATTAGACGTTAGGGTTCTCTAACTGAACGTTGACGTTCTTAATAATATTAGGGTTTGAGACTGATAAAATTTATCTGGTCAACCGTTGACCCTTAACCACATATTGTGCACACATAATACCATATTCACAAAACATAAACACATATACACTTAATCCTGAATAATTCACCTAAATCCTTCACAGAATTTTGAAATCCTCAAAATTCCATCCCAAAAATATCAAACGCATACACTTATTTTCTGTCTAGGTCTATTATTTGACCTTAAATCAATCATTTAAGATTTTAATAATTTGTCTAATTTCTCGGGTTGTCACAATAATGTTGTTAAATTAAAAATTCATTTACAGAATTTTGCAATGTCTAAAATTACTATCATTGCGTAGCATATTACATGCTAAATTAACCGGATTGAATTAATAGGATTGATTAAGGAATTTGTGAATAGTTCTTATGGCTGAAAAGCTATCTTATGTCCTTAATACGTCTATCCCTGCAATGGTTGCAGACAATGCCTCTGAGGAGGAGATTGCTACTTCTGTTTAGTATTGCCTACGTGAAAGTCTATTAAGTCAATAAGTTGTTATTGTACTTCAGTTCTCGTTAAAACATTCTTTCCATTTTGTTGTTGGACAATGAAATCTTTGGTATTATATTTAAGAACAATTGTTGTTTTATTTATAATAATAATATTTTGTATAGAACTGAAATATTACTTAATGAATTTTCTACACTTGACTTATGTAAAGAAATTATTTTTCATATTGAACAAATTAGTATAAGAAAATGAGATGATCATTTAAAGAGTTGAATGTGTGTATTTACTGAAATACAAGTGTGAATTATTTGAAAAATTCAAAGAATGCAGAAGTGAAACAAATTGGCAAAGTATTAAGGTTATTTGATTAGATTGAGGAAGAAATACTTGTGTAATGAGTTTCTAGATCATCTTAAATGCTTTTCTCACAATGGACGCCTCCTGATACGCAAGAATTGATTGATGTATTTGAAAGGAAAAATTGTACCTTGTTGGACATAGTATGGTCCATAATATTTTTACCGACATTCTAGTATCCTTCTAGGGTCATACCCTAGAAATGGCTACATATCTTCGAAAAGGTTACCTCAAAATTCAACCCCACGAATTTATAAAAGTTATGAACAGGGAGGATTCCTAACTTTAAGTATGTTAAGATAAGGGGTTGTCCAGCTTATGTGAAAAGGTTTCAAAAGGATAAGCTTGGGACAAGATTTGACAAGTGCAAATTTGATAAGGTATTTGTTACGAAAAATGATACCTTCTAAGATAAATGTGTTTATCATTGAAGCATCTAGTGGGACGATAATGGAATCTTGAAGAGTTTAAGAACTACAAAGCACTATAAATAAAATAAGAGGAACATGTAGATAGACCTATTATACCACAACCAAATCATAAATCTGGAATAGTATCGAAGATACTTAGGAGGTATGGATTCATCATGGATGATGATGATGAGGTACACATCATAAAGATGATGATCCAGTTACATACGATGAGGTAAGAGTTGCAGACATTCAGAGAAATGGATTGAAACAAACTTCTCAAAAATGGAACATTCATTTTGGTAAGACAATCAAAAGAGTTTGATTTTATCAAAAAAATGAACCTAGTGTGTACAAAAGGGTCAGTGGGAGCTTCGTGAAATTCCTAGTATTATATGTTGATGTACTATGGATTAGGAATAACATACCAATGCTACAATCAATAAAGATTAAGTTATCTAAACATTCCTTTATGAATGATTTTGGAATAGTATCTAAAATGGGGATATAAATCTATATAGATAGATTTAAAAGGATGCTCGGCTTAACCCAAAGAACATAGATTCATTTGATGCTAAAGTTATTTAGCATGGAAAACTCCTAGAGATGTCTCATGTTGATGAGCCCTGGAGTGTATCTCTCTTAATAGTCCCCATAGACTTCTAAAAGAGAGATCACATGAGTAACTATCATGTATACAATGAAATGTACGAGTCCTGATGTTGATCAATCATATTCTAGAGAAGATCATTGTAAGACAATGAAAAACATCTTAAAGTACTTAACCTGTACTAAGGATGTGATAATATTCATGGTGGTTCTGAATTAAAACTAGAGTGCTTAATAGACTTAAGTTTTGCAGACTGACTAAGACGGCAACAAATCCACTTTAGGGTAAAGCGTTTCCTTGAACGGTGGTGCAGTGAATTAGAAAAGTTCCAAACAACAAAGAGTTGCTGGTTTTGTGATAAAGACAAAGTATATAGCTATAAATGAAGCTTCAAGTTGATTGTTTGGATGTAAAGTTCATTACAGAACTAGGAATAGTTCTTAAGCCTCATCTTAGTTCTAAACATGTGTTGCAACTATTTCATTTGATTAAAGAATCATTGAAAGAAGAGAAGTTACTATAGAGATAGTGGACTCTCAAGAAAAACATTACATATCCATTAACTAAAGCTTATCCAACAACAGGATAATCATCACTTAGAGAAGAAGGGTATGAGATACCATGGCGATTGACTTTAGTGCAAGTGGGAGATTGAAAGTAGTATGCATAAAATCCAATCATGTTTGATGATAAAGCATATACTTTGTAACAATCTTATTCATTTTTTAATAAAAAGTATTAATTTATTAAAGGCTTTTAATTATCTACATGATGTTACTTTATAATATGTGATAAACCTATAGTTTTAAGCAATGATTTTAGAATAATGATGATGATCATTCTAATGAGATCTAAATTCTTAGAAAGCTTAAAAGTATAATATTTCCCAATCGTTGGATTACTAAATTAGGGATTAGTGAATCCGGATAGATTGGTACATACGTTGCTTGCTCATTAGATTAGGATGATTGATCTCATTATCATTTGTGTTGAGACACTAAAGCAAGTGTGTAGGTTCTTATTGGAGAATAATTTCACTGAACGTGGCTCGCTAAGGAATACCTAATAATGTTTTACTTGCCTGTCAATAGAAATTCCTATAGTGATAGTAGTACAAGTAATCCTTGCACTTGAGATTATCATAGTATCTTGTGTATGACGAGTTATATTTTGACTTATTCCTTAAGACCCTTACGGTATATTAAAGGGTATACTTGGGTATAATAAGTTGTACATGGAGATAATATATGATCAGTGTAGACACTCAAAATTTTCTGCACACCTACTACTAACATTGCAGGAGGGCAGATTCGTCTCCCGGAGCTAACACCGGGCAGACAGGCACAATTACAGATGACCTTGCAGAATTCAAACACTTGCAGCAATCCAATATTAGATGTAACCCTGAGCAACGTCTGCTATCAGCCCAAATCGGTGATAACCCCGGTGAGGAGCAAAATCTTCATCTTGCCACCTAAACACTTGCGCGCCGTCTCAACACTTCATATATATATATTTCTACATGGGAATGTCCCACAAGAACCAAGGAGTTCCAATCCCGAGTGACTATTTCGCGTGGCAGCACACCAGATAGAATTTGAAGCTTGAAGACCATGGGCATGGTCCCCACTTCCTGACTTTGTACAACCTCTAATCCCATGTCATTGCGTAACTCTCAACAAAAGCGGTCTAAAGAAGGTCTTGTACACCTCGTTCGGATGCTCGGATTGAAGTTCGCAAGTTCGAAATGACATTACAAATTGCACGACTTTTAGTTGATGGGACCCACTTGAGCCCTCAAGCTAGCCCAGCAAAATGCAGTGCATCTGAGACTACCCCCTCTATAAATAGAGGGCTTGGGGTGGCCATTTTAAAAAAAGAAAAAGGCGAGGAAGCCCTGTCCAATTTTCTTTTTACACACCCCATATTGAGTGCTTTCTCATTTTAAACACCTGTTAGCTCACATATAGTTATATTTTTATCGGTGGGAGCTGAGTGTTTATCCATCTAGAGTCATAGAAGCCTGCATTGGCAGCCCACTGTAAGCCTTCTTACACTCTATAAAGTCTTTCTCTTCATCTTTACACACACTATTCTTTACATTGAGAGTCATGTTGCGTGTGTATGCCCGGACTTCGGTCCGTGGTTTTCATTTCTGTCTATATATATACTTATATATGTATATATTTATATATAGACTAACATTATCGAGTTATGTCTTGATTGAGCCTAGACTTATGTCTGGAGCGTTTACTTATATATATATATATATATATATATATATATATATATATATATACTTATATATATAAACTATTGTCAGACTTTGTCGAATGAGCTTAGATTTTACATCCGGAGCGTTTACTTGCTTTTATATATATATATATATATACTTATATATATAAACTGTTGTCAGACTTTGTTTGATGAGCCTAAATTTTATATCCGTAGCGTTTATTGCTTTTCTATATATATATATAACTATATATATATAACTGTTGTCGGACATATCCAATGAGCCTGAATTTTATATCCGGTACGTTTACCGCTTTTATATATATATATATATATATATATATTTACATTTCTGTCAGGCCTGGGGTTTACTTTGTGGCCTTATACTGCTTTATTTACATTTCGTCCCGCCTGGAGTTTACTTCGTGGTGGTTGATCGTCTTTACTGCTTTTTTTACATTTAGTCCAGCCTGGAGTTTACTTCGTGGCAGTTGATCGCATTTACTGCTTTATTTACTTTTCTGATCCCCCATGGAGTTTCTTCGTGGTGGTTGATCATGTCCATATATATATATATATTTACCGCTTTTATATATTTACATTTCTGATCGCCCATGGAGGTGCTTCGTGGTGGTTGATCATGTCTGTATATATATATATTTACAGCTTTTATATATAATTGCTTACTGCTTTTCATATAAATTACGGCATCATGTGAGCCTAGGAATCATGTGATCACAGATTCAGTCTACTGAATCTAGATTCTGTTCCCGTGATGGATATTTTCAGCTGTAAGCAGCTTGTACATTGTTTACGGTGTTTGAATTTCCTTAGATGGCTTTCATGCCCATGAGGAGTTCGGCACTGCTGTACATTATTTTCTCGAAGATGCTTCGCATTTCGAAAATAAAAGCAAACAAGCCTAACATTTTATAATAAAATGGAAGTATGAAAAGGTCTCAATTCCTATTGAGCACAGGGTTTGAAAGACCTCTTTTACAAAACTTCATTGCTATATTATGTTTAAAATTGAATTTTTCTATAAATTCAAACCCTTTTGTATATAGGTGCGAACGAGGCCTCGCACTACTTTCAAATAATTGCACATTGATCCACACAAACACTTATATTCATATAATAGTTTCTTGAAAAGTGGCGGTCACCGTGGTAACACGGATGTCGGGGGGTGCCTAACACCTTCCCTTCGCATAATCAAGCCCCCGAACCCAAATGAATCTCGGTTTCACAGACCCGTTTAGTAGTGTTACATCAGTGGGTTAATGTGCAAACCTTTTTCTACACGTTGGTGCAACCAGTTAAAAACACCAACTGGCGACGCTTTAAGTCAAATCGTCGACATTATATATGTCGGACCTTTTTCACTTGTTTTTTCAAACAAATCTCACATAACATGAGAACACCAAAGAATAAGTAACGGAAAGGGACAAATAAAAATCCCAATGTCGACAAGTGGCGACTCTGCTGGGGACTCCAGCAAGAGGGCTTAAGCCGCTACTATAAGCTTTTCAAAACTGTTATATGCTTGTGTGTGAATGTTGCATTTACATTTATGATGAATATATACGAATGTATTTTACTTACTGCATTACAAAATATCTATATGTGATATTAGTGCTTCGCACATGTCATTATTTTCATAAACGGTGAGACACATTGTATGTGAATGTATATTTTATGGTTCCTCCACCAGGAGGCTATCCTGTCGGTGTTTGATTGCTGGACTCGTAGGGAGACTAATTCCAACGAGGCTCAGGAAAGCACCACCACGATTCGCTCCAGTTGAAAGACCAGATTAACTTCCCGACAAGTAGATTGCGATGATCTGGGGACCTTCATTCCAAAAAGCCATGAGAGTAACCCTAAGATAGATCAACCTCTGATAAACCAAATGCGTACAAAAGTCTCTTCATGCTTTCCATTTTTAATTACTTTTAAAAGCATTTACTTGTAATTTTATTCCATGTTCATCTTTTTGTAATGGAAAATATGAAGATTATTTGTGCATGCATGACATTTTATTAATTAACATCCATTTTTGCAGGATGATATTCCTAAAATGGACACATTATGATAGCATTTACATTATCCCTAAGACTAAACTACATAAGTCTTTTGTAGGGAAATCATTGGGCCTGTTACCCACTCAAAATCCAAAAAGGCCATGAGCCTACAACCAATCATGTCTTCTTCTGACTAGTCTAATGCTAATTCTCGAGAAGAATTTGACGGATTAAGTAAATAAATTGCAGATTTGGCTGTTCTGCTGAAAGAATTGCATCAGTCTACTCAGGGCTCAAAGATGCCTACACATAATGAATCCTCTGTACAAGGAGGAACACAAGGTTTGGATAAAACAAATCCAGAACCTCAGTTGGATACGACCAACAAAGACCCTAAAAACACCCATCTCAAAGGAGATCCAGACACTGGTGATATCAAGAAGAAGGTCCTCCAAATGGAGGAAACTATTCGTGCTCTCAAATGGATTAGAACACATGGAAGTGTTTCATATGCTGACTTTTGCATATTCCTTGGTGTTCATTATCCAGAGAAATTCAAAACCCCTGACTTTGAAAAGTATGACGGGTTAGGGGATCCTTATACACATTTGAAGGTGTTCATTGGAGAACTTGGATCTTATGTGGAGAATGAGAAGCTCAGAATGCAGCTGTTCCAGAAGAGTCTGACTAGAGAAGCCCATTCATGGTATACCAGATTAGACAACTCAATGATCCATAGCTGGGAAGAGCTAGCTCACGCATTCCTCACTCAATATAGTTTTCAATCTCAAATGGCTCCTGACCGATACCAGATTACGAAGATCAAGAAACAGTCTAATGAGTCTTTCAGAGAATATGCTTAAAGGTGGAGGCACCTTGCTGCTAAAGTTATTCCTTCCATGACGGAGTCAGAAATGGTCATGACTTTCATAGACATACAGGAAGTCCCTTTCTGTGAAAGAGTTTTAGCTGTTATTGGCAAACCATTCTCAAAAATGATCAAGCACGGAGAGATGGCTGAGATGGAATTGAAGTCAGGTAAGATTCAAGACCTAGCCGCTCTTAAAGTTGTTGTTGAATACATCCAGTCCGGATCTTATGGAAACAACCCCCGGAGGGTCCATAAAAAGAAAGAGGAGGATATTTCCTTGATACTACAAGGTCAAAAAGGTAGTCAGAACATGCCTATACATAGGAGAAACTACTCCCCTTTCCAAGCACAACCTTTAAACCCTACATTGCCTAAAAGTGGAGAAGTGAAGCGACCTCAAATGTTCACACCCTTAGGGGACTCGCTTGAGAATATTCTTGCTCTTCGGACTACTCAGAAAAAAATCACACGTCTTCTTCCACTAGCCAACCCTAATGGGAGGGGTTTTAATGCTACTCAGAAGTGTGCTTATCATGCTGGGGCACCTGGACATGATACTCAAGATTGTTAAGCCTTCAAACACAAGATCCAAGATTTAATAGACAATGGTGAGATCGTGGTCACCAAACCAGATCAACCTCATGTGCAAGATAACCCTCTTCCTCAACCCAAAGAAGAAGAGGTCAACATGATTAGTTGAAGCACTGGACAGAGTTCCAATTTTAATGGTGAATCATCCTAGACCATCAAAGACAGTGTTGTCAGATGGGATTATGCAAAGTTCCAATTTACTATGGAACGAAAGATGAAAGCTCTTTGCAAGCAAATTGAGCAATTGTCAGAACTGGTGACCCATCAGCATCAAGTCACACGCCAATTAGTCAGCCAAGAGCATGCGTATCTTCTTTATTTTGTTATGAATGCTCCACCATCACCTTCAGAAAGCGAAGCTATGGAGGATAAGGTTGAAAAGAGAGCAAATGCTAAAGCCCGTCGGGATTTTGCAAATCAGAGGGAATTCTAATACCTGGGCCAACCTATAGAGGAGATATTTCAAATGCTGATCAATGAAGGAAGAATTACCTCCCTTCTTCCTCCAATTAATCCCCGTTCAAGACGGTTCAACTCTGATGGAGTATGTCAATATCATTCACATTCTTGCGGTCACAACACAGAAGAATGCTGGGCACTCCGCCATCTCATTCAGAATCTCACTGATAGCGGTATCCTGCAATTGGCAGATGATGAAACTGTGCTACTTGAGAGTGGGAATACCTCTCCTACCAAATGGAAGGGATCAGTAGCAGTTATATCCGCTGAGGATGATAAGACTGTCAAATCATTTCCCTTACAAGCAATTCAACTCAAAGGAGCTGACAATCCTTTAAAAGTGGCCACACCAGAGCCAATTTCTTTACCCTTCAGACCACAGTATCCTATTGTCAGCTTACACAAAGTTCCATGAAATTATGGAGAAGCTGAAGGATCCACATCTCATACTACTGCTACAGTGTCGAAGGAAAATCCACTATATCATCCTTAGAGGGCGATGAAGCACGCCATCAAAGCAAAGGGGAAGATTCCCATCGAGAAGATTGAGAAATTCCTCCGCACTATGGGCCATAACGAAGCCAAGGTGGTTTTAAGCTTAAAAGAAGCTCCACATCAGATATCAATATTGGACTTAGTTTTCTCTTCCGAGGATCATAGGAAGATCTTACTCAAGGTTTTGGAAGAAGCCTACTTACCAAAATCAGTTTATGTGGAAAAATTTTAACATATGGTTGATCACATTTTCAACAACAATGTGATATCCTTCACTGATGATGTCATACCGCCCAAAGGGACCGGTCATTTTAAACCATTACACATTGTAGTTTTGTCCTCTGGGTATATGTTAGCTGGAGTTTTAATAGATGGAGGTTCGTCCCTAAATATCTATCCTTATGCCACTTTGGTGAAGATGAATGTCAATCTCAAACGGATCCGAAGCAGCCATACAGTTATCAAATGTTTCGATGGATCCCGGCGAAATTCCATCAGAAAGATGGAGCTGCCAATTGAGATTGGTCCAAATACATTCAATGTATCCTTTCATATCCTCAAGATAGATTCAGGATACAACCTATTATTAGGGAGATCATATATCCACATGGCTCGAGCCGTTCCTTCTACACTTCATCAACAACTTAAATATATTATCAACAATAGCCTAGTCACTGTCAACGCAGAGCCAGAATGTCCTGAACAAGGAGATCTACCAATCATCAGCTTCAATTTAGAAGTTGAGCCGGCCAGTTTTCATACTTTGGAAGTGAGTAACACGCAATACCATCCTATTGGAGCACCACTTCCTGTACCCAAGATTTCTGCCAAGGTTATGTCGGCCACTCAAGAAATGATGTCATTGGGTCATCAGCCTGGACAAGGGCTTGGTAAAAATTAGCAGGGTATTAAGCACCCTATTCAAGTGTCTAGTCAAATTGGGACAGCCGGACTAGGCTATTCGTCCAGTTCCAGTCATAGGAATCCTCATAAACACAAGCAAGTTCCTCAAGCTTCCGCCACACAACGATTTTCTCCATCTGCACCGCATGAGCTGATACAGTCTCCAGTAAAGGTGCCAGCCCATGTTATGGCTATGCTGTTTCCCAAACCAGTACCATTCAATGCAAAAGAGGTGCTGATTCCTGATCCCGAAGTGGAAGAAAGGGAGCGGAAATGTAAATATGACATCGCTCTGATGATGTCAGGAATACGCATCATTGTCCATGATGAACATACAAACAAATATACCCCAAACGATGATTGCCCAGATGTCATGGTTATCATTCGGTAGAAGGAGGACAATGACAAACACTCCATCACTGAAGTCCATCAAGACTTTACCCTCGATAATTAGAGCACCACTCCATGCATTGGTCGACGAGGGTAAAACGGGCAGAAAATCCCTCTACCCTGTAGATAACTTTAATTGCTTACTTTTCTATACAATATTAACAGTTATTTTATCAGTACATGCTAACACTTTTGTATGATTAAACAGTTTCATATATTAAGTGAAAGCATATTTTTTTTAGGACTCTGAATTTAGATGTGCTTGTACTTACTGATGAGGTGCCTTTTCTCCATAAGGAGTGTAACTTTGATGCAAAGTTGGACTCAGACTCATGTAAATACAAGAGGACATTGAGACACCTTAGGAGATTAAGGAATGGGTCATAGACAAACTTAAACCCAACCTTGACCAAACCACTTCTTTCAATCTCAGAACCTTAGAAAGCCCTAAGCTAATCCAGATTGGTTTAGACCTCACCCCAAACCAATGGAATGATATGGTTGCGCTATTAACCCAATTCCAGGATGTGTTTGCATGGTCTCATGAAGACTTGGTGGGTTTGTCCACTGACATTGTCCTTCATCGCCTTCCCATTAAAGAGGGATTCAAGCCAGTCAGGCAGAAGCTCAGGTGATTGAAACTTGAGTGGAGTTTAAAGTTAAAAGAAGAAATTGTGAAACAATTTCAAGCTGGCATTATCATGGTGTCTACATATTCGGAGTGGATATCCAACATTGTTCACGTGCCTAAACCAGGAGGAAAGGTGCAAGTTTGCGTGGATTACCGGGATTTAAATAATGCTTGTAAGCTCTCACCCTCACACTAGACAAATCTTAGCAATGGAACTTAAAGAAGGAGAGTCCATATATATTAAAAATCCATTACACAGACATTATAATTCCCCATTGAATCAAACTCATAGATTGTAGGATTGCATGAAGCTTAAGAAGGAGTGGTTAGATGGTGGTTGAAACTCATCATAACCACCACTCCCTATCATGATCATTGTCTAGCAAGGCATCGAAGGAAGTAAAGACAATAGGCCATAGCCTTTTAGAGAATACGTGATTTAGCTTTGAGCTACTATTCATTGTACTTGGTGACACTAATTATAGGACAAAATGAAGTCTCATCAATAACTTAGCTCCATTCCATTTTGTTACTTGGTTATCAAAAATGGTCTTAATGTCCAAGTGTTACCATATTAGGAGAAATTAGAGTTATTTATATACTCATACCATATAGCCCATGTACATCAATCACATGTAATAAAATAATGCAGTCCGGTATTATTGTCCGGGTAGTTCCACAATTATAACTTTATTTCATAGTATGATTTAACATTTTAAGGTAGTAGATGTTATGCAACATACATATAATCCATGTACATTTTATTTTAATGCATACCTACCTACACGTTGTCACATAGATATTTTGTAATGTATTTATAACATATAGTTCCATACAACTTAATATATAGTCACCTAAATGTCACACTACACTATATAATATAGTCAGTATTATTGCTCACATGCACATAGTCGTTAATATAATATCATTATATTAATAACTTACTAATTTATGTCGGATAAATAAATTATCCACTTCCTTGTTTAATGTTTTCATGGATCTCTATACCTATCAACTATCTATATAATTCTTATTATAATTATAGATATATCGCAAACACTACTAATCGCATATTAGCATTTTTAAGTAATCAATATCCTACCATAATTAATTAATATTAATCAATGGCTTAATAATCCCTTCGTTAAACATAACATACTTTATTTCATAGTTTATTAATGTTACACATATCACATAATTATTCCATTTTATTTCTAAGGTAGAAAAAATAAATTTTCTCCAACTAACCACTTTGGCGCATTTGCTTGATTTTATCTTATTGGGAGACGTAGTAAGGCTTGCGTGTCCCGACAACGGTCTTAAGATCGGTTTAGCTTCAGCCCGTGTCAATTTTCATCGTTAAACTCGCTTTATATAACATGAATTACTAGCCACAAACGCATCACTACGAGTCTATAAGTGTATTGATTACAATTATGAAATCATCTTATCAACACGATTAATCTTCTTAATACTCGTTTTAATCTACTTAATGGATTTCCTCTTTTCACGTTATGCAACACAAGGCATTTCACAAATCCCATTGCCACTTCACACATCTTAATACGCATTGATCTAATATGAATCAATTGCATTCACCAATTCACAAAATAATAACACTTTTATTCACAGAAATTCTATTTCCATTAATATATTCATTTAATAATACGTGGAAATTCTCGGGTATTACATCCTCCTCCCCCCTATAAAAATTCCATCCCGGAAGTGCTACAAGGTTACTCAAATAGATGGGGATAATCCCTTATCATCCTATCTTCCAACTCCCACATTGCCTCCTCGACATCGTGGTTACGCCAAAACACTTTTACAGAAGAAATAACTTTATTCCTTAAGGTTTGCTTTTTCCTATCAAGGATTTGGACATGAATTTCTTCGTATGCTAAATTCTTCTCCACTTAAATGGGTTCGTAAGAGATCACGTGTTTGTAATCGGGCATGTACGGATGCAACACGGATATGTGAAACACGTTATGGATGTTCTCTAACTTAGGTGGTAGTGCAACTTTGTATGCTACTTTGCCCACTCGCTTTAGTATCTTGAACGGTCCTATGAATCTTGGACTCAGTTTTCCCATCTTGCCGAAATGGATCTTTCCCTTCCATGGAGATACCTTTAAGAATACAAAATTGTCGGCTTCAAAATCTCGGTCTTGCCGATGCAAGTTTGCGTACTTCTTCTGGTGATCTTGAGCTGCTACAAGTCTGGTCCTTATCACTTTCACCACATCCGCGGTTTGTTGCACTAACTTTGGTCCGAGTATTCGTCATTCTCCGACTTCGTCCCAAGATAATGGCGTTCTGCACTTCCTTCCGTAAAGAGCTTTATACGGTGGCATGTCGATACTTGCATGGTAACTATTATTATATGCAAATTCGACTAAGGATAGGTGGTTGTCCCAATTTCCCTTGAAGTCCATCACCCAAGTCTTAAGCATGTCCTCTAGCATTTGTATTATTCGCTGACTTTGTCCTTCTGTCTGAGGATGATAAGCAGTACTTAATCGTAACTGTGCTCCCATCCTCTCTTGCAAGCTTTTCCAGAATTTCGACGTGAAATGCTGGTCTCGGTAAGAAACAATCGACACCGGCACTCCATGTCGTGAAATGATTTCCTTTACGTACAGACTCGCTAATTGATTTAAACTGCAGCGAATCTTGATAGGTAGAAAGTGTGTGATCTTCGTAAGTCGATCCACGATAAGCCAAATGGCATCCAAACCCTTTTGCATGACTGGAAGTCTTACCACAAAATCCATCATGATATGCTCCCATTTCCACTCATTTCCAATGGTTGTAGTAAACCACTCTTCCGCTGATGCTCTACTTTTACACGTTGACATGTAAGACACCTACTAATGTACTCTGCAATTTCTCGTTTCAGATTTGGCCACCAAAAATGTTGCTTCAAGTCCCGATACATCTTTGTGCCTCCCGGATGAACAGAATATGTCGCATTGTGTGCCTCGTGAGAAATCTCATCTCTTAACTCGGCCACTGCCGGTACCCACACTCTCCCTTCAAATCTTAAGATACCGTCTTTATCTATTCGAAATTTCTCTACCTCATTTTCCATGATCCTTTTCTTAATTTTCTCACATTCTCCATCTTTTTTCCGGGCTTCCTTTACTCTATGCAACAATGTCGGACAAGCTTCCATTATAAATAACTTCTTTTCAGACCTCTCGGGTCCCTTCACTTCTATTTCTAATTTCTCCATATCTCTTATTAACTCTTCCTGAGTTGTCATTCGAAACAATTTCTCCATTCCTTTCCTGCTCAGAGCGTCGGCAACTATGTTTGCCTTCCCCGGGTGATAAAGAATTTCACAATCATAATCTTTGATTAATTCTAACCACCTCCTCTGATGCATATTCAACTCCTTCTGTGTGAAGATATATTTCAGACTTTTGTGGTATGTATATATATCACATTTCTCTCCGTATAAATAATGTCTCCATATCTTCAACGCAAAAACTACGGCTGCTAACTCTAGGTCATGAGTAGGGTATCATTTTTCGTAATCCTTCAATCATCGTGATGCATACGCAATGGCCTTACCGTGTTCCATAAGCACAAAACTAAGTCCTCTATGCGATGCATCATTCTACACCACAAACCCTCTCGTATCATCTAGTAATGATAATACAAGCGCCTCGCTTAATCTCTTTTTAACTCTTGAAAACTCTCTTCGCATTTGTCGGTCCATACAAATTTCACCGTCTTCCTCGTCAGATTAGTCAACGGGGTTGCTATCTTAGAAAAATCTTGGATAAATCTTCGATAGTACCCAGCTAACCCTAAGAAACTTCTCACCTCTGTTGGAGTTCTCGGTTGTTCCCAATTACTTACTGCCTTGACCTTTTCGGGGTCTACTAAGATTCAATTCTCATCCACCATGTGGCCTAAGAATTGAACCTTCTTCATCCAAAATTCGCACTTAGAAAACTTCGCATACATCTTCTCCTTTCATAGTGCCTCCAAAACAATCTTCAGATGTTCGGCGTGTTCTTCCTCCGTCTTCGAGTAGATCAAAATGTCGTCGATGAAAATCACTACGAATTTATCCAAGTATGGCTTGAAAACTCTATTCATCAAGTCCATGAATGCTGCTAGAGCATTAGTTAAACTGAATGATATTACCAAAAACTCGTAATGTCCATAACAGGTTCAAAACGCAGTCTTTGGTATGTCCTCCTCCCGCACTTTCAGTTGATGATATCCCATTCGTAGGTCGATCTTCGAGAAACACTTTGCTCCCTTCAGTTGATCAAATAAGTCGTCTATCCTTGGTAATGGATATCAATTCTTGATCGTTACTCTATTCAATTCTCGATAATCGATACAGAGCCTCATCGATCCATCCTTTTTCTTAATGAATAACACTGGTGCTCCCCAAGGAGACACACTCGGTCGAATGTAACCTTTATCCAATAACTCTTGAAGTTGTATCATCAATTCATTCATTTCTACTAGCACCATCCGATATGGAGCTTTCGAAATCGGTGCCGTTCCCGGTGCTAAGTCTATTACGAATTCGATTTCTCTGTCTAGCGGAAGGCCATGTAGATCGTCCAGAAACACATCCTGAAATTCACTCACTATGGGTATCTCTTTAATCTCTAGTCCCCTTTTCCGAGTATCCACGATGTAAGCTAAATAACCTACACATCCTTTCTTTAACAATTTCTTGGCATGCATCATCGTAACGCAACACGATTGCTTAAGCGATGAGCTACCATAAAACACTACCTTAGACTTACTCGGAGTCTGAAGGTTCACACATTTGTTCTGACAGTCAATTACTATGGCATGGTTATACAACCAATCCATCCCCAGTATTACGTCGAATTCTCCAAATCTAATAGGAATCAAGTCTACGCTCAGTTCATGTTCTCTACTATTTGCGTGACAATTTCGATAGACGTATTCTACAGGGATTATTTCCTTATTCGCAACTTCTATGTTTAAAGGATCTTCTAATCGTTCTTGGGGTATACAAAGTTTACTAGAAAATTCTTCAGATACAAACGAACAGGTGGCACCCAAATCAAATAATACATAAGCATTTATATTTTTGATTGGGATTATACTTGACACCATGTCCTTTGCAGCTACGGCGTCTTGGATGGTCATGTTAAAGGTTCTAGCGGTCAATCGGTTGGGTTGCGCAGGTCCACCAATCATTAATTTACTTCCTCCTCCCTGGCTTCCGCCTGCTCCACCGCTTCCTTTCTTCGGGCAATCCTTTATCTGGTGCTCTGTCGATCCACAAGCAAAACATCCTCTGATCTTCTTCGGCTTTGGGCAATTTGGTGATATGTGCCCCTCTTGGTCGCAATTATAGTAGGTGCTTTTCCTTTTTCAGTACTCTCCCTGATGACTTCTTCCACATTTGTTGCAGGCTTCGATCCTTTTCTTGAAGTTTCCCTGGTGACTCCCACCTTGGTTATTATTTCTGTTGTTGTTATTCTCCCATTTCCTCTTTTTGGAGTTACTTCCTCCGCTGCTGCTACATCCACGATGCTCACTACCAGCGTTCTTATTCTTCTTCTCCTTATGATATAGACTCATGGCCTCACTGCCACCTTTAGCAATGATTTCCTTCTCCAATAATGTTGTAAAGGAATCAATCTGGAAGACTGATACCTTATTATATAACCAGGGCTTCAACCCTTGCTCAAAATGTCTCGCCTTCCTCTCCTCATCCACAACTTGGTGCTCTGCAAATTGTGCTAGTTCATTGAACTTAGCTGTGTATTGCGGCACTGTCATATCACCTTATTTTAACTCTAGAAATTTCACTTCCATCCTACTCTTCATACTTTTTGGGAAATAGTTCTCAAAGAACAACGTAGTAAACCTCTCCCATGATATCGTTCCTTCCCCCGCTCTCTGCTGATTAGTTTCCCACCAATAGTTCGCTTCGACCCTCATCATGTATGTGGCAAATACTGTCTTCTGGTCTTCGCCCACGTGAGCTATAGTGAAGGCCTTCTCGATCTCCTTGATCCAGGTTTGCGCAACTATCGAGTCAGTGGTTCCCGCGAACTCTAGGGGTCCTACGCTCTTAAAATCTTTGAAGGTTGTTACTGGGACAGCTTGGGGAACGAGTGGTATGGGTTCGTTTTTTCTCCTCAGAGCTTCTCCCAATAAATCTACCAGTCTCTGTATCAGATCTACAAGACCTCTCTCATCATTAACTGACTCTTCTGGGACAGTTATTCTACGTCTGGGCAGCATTTTCTGCATCACAAAATTTTCATTTTATTATCTAATTATCATATTTAGACATTTCTTAATAGAAAAGAACTACAGGTTTATAACACGTTTCTGAAATAAGATCATTTATATTCATATGCCAAAGGGTTACATTACATGTTCTTTTCTAGCATACTATTATAAATGATAACATAAATCCCCTAATACCACAAAAGATGGAGACATACTAAACTACTACCCCTCAAACACTTTTCAGAAGTTTGGGGGTTTACCACTATATCATATCTTACACAAAAGGCTGAGATTACAACAACATCTTAAAAACACATAAATAAATTACTACACTATTGAGCTTTTCCCCCTAGACTCAATCTAACATTCCATGCTCAACGGCACTCCGATATTCCTTCTGTGTGATGTGCACCACCATGTCTCGGCTTATGGTATGTCGGGTCTGTCCTTGCTCAGCTGGGTAATGATGTACCCCATCGATCAATCTCTCCATGGCCGTGCGTAAAGCATAGCCCATCTTGTTCATCTTCCTCCTCTTGCACCGCACCTCATCCTCTAGATCATCTGCCCTATCATTGGCTTCCTCCCACTTCTCCTCGAAGTGAATCCTATCCATCACCTCCATCTTCTAACTGAGTTCGGAGAGCCTCCTTCTCTGCCCTCTCACTCAAAACCTTTTGCTCTAATTCCTCTAGCTTTCCTGCCACTTCAACATTCCTCGCCACCGCTCGGTGAAACAAAGCTCCCATCTTGATCCCTACTTCCTTACGGTGAGAAATATCCACATCCATCTCCTGCATCACTAGTTGCCTCTGATGGTCCTCGTCCTTCAACTTCTGGAATGCAGACTCCCATTCTCTAGCCTCAACCTCTAGCTCCTTCACCCTACACCCTAATTCCAATATTTGTTCCTCATACTCTCCTAACATCCGATCCTCAAAAGTTGCCTCGTCGGAGTACCCCATAGGTTCGCTTTCCTCCTCTAAAGGCTCCTCCTCCGGATTAGACTCCACCTCTTCCTCATCGTCATCATCAAAAAGGGCCACTACTAAATTAGGCTCTGCTATCAAGGGTGTCCCATAGACTACATGGATATCACGCGGCTCCTCCTCTACCACTCGACTAGGTCCTCCCATGTCAGTCATCCTATAATCACCAACATAAGACAACACAAACAACAACTCCATCAGAATGTTAAACAACATAAGTTCATTGTATAGAATGAAGTTACATTTCATAACATACTAAGTCTCTCAAGGAAAACTCTACATGAGTTTTGTCTCCTTCCTAACTTCTAAGTTCTCTTAAGTTATAATCTAAGGACACTCGCTCCTAAGGTTTATAACTAAAGCTTGGATATAAACCTGTGTCGCCCCCAAATTCGGTCCTCTACTTGGTCACTCGAATTCGGTTAATCACGTGCTCAAAGTATTACCATAATAACTAACATCATATATTCACAACGAAAAATCTAAATTAGAATAATATATAATGATTTATTATAATTATTACCCCAAGT
The DNA here is from genome assembly GCA_020205615.1 of Panax quinquefolius. NCBI lineage: Eukaryota > Viridiplantae > Streptophyta > Magnoliopsida > Apiales > Araliaceae > Panax > Panax quinquefolius. The sequence goes on from JAINUW010000573.1 coordinate 356,170, forward strand.
CTCGCAACCTACAATACTTAATAAATTACATAATAGTATCGAATAAAGACCTATTACCTAATCCTACTTAAGTTTAAACATAGTCTGCAAATAGTCTTAACACAACATAATAGCTTTTAAACATAAAGGAACAAGCTAGTCAGTAGCCTTGCCCTTGCCCTTGTCTATTCCAGAGAAACCTCCCTGTTCCTCCTTAACTGAAAGGTTTTAAATAAGCAAGGATGAACACAAATTGCCCAACAAGTAATATACAACAAGGGTGTAGGATATAATATTATAAGGTTTGAAATATCGAAGTGTCATTTCTAGGATAGTTCAAAGTGTCAGAATAACATCATGAATAAGGGATATCAACAATTCTTGGAATAATAATGACAATTCAATATAATCAGCGATATATATATGAATTTAATGACTAACAATGTATCCAACTAGATAATCAATTTATACTGAGCAGTCACTAAGGACTATTGAACTTCCACTAGAGTTACCAATATTCAACTGATAACCAAACATATCAAGTACTATAGATGATCAGTCTACAATACTTTACGTTATGCATAACACCACAATAATATTTATTCACGTGTTGGGGTTTACAACAACATACACTCCCCTTACCAAAAGGGTTGTCCAACTCAGTTTTCAAGGTTTTCGCACCAATCAATTGGTTTGGACAACTTTTATAGACATGCATACAGTCTAGCCGAATCAAATGGCATTGACTCTTTCATAATATTCAAGAACAATACCAAGTTCAACATGAATAATAACTTTCACAAGGGTTTAAACATACTAGCTCATTTGAACGAAAAAGTAGTATAATTTGTATTCAATAAGCTTATGGTATTCGTCGAATGAGAATGCAAAGATACTCACACAATAAGAGTAGGGTTCAAATACTTGCTCAATATAAATTTGAGTAAGGTTAGAGAACTTTCCTTAAGCGTAGTTTATCCACTTTAAGAAATCAACACTTTTGAATCCTATTTATAGCGTATCATATGTTCAAGATGTTCATTAGCCAACACATATAAGTAAGTTCAACGTACACATAAACATTTAACTTAGATATAACTTCATACACATCGCTCACTCTATATTTTCATAGCACAACTTAGTTTGTAAGTCATCACAATTACTACAAAGTCTTGATTACTTTATTTCTTGAAAATATTCTTTGGACTTATCATTACAATGCAAACACCAACTTATCATCTAAGAATCACACACACACACACACACACACATATATATATATATATACATATATATATATATATATATATTAGTAGGTTTTAGATCACTTTTAGCATCATAGGCATCATACAAGTTACTGTCTAAAAGTCAGAATTTACTATCTGGGATTCCAGACAGACACAGCTGCGCCATGGCTAAGCTTTAGGGCTGGTGCATGGCTGCTGAATCCCTCCGCCATACCAAGACTCAAATTTCTTTGCCTTGTGTTTTGTTTAAACGCTTGACCAAAACAATCGCACATAATATATTTATCATGTTAAAGGTCTTTTCATGCTCCTTAAGTCAATATAGGTTCCTTCTTTCATAATAGAATTCTAAATTGATCATTTCAACCATTTAAGGCCATTCGAGGTCATGAACTCACAAGGTCTATCATGCTTGCTTTCTAAACATACAAGATAGTTATAAAACTAATATTAGGCATTCTTGTGTGTATTTATAACACATACGTGAAACTAACACCGCTTTAGTTGAAAATAGTCTTCGTTCATTCTTTTCTTGAAGTGTGATACATAAGCATGGTTTATATATGTTCATACCACATGAGTGAGTCTAAGAGTGTCATCAAACATGATCACAAATGCCAGATTCTACTCAAGGTAGCTTGACAATATTCACATTCAAAGCTTACTAATAGGTTTAACATGATCATTCTTCCTTACTAATTATATAAACACAAACTAAAGGTTTATTCATGCATTTCTAAGTCATCCTAACATGCTTGCAAAGTCAGTACACAGACACATTATTCATACTCATCAAGTTTGTTTCTAAGGTCATGAATCCATTTTAAACTATACACTTTTGTTATTCATGCTAATCTAGTCTAAACATGCTCACATTAGGTTGATATATCTATGTATACATCATACATATGTTTACATGCTAGATTGAGTCATAATGTTTAACCAACATGGATCGGATTGCAAAACAGAAGCTCTAACTAAATTCGAAGAGATGCAAGCAAATGTTTGTATTTGTGCCTCAAGATATAATACGGCATACCCGCATTGCATACGCACTGGTTTGAGCGAGAACGATACCGCTTCAAAGAAGCTATTTATTCAAACAATCTTGAATTATTACTTAAATTGATTTTAAACACTCATGTATAAGTTTAGACATGCTTACAAGGCCATATAACAACTATATGAACATTACCCACCCTCATTAACATCCAATCCTACCAAATCAAAATTTTGAATTTCAAGAACTCAAGAACTATGTTTAACAGAAGCTGAAAATAGCAACAAGGAAGAGGAGTTATACCTTTGCAAAAGTGAAAGGAACTTCCTCCAATGAACTTTTAAGCTCTAAGAATGCTTGTAAGCTCTTACCCTCACACTTGACAAATCTCAGCAATGGAAATTAAAGAAGGAGAGTCCATATATATAGAAAATCCATTACACAGACATTGCAATTCCCCATTGAATCAAACTCATGGACTGCAGGATTGCATGAAGGTTAAGAAAGAGTGGTTAGATGGTGGTTGAAACTCATCATAACCACCACTCCCTATCATGATCATTGTCTAGCAAGGCTTGGAAGGAAGAAAAGAGAATATGCAATAGCCTTTTGGAGAATACATGATTTAACTTTGAGCTACTATTCATTGTACTTGGCGATACTAGTTATGGGACAAAATGAAGTCTCAGCAATAACTTAGCTCTATTCCATATTGTTACTTGGTTATCAAAAATGGTCTTAATGTCCAAGTGTTACCATATTAGGAGAAATTAGGGTTATTTATATACTCATACTATATAGTCCATGTACATCAATTACATGTAATAAAATAATGCAGTCTGGTATTATTGTCCGGGTAGTTCCATAATTATAACTTTATGTCACAGTATGATTTAACATTTCAAGGTAGTAGATGTTATGCAACATACATATAATCCATGTACATTTTATTTTAATGCATACCTACCTACACGTTGTCACATAGATATTTCGTAATGTATTTATAACATATATTTCCATACAACTTAATATATAGTCACATAAATGTCACACTACACTATATAATATAGTTGTATTATTGCTCACATGCACATAGTAGTTAATATAATATCATTATATTAATAACTTACATATTTATGTCGGATAAATAAATTATCCACTTCATTGTTTAATGTTTTCATGGATCTCCATACCTATCAACTATCTATATAATTCTTATTATAATTATAGATATATCGCAAACACTACTAATCGCATATTACCATTATTAAGTAATCAATATCCTACCACAATCAATTAATATTAATTAATGGCTTAATAATCGCTTCCTTAAACATAACGTACTTTATTTCATAGTTTATTAATGTTACATATATCACATAATTATTCCATTTTATTTCTAAGGTAGAAAAATAAATTTTCTCCAACTAACCACTAAGCAGCAATTGCGCTTGATTTATCTTCTTTGGGATGGCCTTGAATTATATGCGTTCTACAATGATGCCAAGACTGGTTTAGCTTCAGCCCGTGTCAATTTTCATTGCTAAACTCGCTTTATATAACATGAAATACTAGCCACAAACGCGTTATTACGAGTCTACGAGTGTATTGATTAAAATTATGAAATAATCTTATCAACACGATTAATCTTCTTAATACTCGTTTTAATCTACTTAATGGATTTCCTCTTTTCACATTATGCCACACAAGGCATTTCACAAATCCCATTGCCACTTCACACATCTTAATACGCATTGATTTAATACGAATCAATTGCATTCACCAATTCACAAAATAATAACACTTTTATTCACAGAAATTCTATTTCCATTAATATATTCATTTAATAATACGTGGAAATTCTCGGGTATTACAGTTGATGCAGTCACTGTCTCCATCCATGCGGAATACTCTGCAGAACGACCCGGATGACTGACAGAAAACTCAGTTAACTCTCGTTGATCCCAACAGGCATACAACCTAGATTTGTCCTCCGGTGATAAACGGCGTGAAGCGAAGCGCTGACTCGATGCCCCCCTCAAAAGGATGGAAGTCCTGAAACTGGTCAAATTGACACATCACGACCAGCGGGTGGTATGTAATCATGCCACTCAAGCTAGCCAGAGTAAGATAATCCATGCCTGGAGCATGAGTAATGAAGCTGTTGGGTGAGTTGAGCCCTGTACACGACAATATAGCCAATAGATCTCCAATCCCTGCCAGGAAAGCTGACCAAGATGTAGCATATATACACTCCGCAGGCTGGAAGGAGTACGACATGGATACATCATGGGTGAAATAATACCCATGCCATCTAAAAGTGCCAATCGGTCTCAAGTGTGACATAAACCACACGTACAACATGACTGAACTGCCTATGAACACTCCTGTCGGATAAGTGCAGCAATATGTGGCCGACCTCAGAGTGTCTGCCATAATCATCGGTATAATGGTGTGACCCTCCTCGAGAGCTCTCACTGCCATAATGACTCCTATGTCCAACTCATCCATATACCGTGGCATGTAGACATATGACAGTACGCATACAATAGTACATCAACTCTGGCTGAATGCCAATGATCCTCCGGTGTGGTAAAATCCTCGGAATGTCGTGCATAACTTTCATCAGAGCCAAATCTATCAAACAAAAAATGCTGGGATATAACGTGGCCAGATGTGATCTCATCTTGTACCATCCTACACCTCAATCCGGTGAGGGTCATGAACTGCCTAGTCATGTCTTCGATCGCCATGTGCACGCAAGTTCTGTCCAACGACAGCATCTGTCCAACGACAGCATCATCAACCGTGCATACTCCTCGAGAGTAGGAGTCAACTCCTGGGTCCCGAATCAGAAAACCTGCCTCTTTGATACCCAATGCTCTAACATACCGTCTTTGAATCATGTAGGAACCTGAAACATCAACAGGGTTATAGTATGCTGTAACAAATGATCTACAGTCACCCTGTCTGATGGTGACATGCTATCATACCACGATCGCATACCCGATGCCACCAAAAATGGTGGGGTATGATCAATACGGCTAACTGTTGAAGAAGACATCTGTACGGGCCGTGTCATAAGACCATCCAGGGGTCAATTCTGAATATCTCTGGACATACATCCATATGCATAACATAATAACATGCATGATACAATAGATGGTAATATGATATAGGGAATGGAAAATTATATATATATTGCTAAGTATATCATCATCTAATACATCTCTGTACAACTAAAATACAGGGAAATGGGGCAAAACTGCCCTACAACTAACAGAGACCTATCAAAAGATATAGCGGGAATGGGGTGAAGCTACCCCAAATCTAACAGAGGCCTATCAAAAGAGATAACGAGAATATACATCAGAAGAAGTCAATGGTATCGATGTCTACATCATCAATCCTGTCCACCTAATGTAACTCCTCCTGAGTCACTGGATCTCTATCTATAGGGATGTCAACAAGGGAGGATCTGCACTGACAAAGCCATATAGGTCACCTGAGGGGCCAGTGCCAGAGCTAGAAGGATCAAAAGTATCTGCCTTTGAAGGATCTCTACCCAAGTGCCAGATAAAGAAATGTTCCCGGTCTAACTGCAAGGTCAAACTGTCAATCTGTGTCACATGAGTCAGATCTCTGACATAGGCTAGCCAATCCATCATCATCAAGGATCCTGGAACTATATCCCCCATAAACTGTGTGGCACGGGTCTGAACTCCAATGGTACGAGGGAACCACCAATGCTGGAACATCTCCTAAGTGCAGAGACCCTCTGACAGTATGAAACCGCGAATCCCCAACAATGAGATATCAGTGATGGGTGATTACGAAACAGGCCAATAATGCCTGGTAGGAGTCAAGATCGGCATGCGAATCTCTCCTGTCACGCTCCTGATAGCATGCTCTCCTAAATAGATTTCCCATCCTCCATTTGTAAAGAGAGGAATCCTACGGGTGGAAATCATGTGCTCGACCCCAGTCGGGTACCCATCCTCAAATCCAATACCCAAGTGCTCCCAAGAGTAGGGAACCCATGTGATGACATCCGCTGTCAATAACTTCAGCTGTTGGTAGCAATGAGTGAAACACTCAACAACAAGGACCTCTACCAGTATGAAATGATGCCATCTTCGTCCTCATGGATAGGTGTCTAAACCTGACACGCTCATATGACGCAAACATGGAAGCCTCTCATAGGCCCAAAACTGCCAGCATAAAGGCAAACATCTACTGTCAGCCAACACTCTTAACTTATACATGGGAAAAGACAAGATAAATACTCACCAGCAGAAATGGGTAAAATCCTAACCAAGCCTCGGTTAAACACTGCGATCGCATGCGCATTCCCCTGAAGAAGTAGGTGAAGGTGTAGGAACCCCAATCATAATCTCCTATACGGTCCACGTGTCGAGTGGCGCTGATCAAAGTGAAGGACACCATAGAAGAGTTATCTGCTATGAAGCAGCCCCTAATGATCATCAGGAATAATCATCGAAGAATGCGATCCCTGACTCTCACATCATTGGGTATAGGCTCACTCAACAACCCATTCATAGCTTCTACGCTCAGAGGACCTGTATGTACAGTCCTGCCCATGAGTTCTCTGTCTGGTACTCCTAGCAAGGATTTGATGGCAGTAGGGGTGATATCCGCCATACAAGGCACTAGATCCCCTCAAAACTCTATACCTGTGATAAACCACCAATCCATCAGCGTCATCATCACCTCATAGTCCACCAAATGGAGTGACCGAGTCTGGTGAAACTAACGCTCAGACAATGCCCTGAGGTAACCCCAGGGACAATAACGAGGAAGAATGAAAAAGAATGTCCCGAATCCCCAGCCATGTATAATCGCTCTATAGTCATCGTGCAAATCCTAATACATAGAGTGGATGCTGAACCAATTCTCTCGAGGCTGTGTAAAGTCGGGAACCTACATCAAATGCAGATCAATATTAGAACCCTTTGTTCCTCATTAATAGGAAATAAGGAAGACTAAGATCTAACTTCATACCTCGTTTGCATGCAGGTAGACTAAAGGATGTTGACTTAAGTCACCCAGAAGCTCTGGGTTTGCCACTTGAATACCTGGAAAATCCCTACGGGGAACATGTGCCGCAGGAGCAGGGACCTCAATCGGTACATCCTCCTCCTCGTCCTCTATATTCAACACTTCAACCCGGATAAGACGTATTATCGCCTCCACCAAACGACGAGGCTGTCTAACAGAACGGGGTAGAGGCACTTTAGAAGCCCTTCTCCGTACACCTGAAGTGGTCTTGTGAGAACTACTTGGCTGATCGAGATCCATAATATCTGGACAACAAGTCTCCAAATCACCTCAGAAAGGGTGTGGTAAAATCTTACCTGGAGTTCTTTTCAAAATGCATTCTTATGACTACATGCATGTATGCATTATTTTAACATACATCTACAGTAGAGTTAAAAACGCATGACTACCCAATGCCTACATTTTGGAATTTTTTTTCTATAGTCCCCTTTGTAAATGGGACTATCCACATGCACATAGGCATGACTAGGTGGCCATTTAGTAGCACACCTACCCACAGTCATATACATCCTACATGCATTAATACATCATAGTAAAAAAATCCGTAAGTGTAGTCTAATTACCAGGACTATTTTGCTTTTCTACCTTTACTCATTTGTCCTCAAATAGGATAAGAAATGATAGTAAAAGGTGCCAATTTGACTGTTTCAAAAGTCAAATTTTTTTCACATCATTATGTTCAGCATGGTTTAATACTAACATTTACTATGTTGAATATTTTTTAAAGTCATGTTAGCATGCATATTCACTACTATGTGTCTAAGTGCATTTCATGTAATAAATCATTTTCCAACGGATAAGAACTGGAAAAGAATACATGCATATGTTACCAAGATAGTGAAGAACGCTTATATGGTGGCAGATGTGCAGAAGGTTGCCCTAACTCAGCAGGTCTGAAGAAGAGCTCTCAGATTTCCATCGCGACGTAACTTGAAAGTGACTTGTGAAAATAACCCATAGGCCTTTCATACCCACGGTTGGCCGCAGGTGTACCTACGACACCCCTACATGGGGCCCACTCCTCTGGCTCGGTCCAGTTCAAGTTGCAAAGGAGGTTTCACAAGCTGAAAAGGCCAAATTAGGAATAAGAATGCTACGCGATTGAGTGGAATTGAAAGTAGTATGCACACAAGCCAATCATGTTTGATGATAAAGCATATACTTTGTAACAATCTTATTCATTTATTAATAAAAAGTATTAATTTATTAAAGGCTTTTAATTATCTACATGATGCTGTTTTATAATATGTGATAAACCCATAGTTTTAAGCAATGCTTTTAGAATAATGATGATGATCATTCTAATGAGATCTAAATTCTTAGAAAGCTTAAAACTAAAATAGTTCCCAATCATTGGATTACTAAATTGAGGATTAGTGAATCCGGATAGATTGGTACATACGTTGCTTGCTCATTGGATGAGGATGATTGATCTCATGATCATTTGTGTGGAGACACTAAAGCAAGTATGTAGGTGCTTATTAGAGAATAAGTTCACTGAACGTGGCTCGCTAAAGAATACCTAATGGAGTTTTACTTGCCTGTCAATAGGAATTCCTGTAGTGATAGTAGTACAAGTAATCCTTGGACTTGAGATCGTCGTAGTATCTTGTGTATGATGAGTTATACTTTCACTTATTCCTTAAGACCCTTAGGGTATATCAAAGGGTATGCTTGGGTATAATAAGTTGTACATGGAGATAATGTATGATCAATAAAGAATCTACCACTTCTAATAAAAGAAGAGAAATGTCCTATGTGATTCGATAAATGACAACCCAAGAGTCCTTGGTTAAGGCGAGAATGAAATTAGAAAGGAGTTTCTAATTTGCATTATTAGGAGTTGTGCATTTAAGGATCGAAATACATATAATTAAATAAAATAAGACTTGTGAAGAATTCCATGTCTTATATTTAATTGGGACATTGTATGGTGGAAGGATTGAATTGTACGGTAACTATTTACTCAAAGGTTCTTTAATGATTAATGTTGAAATCTATATTATCTAGAAAGTCGTTGATTCTTTAGGAGGCTTATCCTTATTGTAGAATAAATATTATTTATTTAAATAAATTAATTGTTTAATTTATTTATTTAAATAAGATTAGAATTGTTCTAATTGATTTATTCACAACCGGTTTAATATGGAGAACCAAAAGGGTCACACCATAAAAGGAAGAATAATTATTTAAGAAGTTAATGGCATAATCGTAATAATATGTTAAGTATATTTAATTTAATCTATGGTGATAGAATAAATTAAATAGCTTAATATTTATTATTTAATATTTTAGAAATAGTAAATATAAATTAATAAGAGGAGTCTTATTAATATTATTACAATTATTATTATTTTAATTTCTAAAAGAGTTTAGGAATTAATTTAATATAAGTACTCTCATTTATTCCTAATAGGATTAGGAGGGAAAATTAGTTAAAGGAGTTTAATTAATTATCCCTAATAAGATTAGAGAGCCCATTTAATTAAAAGAGTTTAATTAAATAATACCTTATTTTTATTAAATAAGGTTACCTGATATCTTTATAAGAGGAGTCTTATATCAGATATCAGATATACGACATAATTCCAATTTGTTGGAGAGTACGTTCTTTTCTATAGAGATAGAAAACTAGGGTTTGAGCCAAATACCCATTTCTTGAATCTTTATTATTCCTTGGTGGATCACCTCTAGAGGCCAAACACTTGGGTGGCTAACGTTGATCAAAGGAAGGAACCAAACCCGGTGGATTCAAGTTGAACGCGAAAAGGATTGGAGGTGAACTTGTACCTGAGGAAGCTCGATCTTCAAGGGTATGATTCTCATTCGTTATCTTTTTCGTTTAATTAATAATTGTCCATAAAGGGTGATCCGGGTATATGGTTTGTAAAATTTTAAACTCTGATTTTTCCACGTTTCCGCATTATTTTGCAATTTGATTGCGTTATTGAATATTACAAACCTAACAGAAATAGCCTAAAATCCTTGTTTTCAGTGGCCTCAGCTTTTACAAACGATGCTCGGTAAGACCTCACAAAGGTCTGATGCCGTCAGTGTTGGGTCACAACCCTAAACCCTTCCCTGACGGGGGTTACAACGCAGAAGTTATAAATTGATAAAGTATCCCCAACGGGGGTCACAAAGTAATTCAACCATTGATGTACGTGTCAATGAAGGTCAAGCAACCTTGATGTCGTTTCAACCGATGGTAAGTAAACCCATCGAAGGCCACTCGATGATCTTATCTATCAGTGCACTTATCTAAGTATCCCCGGTAGGGGTTACAACGCATTCTCAACCAATGATACACACATCAATGAAGGTCAAGCAACCTTGACGTTATCTCAGCCGGTGGCAAGTAAACCCATCGAAGCAACGTATCCATGTCTATATATCCCCGGCAGGGGTTACAACGCCAAAGTCAAACATTGATAAAGTATCTCCGAAGGGGGTCACAACGCAATTCAACCATTGATGTACGTGTCAATAAAGGTCAAGCAGCCTTGACATACTCCCCAACAAGGGTCACAATGCAATACAATCATTGATACACACATCAATGAATATCAAGCAACCTTGACAGTTTGCCCAACAGGGACCTATCCGGTGATACACACATCAGCGAATGTCAGGCAACCCTGACAATGCATACTATTGGCAGTAACTCTAATAGGATCATGATATATACTGGTGACACAAACCAGAGAAGACCATCCTCATCGGAGAGGACTGATGGTGGAATATGTTATACACATCCTCAAATAAACAAAGCTTTATCCCCATAGATCTCTTGCACACGAGACGCACCTCTGTGGAGTAGAAGTCTGTATCAAGGATCCATAACTTTGGTGATAGCCCCAACGTCAGCATCCTTAAAAACTTAGATCACATATCCAAGGCATCACTAATTGTCATCCCAACAGGATTATCGGGGGACCAACAATCATTCCATCATGAATCATACATACATTTGCATCATGTTACTGCACATAGCATCATGTTTATCTTGTTGCATTTCAAGTGTCTAGGATTCTTTATCGTATCCATGCCTTGCATTGCATGAATATGATAAAGAGGGGCATCTGTAGACACTCAAAATTTTCTGCACACCTGTTACTAACATTGTAGGAGGGGAGATTCGTCTTTCAGAGATAACCCTGGAAGGCAACTCACATCCATTCCGGATACTACCAGGAAGTTCAGTTTCAACCACGGAACACACACCAGGAGTATCATTTCCAACCTCGGAGATAACCCCGAGTTTCATCCTAGGAGATAAACCCAAGGAATGTTGTTGCAGTTCCGGTGATAACTCCGAAAATGTTTGTTTCAAATGCATGCGATCAGCTTCAATCTCAAACTTCCTGCTGAGGCACTCATTCCTTAGACCCGGAGCTAACACCGGGAAGACATGCACACTTACAGATGACCTTACGGAATTCAAACACTTGTAGCAGTCCAATCTCAGATGTAACCCTGAGCAACGTCTACTATCAGCCCAAACCGGTGATAACCCCGGTGAGGAGCAAAATCATAATCTTTCCACCTAAACACATGCGTGCTGCCTCAACACTTCATACATACATTTCTACATTGCAATGTCCCATGATGATTGAGTAATAATACATGAATTTGATATATTTGGACTTAGTTTATTGTATTCTCAAAGTATTTAGATTCGTTTTACTGTGTTTATTTGTGATATTACAGATTTGTGAGCAGCGGGAACACTTGGGAGAATTTGAGCTGAGAAGGGCATAATAGTCATTTTCTGCCCATCAGCGCCGGGGCGCTATTATCAGTACAAATCCCGGCGTTGGGGCACTGAGCCGTATCAGTGGTTAACCAAGGCGCGTGGACCAGGCGGTTGACTTGTTTAATGGGAGGTTATTTAACAAGTTGATTGGGAGAAGGATTGGAGCACAAGATGGGAAGTATATAAGTTTTAGTTACATTGAATTAGAGGATTATTCTACACAATTGGAGGCTGATTAAGAAGATAAAGGAGATTTTGAAGAATTTACTTGGAGTTTTTCTCTTCTTCTTCTTTTCTTAATTTGTGTAATTCTTTAAGGATGATCTGCAAAAGATTGTTGGTTTTAATTTTCGTTATGAACTAATTTCTTTAATCAAGATTCCAATTGAACCTTTTATGATTATGAATTAATTATTTGATTTATTCCAATTATTTATGTTGAAGTGAATTGTTCATCTTGCTTTGTCTTTGATTGATTAATTATCTCGCCAATAATTACCTTGTTACTCTAGAAGGAATTGACAGAGAAATTCTAGGGTTAGAACTGGGCATGGTGACATGTGACTTAGTTATTTGCACAGTGAATAATTAGGTTTGTGAATAGAATGGAAATATCTGTTTGCCTCATGTAACACATAAGGAATTGGGATTGTAACAAGTTTAATTCAATTGTTTTGCATAGGAATATAGTAAAATTAATCTGGGTTAAATAGAAGGCAATTGATCACTTGGAAAAGGACTTTTGGCACTTGTGAATTCCTGTTAACAATTCAGTAGACATAATAATTGGGATAATTGGATAATTGATTTATAGTTCATAATTGGGGATATTGGAGTCTTAATCCTTATTTATCTGAATTCAATCAAATCTTAGTTTGGTTTATTTGCTTTCTTTTAGATTAATTTCTTTTAGTTGCTTAATTTAATTTTCTTAATTTGAAAAATCACAATTATTGGTTGTTTAAATAAAATTGAATTGATATAGTGCTAGTAGTTGGAATTTATTAATTAGAATTCTCTGTGGGATCGACACTCTATCTTATCACTCTATTACTTGTTGACCGTGTATACTTGCACGTTTGCTTTGATTGTGAAATCAACCAACAAGTTTTTGGCGCCGTTGCCGGGGACTTCTTTATTAGTATTAATTCCATATTAGTTATAATCAATTCGGTCTTAATTTAAACGTTACTTATTTTTCTTCTTGTATTTGCAGGAATTCATTGCGAGTGTATGCACACTAGATCAAGGGTGAAAAAGGAACTTTTTCCTTACACGGACGATATCGAAAGGAAGTTCCAGAAATTACAATCGACTAGTGTAGTGTCACCTGTGGAAGAAGAACTGGCAGAACAAGAAATTCCAGCGACCATGGCAGGGAACGACCAGAAATCACTTAGGGATTATGCCATGCCGATTGTCACGGATATACAGTCAAGTATTAGGAGGTCGGCGATCAATGCAAACAGTTTTTAGATAAAACCGGGAACAATTCAGATGCTTCAGAATACATGTTAGTTTGGGGGTAGTTCGATAGATGATCCAAATGAGCATATCTTAAGTTTCTTGGAAGTTTGCGACACCTTCAAATTCAATAATGTATCGGAAGATGTTACAAGGTTGAGGATGTTCCCATTTACCTTGAAAGATAAAGTGCGAAGTTGGCTACACTCTTTGCCTCCTGGCTCAATCACCACTTGGGACGACTTAGCTCAAAAATTTCTAGCTAAGTTTTCCCCACCAGTGAAGTCGACAAAACTACGGAACAATATTCACACCATCGCACAATATGATTCAGGATCATTATACGAGGCATGGGAAAGGTTTAAGGATATGCTCTGTAAGTGCCCACGTCACAAAATTCCACAGTGGATGAAGTTAGGGATATTTTGTGATGGTTTTATGCTTGAGGCGAGATTAATATTGATGCAAGCAGCTAGGGGAGCGATCATGTCTAAGAGTTTTGATGAGGCATATCAGCTATTAGAGACAATGGCCACCAACAACTATCAGTGGCCCATGACTAGGTCTAATCCCTCCGAAAACACCGGAAAGTATGACGTAGATGCGATGACAAAGCATTAACAGCACAAGTGGCCGCAATGGCTAAGCAAATGGAAACATGGCATCCACAATCCACACAGCAGGTAGCAATGGTTTGTGAATTATGTTCTAGGGGTCATGCTATGGATCAATGTGCCATAAATCTTGAATCAGCTCAGTTCGTAGGGAGCTATAGTCAATCTACCCAACCTTACCCTAATTAAAACGCATATAATCCGGGTTGGAGAAATCATCCGGGCTTTTCATGGAGTAACAATCAAGCTGAAGCTCAAGCGCCGAGACAACAAAACACATCCGGATTTCAAAATTAGACACAACAAACAGAGCGGAAAGCAAGTTGGGAAGAAGCTTTGGATAGATTTATTAAAGCTTTTGAAAAGAAGAACGAGGAAAATGAGAAAAAATTTAATCAAACAGAGTTGAATATACAAAGTCTAAGTGCGTCGCTCAAGAATCTGGAAAATAAAGTGGGACAGATAGCACATGCGCTGAATAACCGACCACTTGGAACACTTCCGAATGACACAGAGAAAAATCCGGGCAGAGATGAGCATTGTAAGGTAGTAACTCTACGAAGTGGAAAGGATTTGCAAGAGACAGTCACGGATAGGGAAAAGAGGGACAACGTAATAATTAAAATAGAGGAAGTGGTGGACACCGAGAAACGTCAAGATGAGACCTTCGAGCAGAAAGAACCGGAACCAACCAGCGCAATGCCTCCCATACCGTATCCGCAGAGGTTTCAGAAATCCAAGTTGTATAAGAAATTTTCACGATTCTTGGATATTTTCAAAAAACTGCATATCGACATCCCCTTTGTCGAAGCCTTGGAACAAATGCCGAGTTACGCCAAGTTTATGAAGGAGGTTTTATCGAGGAAGAGGAAATTGGGTGAGTTCGAGACTAGTAGCATTGACCGAAGAATATAGCGTGATTATTCAGAATAAGTTACCACCGAAGCTCAAGGGTCCAGGTAGCTTTAATATACCATGTGAAATTGGAAATTAATTCTCGGGACGAGCATTGTGTTATTTGGGGGCCAGTATAAATTTGATGCCATTATCCGTCTACAGCCAGTTTGGACTTCAGGCTCCACGACCAACAAATATCAGTTTGCAATTGGTGGATCGATCGGTTATATATCCACGAGGTATTGTTGAGGATGTTTTAGTTAAAGTCGATAAATTCATCTTCCCCGTGGACTTCTTTATTTTGGATTGTGAAGTGTATAGCGAAATCCCAATTATTCTTGGAAGACCATTCTTAGCAACGGGTAGAACATTGATTGATGTGCAAAAAGGAGAATTGAGAATGAGAGTTGAAGATCAACATGTCACTTTTAATGTTTTTAAGTCAATGTCTTATCCGAAAGAAAAAGGTGAATGTTTGCGGGTAGATATCATGGAGGAATTGGTTAATCATAAGTTCAGTGGAAATTACTCGGAGGATCCGCTTGAATCCATTTTGCTGGGGATGGATGATTTGATGCGGCATTGAAGAGGACATTAAATATGTCAATTGGCTAGATACATCATTAGTCTTCCGGAAAAGCAATCAATCATTTGACCCCCTTGAGAGGCCCGAAACGGAAAGTTAAAATTTCAAACCCTCGATAGAAGAGCCACCGGTGTTGGAATTAAAGCCACTACCATCTCATCTGCAGTATGCTTATTTGGGAAAAGACGCTACCCTACCAATTATTATTTTGACAGAGTTAACTGACATGCAAAAGGAGAAACTATTACGGGTCTTGCGAGAGTTCAAAACAACAATTGGGTGGACTATAATGGATATTCGGGGAATTAGTCCATCTTATTATATGCACAAGATTCTAATGGAAGAGGGGGCAAAACCAACCATTGAGATGCAAAGAAGGCTAAACCCCATTATTAAGGATGTGGTGAAAAAGGAGATTATAAAGTGGTTGGATGCCGGCATTATTTACCCTATCTCGGATAGCTCATGGGTAATTCCTATACAATGTGTACCAAAGAAAGGGGGTATGACAGTGGTGAAGAATGAAGCTAATGAGCTCATCCCTACTCGAAACGATTACGTGATGGAGAGTATGCATGGACTAATAAAACCTGAATAAAGCCACTCGCAAGGATCACTTCCCCTTGCCGTTCATTGATCAAATGTTGGATAGGCTAGCGGGACATCAGTTCTACTATCTTCTGGATGGATATTCTGGGTATAATCAAATTGCCATAGCACTGGAGGATCAAGAGAATACTACATTCACATCCCTATACGGTACGTTTGCATTCCAGCATATGTCCTTTGGTTTATGTAATGCGCCGGCAACCTTTCAAAGGTGCATGATGACGATTTTCTCCGATATGGTTGAGCAGAATTTGGAGGTATTTATGGACGATTTTTCTGTGTTCGGTGATAGTTTTGATTTATGTTTAAAAAATCTGATTTTAGTGTTGAAGCGATGCGTGGAGACTAATTTGGTTCTTAACTGGGAAAAATGTCACTTTATGGTGAAAGAAGGGATTATTTTGGGACATAAGGTTTCTGCAGCAGGGTTAGAGGTGGATAAAGCGAAGATTGAGACAATTGAGAAATTACCCCCTCCATCATCTGTGAAGGGAATCCGGAGCTTCTTGGGACATGCGGGTTTCTACAGACGCTTCATTAAAGATTTTTCCAAGATTTCAAAACCCTTATGTTCCCTGTTGGAGAAAGACGTGCCTTTCAAGATGGATCAGTCATGTATCGAGGCATTTGAGGTCTTAAAGAAGAAGTTGGTCTCTGCTCCAATTATTGTGGTGCCTGATTGGTCTTTACCATTCGAATTGATGTGCGACGCAAGTGACTATACGCAGTTGGAGCAGTATTGGGACAACGTCATGATAAGATTTTTCACACTATCTACTATTGTAGCAAGACGTTGATAGATGTTCAATTGAACTACACAACCACCGAGAAAGAATTACTTGCAGTTGTGTTTGCCTTCGACAAATTCAGAGCATATCTGATTGGGACAAAGGTAATTATCTATACAGAACATTCTGCCATTAAGTATCTAACTGAGAAGAAGGACACCAAACCAAGGTTAATACGGTGGGTGTTGCTGCTGTAAAAGTTTGATTTGGAGATTCGGGATAGAAAAGGTAAAGAAAATCAGGTGGCGGATCATCTTTCTCGGTTGGAAAACACAGAGGTACAAAAGAAAGACAACATCATGATCAATGAGAAATTTTCGGATGAACAACTTCTTCGAATAACCCCAATATTACCATGTTATGCTGAATATGTGAATTACGTGGTTGCTAAAGTGTTACCCACGGATTTGAACTCACAGCAACGTAAGAAGTTCCTCCACGACGTCAAGCAGTATTATTAGGATGAACCATTTCTATTTAAGGCCTGCACAGATCAAATGATTAGACGTTGTGTGCCATATGAAGAGATGGACAGCATATTGGGTCATTGTCACTCATCAGATTATGGAGGCCATTATTCCGGTGATCGAACAGCGGCCAAGGTGTTACAATCAAGATTTTTCTAGCCTTCTTTATTCAAGGATGCTTACCTATTTGTGCTGAAGTGTGATCGATGCAAACACGTAGGTAATATCTCCAAGCGCAATGAAATGCCACTCAACTCAATTTTGGAGGTAGAACTCTTTAACGTATGGGGAATCGATTTTATGGGACCTTTCCCATCCTCATTCAATAATCAGCACATTCTGTTGGTGGTCGATTATGTTTCCAAATGGGTAGAAGTCGCAGCTTTACCCACGAATAATGCCAATGTTGTTCTCCGATTCTTAAAGAAAAACTTCTTCACACGATTTGGGACGCCGAGAGCGATAATAAGTGATGAGGGGACTCACTTCTGTAATAAAAAATTCTCAAAGTTACTCACAAAAATATGGGGTTCATCATAAAATTGCAGCCGCATATCATCCCCAAACCAATGGTCAAGCAGAGGTCTCTAATAGGGAGGTCAAGCGAATTCTAGAAAAGGTGGTCAATCCATCACGAAAAGATTGGTCTTTGCATCTTGACGATGCTCTATAGGCATATCGAACAACATATAAGAATCCGATCGGCATGTCACCTTATCCAATGGTTTACGAAAAGGCGTGTCATCTCCAGGTCGAATTAGAACACAGTGGACATTTAGCCATTCGTAAACTTAACTTTGATTTACAAGCAGCGGGTGAGAAAAGGTTATTGCAATTAAATGAGATGGACGAATTCCGATTCAACGCCCATGATAATGCAAAACTCTACAAGGAGAAAGTCAAAGCTTGGCATGATAAGAAAATTCTTGATCGGACATTTGAGCTGGGCCAACAGGTCTTGCTTTTCAACTCAAGATTGTGTTTATTTCCTGGGAAACTCAAATCTTGTTGGTCGGGACCTTTCAAGGTTGTAGCTGTCACACCACACGGAAACACTGAGGTCGAGGAACTGAATTCAAAGCGTACATTCAAGGTTAACGGTCATCGTCTCAAATATTATTGGAGTGGACCTATTGACCGTCAAATTACGACCATGTACGTCGCCGAACCAGTGAACAATTGAGCACAACGGAAAAGTCGGGGTGACGACTGTAAACCAAGAACTTCTTGGGAGGCAACCCATTAAGTTTTATTTTTATTCGATTTAGAGTTCTCTTATTTTCTTATTTTAATCCTTTAGTATTGCTAGGATAAGATTTTGCTAGATCGAGCCTAAAATTTTTTCATGTGTGCAGGACTTGTACATGGCATGAACACCAATACAAAGAAAGGTGTCAGCGCCCTGGCGCTAGGAGTACACTCAAGTGAAGCACCCCGGCGCTGTAACTCATTACCAGTCTCTACACTCAAGCGCCCCAGCGTTGTTATCAACTTTCTACAGAGCGCCCGATGCCGACCTCCTTGCCATCACGCGATCGCACTTTGAAAGTGCCCTGCATTGGTTCAAGCTTATTCATCAATGCCCGCGCTATAGGGTCACACACACTACTGCACTCAAGCACCCCGACGCTCTGTACAAGACATATCACAGCGCCCCGACGCTAATGCACGAAAACAGAGTCCTGCTCCACTTCACTAACCATTTGGTTCCACTCAAGGCATTCCAACTTCCACCCTCGTTTTATCTCCTCATTTGGTAACTGATTTTCACCCTTCATATAGCCCCAAAAACCAAAAACACAACTCCACATATCACATTGGATTTTCTTTTTGTAAAGCAAATCTCATCTCTCACGATCATCTTCAAAGGTATGTCTTGTATTACATTTAAATTCTTGTGAAACAACCATTGTTAATGGTGTGATTGGTAAGTTATTATTCATCATGTTCTACAGTCTCCTACATCTAGAGCAAGGATTTTCATTCTTTTGATCTTGAATATCAAATATTACATATAGATGAATCACTTTTGAATGGAGAATTCATACACATGTGATGATAGATGTATAAATTGATAGAAAACTAGTGTGATTCAAAGAAATTTATGTGTTGCACATTACGTGTTCGATAAATTTCCTGACTCAATGCTAATAGTTAAATTCACACATATCTCCATTTCTCACACTATATTTACTTGCCATCTTGCCACCACAATAGTATAGGCCTACTGTCACATCTATTAATCACTATTGTGGGAGAGTGCTTCGCCGAATTGTTGCATACATGGATCATCTTGCTTCACATGAAAAATCTTTTGGGAATATTTTGTTTATTTTTTTTGCTGGTTATAGAAGTTGAAGAATATATGAGCCTAATCAGTACAATTGTGCAGTTTCATGTTATTATGTGTCATGCCACACCCCCAACACTGTACTCAACGTACACGGAGATGATGAAGTTTGGGGGTAGTACCATGAATATGTGTCCCCTAACCAGAATTCTTTCTAATTCTAATACATGTGTATGTCTTTACTTGTAGAATTCTATACATGGCTTCCAAGCATCAACGTGGTGAAGGTTCAGGGACCGCGTCAACTCCACCTCCAAAATTTGACAGCCGGCGTTTTGTCAGTGCCGCGGCTTAAGAACACTATAACCGCATGGCTACTCGATCATTAGTCCCAAAATGCGGATTGAGACCCGATCAATCAAAGGATGGAGAAATGGCAGTTATGATAGCCGAGTGGAATTGGTTCACCCTCACCGAACAACCAGACCCAATAGTCATTGCAGTAGTTTAAGAGTTCTACGTCAACGTGCCAGAATATTTCCACTATGGGGTGTTTGTGAGGGGCAAAACTGTTGAAATTAGCGAAAAAGACATTAACGGGTGCTATCAACTGCCAATAGAGGGACTGAATGAAGAGTATGCTAGACTCGTGAGTGATGGGCCGGACTATGAAAAGATAATTCGTGAGCTTTGTCAACCGGGCACCACATGGACCGTGCATGAACGCGACAGCATGACCTTTCCACTCTCTAACCTCAGCTTATATGGAAAGGCGTGGTATGCTTTTATCTGCGCCAAACTCATGCCATGCACACATGTGAGTTATGTCACTAGGGAGCTAGCGGTGCTATTATATTCCATAATCAAAGGCTTCAAAATTGATATCGGCCACCTTATCCAGCAGTCCATTCTCCGAGCGTCACGAGGAGGGACCACAAGAGGTTTACCCCATCCGTCTCTTATCTGCATTTTGTGTGCTATGTTTGGGGTAAAATAGAAATCCGATGAGATGATTCAAATGACTATGCCAGTTTTGGACCATAAGTTGATAAGTAGGTATAAAGTGTGGACAAGTGGGGCAAACCACCCTAGGGGATTGGGTTTCATAATTCCCCAAGTCGAAGCTTCTCAAGCTCCTCCACCTCAGGCTCCACCTACTTATGGCCCTTCCTCCGCAGCTCACCGTGGTGTGGTTCCAGAAGCAGTCTAGAGTGAAATAGACGGATGGTTTTACAATCTTGAAGCCCAAAATGTTCGCCTGTCTGAACGTCAAGATGTGATTTATAAGTATTTGGTCTACCAGTTTATGTTTAAAAATGCCACGCACGCCTAACTGCATTGCAGGCGTTACTCTCTAGCCGATTCCCCCACCTGCTTCAATTATGCTGTGTTTCCCCTTGATCAAGAGATGAGCGAGGATGAGGATGCTCCACCCGAGGAATAAGCTCATCAGGGATGTCCACTATTTTATATTGTTTTATCTTTCGAATGAGGACATTGCTCTTGTTAAGTTTGGGGGTAGTTAATTTTTACTTTGCATTATTAGATTGTTAATGGTATGTTGGATCTTTATTATTGTGATTAAGTGTTGCATTTTAGGATTGCATGTTAATTCCGAAATTTTGATGATAGACGTATGTTTGGGGCCAATGATGAAATTAAAAATTGCATGAATAAGGCTAGTAAGGATTGTTAAGTTAGTGATATGATTTTCTTGATATGATTTAAATCTTCATCTGTTTTGACAATCGATATTATAAGGATACCACATTTTGAAAAATGACCATGTTGGCTATGATAGTGTAAATGGTTAGATAATAGAGTTCTAAAGGATGAATGCTAGTGAAATGAAGGAATAATTTAAATAGCTAATGAAGACTGAATTTAGATATGAACTCAAGTTTGGGGGAAAATATTTGGAGTATATAAGCTTTAAAAAAAAAAATCCAAAAAAAAACACCGTGGCATGTTTGTCTAGTTTTGTGGCCTTTGTTACTTGAGTAAGTAAGCCCGAGGGGATTGTCTCTACACCTAGCGCCCTAAGGTCTTAATGGCTTAGGAGTCGTTGGTCGAAAGCTCGTTAAGGTAACACTAAAAAGCCTAATGGAATAAGACAATGCATATTCATGAGAAAAAAAATAATGGAAAAAAAATATATGTTAAAGCGGGAAAAGTGCAAAAAGCCCCCATATTAAAAAAATAAAAGCATAAGTATTCCATTTTGACCCCTGGACTTTGGTGATTTTTTAATTTTAGTTAAATCAAGTTTATTTGATGAGTTCTCGAGTTTAAACTGTATGATGCCTACTAAGAAATTTATTATCTTTCATATTTTTCTTTTCATTGGTTAGCATGGTTGTTGGACACACACTCACGAGATCAAGAATAACATGATTTAGATTCATTGATTGTTGGGATATTATTGACCGCTTGATAACATGATGTATTAGCATGTTTTTGTGATTTTTCTGAGGCCTAATGAATATATTTGTGCTATTGAATTACTAGAATTAAGATCATTTAGATAGTTTGCATGTTGTTTAGTTATCTTTTGTGTCCTGTGTTTTGTTGCTTGAGGACAAATAATGATTTAAGTTTGGGGGTATTTGATGATTGGGTAATATACCCATGAATTGGATATATCTGGACTTAGTTTATTGTATTCTCAAAGTATTTAGATTCGTTTTACTGTGTTTAGTTGTGATATTGCAGATTTGTGAGCTGTGGGAACACTTGGGAGAATTTGAGCTGAGAAGGGCATAATAGTCATTTTTCGCATCATCAACCACGGGGCGCTTATTATCAATACAAATCCGGTAGCAAGAGTCTTTGGTCAAATATCGATGGTTAACCAAGGCGCGTGGACCAGGCGGTTGACTTGTTTAATGGGAGGTTATTTAACTAAGTTGATTGGGAGAAGGATTGGAGCACAAGATGGGAAGTATATAAGGTTTAGTTACATTGAATTAGAGGATTATTCTACATAATTGGAGGCTGATTAAGAAGATAAAGGAGATTTTGAAGAATTTACTTGAGTTTTTCTCTTCTTCTTCTTTTCTTAATTTGTGTAATTCTTTAAGGATGATTTGGAAAAGATTGTTGGTTTTAATTTTCGTTATGAACTAATTTCTTTAATTAAGATTCCAATTGAACCTTTTATGATTATGAATTAATTATTTGATTTATTCCAATTATTTATGTTGAAGTGAATTGTTCATCATGCTTTGTGCTGATTGATTAATTATCTGGCCAATAATTACCTTATTACTCTAGAAGGAATTGAAAGAGGAATTCTAGGTTTAGAACTGGGCATGGTGACATGTGACTTAGTTATTTGCACAGTGAATAATTAGGTTTGTGAATAGAATGGAAATATCTGTTCGCCGCATGTAACACATAAAGAATTGGGATTGTAACGAGTTTAATTCAATTGTTTTGCATATGAATATAGCAAAATTAATCTGGGTTAAATAAAAGGCAATTGATCACTTGGAAAAGGACTTTTGGCACTTGTGAATTCCTGTTAACAATTCAGTAGACATAATAATTAGGATAATTAGATAATTGATTTATAGTTCATAATTGGGGATATTGGAGTCTTAATCCTTATTTATCTGAATTCAATCAAATCATAGTTTGGCGTACTTTCTTTCTTTTAGATTAATTTCTTTTAGTTGCTTAATTTAATTTTCTTAATTTGAAAAATCACAATTATTGGTTCTTTAAATAAAATTGAATTGATATAGTGCTAGTAGTTGGAATTTATTAATTAGAATTCTCTGTGGGATCGACACTCTATCTTATCACTCTATTACTTGTTGACTGTGTATACTTGCACGTTTGTTTTCATTGTGAAATCAACCAACAAGTTTTTGGCGCCGTTGTCGGGGACTTCTTTATTAGGAATAATTCCATATTAGTTATAATCAATTCGGTCTTAATTTAAACGTTACTTATTTTTCTTCTTGTATTTGCAGGAATTCTTTGCGAGTGTATGCACACTAGATCAAGGGCGAAAAAGGAACTTTTTCCTTACACAGACGATATCGAAAGGAAGTTCCGAAAATTGCAATCGACTAGTACAGTGTCACCTGTGGAAGAAGAACTGGCAGGACAAGAAATTCCAGCGAACATGGCAGGGAACGACCAGAAATCACTTAGGGATTATGCCATGCCGAATGTCATGGATATACAGTCAAGTATTAGGAGGCCGGCTATCAATGCAAACAGTTTTGAGATAAAACCTGGAATAATTCAGATGCTTCAGAATACATGTCAGTTTGGGGGTAGTTCGATAGATGATCTGAATGAGCATATCTTAAGTTTCTTGGAAGTTTGCGACACCTTTAAATTCAACAATGTATCGGAAGAAGCTAAAAGGTTGAGGAAATTCTCGTTTACCTTGAAAGATAAAGCGCGAAGTTGGCTACACTCTTTGCCTCCTGGCTCAATCACCACTTGGGACGACTTAGCTCAAAAATTTCTAGCTAAGTTTTTCCCACCAGCGAAGTCGGTAAAACTACGGAACGATATTTACACCTTCGCACAATATGATTCAGAATCATTATACGAGGCATGGGAAAGGCTTAAGGATATGCTCCGTAAGTGCCCACATCACGGAATTCCGCAGTGGATACAGTTAGGGATATTTTGTGATGGTTTGTATGCTTCCACGAGGGCCAATATTGATGCAGCAGCAGGGGGAGTGATCATGTCTAAGAGTTTTGCTGAGGCATATCAGCTGTTAGAGACAATGGCCACCAACAACTATCAGTGACCCATGACTAGGTCTAATCCTCCAAAAACACCGGGAAAGTATGACGTAGATGCGATGACAGCATTAACAGCTCAAGTGGCCACAATGGCTATGTAAATAGAAACATGGCGTCCAGAATCCACACAGCAGGTAGAAATGGTTTCTGAATTATGTGCTGGGGGTCATGCTACGGATCAATGTGCCATAAATCCTAAATCAGCCCAGTTCATAGGGACCTATAGTCGATCTACCCAACCTTACCCGAATCAAAATGCATACAACCCGGGTTGGAGAAATCATCTGAGGTTTTCATGGAGTAACAATCAAGCTCAAGCTCAAGCGCCGAGACAACAAAACACATCGGTATTTCAAAATCAGACAAAACAACCAGAGCGGAAAATAAGTTTGGAAGAAGCTTTGGATAGATTTATTAAAGCTTCTTAAAAGAAGAACGAGGAAAATGAGAAAAAATTTAATCAAACTGAGCTAAATATACAAAGCCTAAGTGCGTCCCTCAAGAATCTGGAAAATCAAGTGGGATAGATAGCACATGCGCTGAATAACCGACCACTTGGAACACTTTCGAGTGACACAGAGAAAAATTTGGGCAGAGATGAGCATTGTAAGGTAGTAACTCTATGAAGTAGAAAGGATTTGCAAGAGACAGTCACGGATAGGGAAAAGAGGGACAACGCAATAATTGAAACAGAGGAAGTGGTGGGCACCGGGAAACGTTAAGATGAGACCTTCGAACAGAAAGAACCAGAACCAACCAGCGCAATGCCTCCCATACCATATTCGCAGAGGTTTCAGAAATCCAAGTTGGATAAGCAGTTTTCACGATTCTAGGATATTTTCAAAAAATTGCATATCGACATCCCCTTTGCCGAAGCCTTGGAACAAATGCCGAGTTACACCAAGTTTATGAAGGAGGTTTTGTCTAGAAGAAGAAATTGGGTGAGTTCGAGATAGTGGCATTGACCGAAGAATGCAGCGCGATTATTCAGAATAAGTTACCACCGAAGCTCAAGGATCCAGGTAGCTTTAATATACCATGTGAAATTGGAAATCAATTCTCAGGACGAGCATTGTGTGATTTGGGGGCCAGTATAAATTTGATGCCATTATCCGTCTACAGCCAGTTTGAACTTCAGGCTCCACGACCGACAAATATCAGTTTGCAATTAGCGGATCGATCGGTTACATATCCACGAGGTATTATTGAGGATATTTTAGTTAAAGTGGATAAATTCATCTTCCCAGCGGACTTCTTTATTTTGGATTGTGAAGTGGATAGCGAAATCCTAATTATTCTCGGAAGACCATTCTTAGCAACATGTAGAATATTGATTGATGTGCAAAAAGGAGAATTAACAATGAGAGTTGAAGATCAACAAGTCACTTTTAATGTTTTTAAGTCAATGTCTTATCCGAAAGAAAAAGGAGAATGTTTGCGGGTAGTTATCATGGAGGAATTGGTTAATCATAAGTTCAATGGAAATTACTCGGAGGATCCGCTTGAATCCATTTTGCTCGGGACAGACGACTGCGGCATTGAAGAGGACATTAAATATGTCAATTGGCTAGATACATCATCAGTCTTCTGGAAAAGCAATCAATCATTTGACACCCTTGAGAGGCCCGAAACGGAAAGTAAAAAGTTCAAACCCTAGATAGAAGAGCCACCGGTGTTGGAATTAAAGCCACTACCATCTCATCTGCAGTATGCTTATTTGGGAAAAGACGCTACCCTACCAATTATTATTTCGACGGAGTTAACTGACATGCAAAAGGAGAAACTATTACGGGTCTTGCGAGAGTTCAAAACAACAATTGGGTGGACTATAACGGATATTCGGGGAATTAGTCCATCTTATTATATGCACAAGATTCTAATGGAAGAGGGGGCAAAACCAACCATTGAGATGCAAAGAAGGCTAAACCCCATTATGAAGGATGTGGTGAAAAAGGAGATTATAAAGTGGTTGGAAGCCGACATTATTTACCCTATCTCAGATAGCTCATGGGTAAGTCTTGTACAATGTGTACCAAAGAAAGGGGGTATGACAGTGGTGAAGAATGAAGCTAATGAGCTCATCCCAACTCGAACAGTGATAGGATGGAGAGTATGCATAGACTACAGCAAACTGAATAAAGCAATTCGCAAGGATCACTTCCCCTTGTCGTTCATTGATCAAATGTTGGATAGGCTAGTGGGACATCAGTTCTACTGTTCTCTGGATGGATATTCTGGGTATAATCAAATTGCCATAGCACTGGAGGATCAAGAGAATACTAAATTCACATGCCCATACGGTACATTTGCATTCCGGCGTATGTCCTTTGGTTTATGTAATGCGCCGGCAACCTTTCAACGGTGCATGATGGCGATTTTCTCCGATATGGTTTAGCAAAATTTGGAGGTATTTATGGATGATTTTTCTGTGTTCGGTGATAGTTTTGATTTATGTTAGAAAATTTTGATTTTAGTGTTGAAGCGATGCATGGAGACTAATTTGGTTCTTAACTGGGAAAAATGTAACTTTATGGTGAAAGAAGGGATTATTTTGGGACATAAGGTTTCTGCAGCAGAGTTAGAGGTGGATAAAACAAAGGTTGAGACAATTGAGAAATTACCCCCTCCATCACCTGTGAAGGGAATCCAGAGCTTCTTGGGACATGCGGGTTTCTACAGACGATTCATTAAAGATTTTTCCAAAATTTCAAAACCCTTATGTTCCCTGTTGGAGAAAGACGTGTCTTTCAACATGGATCAGTCATGTATCGAGGCATTTGAGGTCTTAAAGAAGAAGTTGGTCTCTGTTCCAATTATTGTGGAGCCTGATTGGTCTTTACCATTCGAATTGGTGCGACGCTAGCGACTACGCAGTTGGAGCAGTATTGGGACAACGTCATGACAAGATTTTTCACACTATCTACTATTCCAGTAAGACGTTGATAGATGCTCAATTGAACTACACAACCACCGAGAAAGAATTACTTGCAATTGTGTTTGCCTTCGACAAATTCAGAGCATATCTGATTGGGACCAAGGTAATTATCTATACAGATCATTCTACCATTAAGTATCTGATTGAGAAGAAGGATGCCAAACTAAGGTTAATAAAGTTGGTGTTGCTACTGCAAAAGTTTGATTTGGAGATTTGGGATAGAAAAGGTATAGAAAATCAGGTGGCGGATCATCTTTCTCAGTTTGAAAATGCAGAGGTACAAAAGAAAGACAACGTCATGATCAATGAGAAATTTCTGGATGAACAACTTCTTCGAATAACCCCAATATTACCATGGTATGCTGATTATGTGAATTACGTGGTTGCTAAAATGTTACCCCCGGATTTGAACTCACAGCAAAGTAAGAAGTTCCTCCACGACGTGAAGCAGTATTATTGGGATGAACCATTTATATTTAAGTCTTGCGCATATCAAATGATTAGAAGTTGTGTGCCACATAAAGAGATGGACAACATATTGGGTCATTGTCACTCATCAGATTATGGAGGCCATTATTCCGGTAATCGAACAGCGGCCAAGGTGTTACAATCAGGATTTTTCTGGCCGTCTTTATTCAAGGATGCTTACCTATTTGTGCTGAAGTGTGATTGATGCCAACGCGTAGGTAATATCTCCAAGCGTAATGAAATGCCACTCAACTCAATTTTGGAGGTAGAACTATTTGATGTATGGGGAATCGATTTTATGGGACCTTTCCCATCCTCATTCAATAATCAGTACATTCTGTTAGCGGTCGATTATGTTTCCAAATGGGTAGAAGCCCTAGCTTTACCCACGAATGATGCCAACATTGTTCTCCGAGGTTAGAAATTGGAAAGGTAAGCATCCCGGGGCAGCCCGCGGAGACGTGCACAATCAAACGTGCACGTACTTTGAGAACAATCAAATGCAATCAAACGTGCACGTACTTTGAGACGACGGGACCCATGAGCCTGCTGGCAATTTCAGGCGAAACACAGTGCATCTGCTATACGCCGTAGGTATACCTCTGGCTCCCCCCTCTATAAATAGAGGGCTTGGGGTGGCCATTTTAAAAAAAGAAAAAGGCGAGGAAGCCCTGTCCAATTTGCTCTGTACACACCCCATATTGAGTGCTTTCTCATTTTAAACACCT
The DNA here is from genome assembly GCA_020205615.1 of Panax quinquefolius. NCBI lineage: Eukaryota > Viridiplantae > Streptophyta > Magnoliopsida > Apiales > Araliaceae > Panax > Panax quinquefolius. The sequence continues at coordinate 384,849 of JAINUW010000573.1, forward strand.
GTTAGCTCACATATAGCTATATTTTTACTGGCAGGAGCTGAGTGTTTATCCATCTAGAGTCATAGAAGCCTGTATTAGCAGCCCACTGTAAGCCTTCTTACACTCTATAAACTCTTTCTCTTCATCTTTACACACATTATTCTTCACATTGAGAGTCGTGTTGCGTGTGTATGCCCGGACTTCAGTTCGTGGTTTTCATTATATATATATATATATATATATATATATACTTATATATGTATATATTTATATATGGACTAACATTATCGAGTTATGTCTCGATTGAGCGTAGACTTATATCTGGAGCGTTTACTTGCTTTTATATATATATATATATAAACTGTTATTAGACTTTGTTTGATGATCCTGGATTTTATATCTGGAGCGTTTATTGCTTATATATATATATATATATATATATATATATTTCTGTCAGGCCTGGAGTTTACTTTGTGGCCTTTTACTGCTTTATTTGCATTTTGTCCCGCCTGGAGTTTACTTCGTGGCGGGTGATCGTCCTTACTGCTTTCTTTACATTTAGTCCCACCTGTAGTTTACTTTATGGCGGTTGATCGCATTTACTGTTTTATTTACTTTTTTGATCCCCCATGGAGTTGCTTCGTGGTGGTTGATCATGTCCATATATTTATATATATATATTTATTTACCGCTTATATATATTACATTTTCGATCCCCCATGGAGGTGCTTCGTGGTGGTTCATCATCGTATATATATATATATATATATATATATATATATATATATATATATATATATATATATATATAGCTCTTATATGTATAACTACGTACTGCTTTTCATATAAATTGCGGCATCATGTGAACCTAGGAATCATGTGATCACAGATTCAGTTTACTGAATCTAGATTCGGTTCTCATGATGGATATTTTCAGCTGTAATTAGCTTTTACATTATTTACGGTGTTTGAATTTCCTTAGATGGCTTTCATGCCAATGAGGAGTTCGACATTGCTGTATATTATTTTCTCGAAGATGCTTCACATCTCGAAAATAAAAGCAAACAAGCCGAACATTTAATAATAAAATGGAAGTATGAAAAGGTCTCAATTCTTATTGAGCACAGGGTTTGAAAAACCTCTTTTACAAAACTTTATTGCTATATTCTGTTTAAAATTAAATTTTTTTATAAATTCAAACCCTTTGTATATAGGTGCGAACGAGGCCTCGCACTACTTTCAAATAATTATACATTGATCCATACACACACACACACATATTCATATAACAGTTTCTTAAAAAGTGGCAGTCACCATGGTAACACGGATGTTGGGGGGTGCCTAACACCTTCCCTCCGCATAATCAAGCCCCCAAACCCAAATGAATCTCGGTTTCACAGATTCGTTTAGCGATGTCACATCTTTGGGTCAATATGCAAACCTTTTCTACCGATTGCGTTAGTGCGACGATTAAAACACCAATGGCGACTCTTAAAGTCAAATCGTCGACATTATACATGTCGGACCTTTTTCACTTGTTTTTTCAAACAAATCTCACATAACATGAGAACACCAAAGAACAAGTAACAAAAAGGGACAAATAAAAATCCTGGCGTCGACAATCAATAAAGAATTTACCGCTTCTAGTAAAAGAAGAGAAATGCCCAATGTGATTCGATAAATAACAATCCTGTAGTCCTTGGCCAAGACAGAATAAAATTAGAAAGGAGTTTTCTAATTTGCATTATTTGGAGTTGTGCATTTAAGAGTCGAAATACATATAATAAAATAAAATAAGACTTGATAGTAATTACATGTCTTATAGTTATTTGGGACATTGTATGGTGGTAGGATTGAATTATACGATAAGTATTTACTCAAAGGTTCTTTTATGATTAATGTTGAAATCTATATTACCTGGAAAGTCGTTGATCGCTAGGGAGACTTATCCTTATTGTAGAATAAATATTATTTATTTAAATGAATTAATGGTTTAATTTATTTATGATTAGAATGGTTATAATTGATTTATTCACAACCGGTTTAATATGAAAAACCTAAAGGGTCACACTGCAAAAGAAAAAATATTTATTTAAGAAGTAAATATCATCATCGTAATAATAAGTTAAGTATATTTAATTTAATCTATGGTGATAGAATAAATCAAATAACTTAATATTTATTATTTAATATTTTGGAAATAGTAAATATAAATTAATAAGAGGAGTCTTATTATTATTATTACTACTATTATTATTATTTAATTCCTAAAGGAGTTTGTGAATTAATTTAATATAAGTACTCTCATTTATTCTTAATAAGATTAGGAGGTAAATTAATTAAAAGAGTTTAAATAATTATTCCTAATAAGATTAGGGAGCCTAATTAATTAAAGGAGTTTAATTAATTAAATAATACCATATGTTAATGATATTAAATGGGTTAACTGATATTTTTATAAGAGGGGTCTTATATTAGATGTGACACCCCCAAAATAGGTATACAACACCCATTTTGAGTCGCTAAATACATGGTACAGAAAGAAAACTACAACTTCATTATTACAATTGTTGTGCAAAATACGATAACACATACTGTGGGTTTAAATACAATATTGTCATATAGACAATATCCACACCCAAACAAAGTCCTCATTACAATTATTGATTCACTATTCTACAAAATAGTGAGGACTACTAAAACAACTATCTTAAATCATCACTCCATACCCCAGCTAGTCCCTGCTAAATTCTCACCTCCTGAGAAGAAAAATGGAATAAAAAGGAAAAGGGTGAGCTCAAGTAGCCCAGTAAAGAATATTATGACTAAGATAATATACAACAAATTATTCTTAGTCTTCAACAGGGAAAAATCTGATAGAATACAATACACAACAAGTTTTAGATCAAGAATTGCAGCAGAAACAACAATTCATTAGAAGAGTTAAGTAAGTAATGAAATCTACTATCATCTATGAATTTAAAAGTCCATCATCAATATTTTATCCCTGTAACATCAATCAATATACATCTTGCATTAAATATTCATCTTTGCACTACGGGCCAAAGATATTCATTTGTATCACCAGTTGGTCATGTTGATCTCAAAACCTGTTCATCTTTGCACTACGGGCAAAATATATTCATCAGGTAATCATTCATCTTTGCACTACAAGCCAAATATATTCATCAAGTATCACCATTAAAGACTGAGGATGATGAAAAATATTTTAGAGAACGAATCCAGTGAGACAGAAGGACAAATATTACGGATTCGTATTTCAATTTATCCAAATTCAATAATACTCCATAATAACCAAGTGTGTAGTAGAATTCAAAAATAAAGATCAAAACATGGATACAATCAAAGATAGTAACCATAAAAGACATCTGGGACGAAAAAGAGAAAATTTCATTTTTTTGTAAATAGTGATGTATACGTGAATAATGTCGTATACGTGAATAGTAACCCTGACACAAAAAGGTAGAAATTCCACAATAAAATTCATAATAATATCTCAGGATAATGATATTGAAGAAAATAATATCATTTAAGAAGAAAATAGCATCCCTTACCTCAAAGAAATAGTACTTCAAAATGAAAGGTCGGATGTGATGCTGAATGAAACTTGTACTGAATAACAACTCTCAAAGTATCTAAATACTCACAAAATATTCTCGATAATATAGAGAGAGAAAGAGAGAAAGCTTATGTTTCTGGTGTGATTTTCAATTCTAACCTAAGCACCTATTTATAGGAAAATGCTAGCATGCCGAAGTAAACTTGACCTGCTACCTGATGCCTTTACCTGCTACTATTACCACCCACCACATTTGAAATAAAATTCAACACATTTCTTCACCAACCACAAGTGGGGCCCACTCAATTCTAGAATTTTCCACCAAAATCATTTATAAACCTAATTTCTGAATCAGTCACCTCTTAAAATTCATAACAAATCATACGTTCATTTTTGACGGTTCAAAATTTGTGGACATATACTCAACTTATATATGTATAACATATCCAAAAATCTAACGATCAGCGATTCGATTAAAAATTATAACTCACATAATATATCTCTAAAAACGGTGATTTAATTTTTAATACCTCCATTCCGACAAAAACACCTCAACATCATTTCCTTCAATTATATCCACATAAAATAAATACATCCATCAATTATATCCACATAAAATAAATATTTTCTTATCATATAAATCAATAATTAATTATTTATAAATAATATTACAAAATCACAATTATGACAACCAGACTGTTCCCAGGAAAGAGGGGGCTTTCCGATAAGGATTTCTCCTTACTGGCGTGTAATTAGGTGACCAAACCTCTCCTTAGACAGATCTTTCTAGACATTGTCAATAATGCTATCTAATAATATTATTCAAATAATATGAATTATTGATCTGATAATGGAAAATATTGTGTAGTGACAATTATTGAAACAACAATAATATAAAATATCAACGCAACAATTATTGAATCAATAAAATAAAATATTGAACAGTAATTACTGTAACAATTATTGAGTAGTGCCTTCTTAAGTAAGAATCAATAATTCAAAAATCTTATGCATGTAATACCACGTGTCTACAAATGCAACCACGCGTAGACATCAGTATTTTAACCACCGGGTATTCCAACAGTGTTAACGGTAACAATTACGCCGTTATTTATAAAAACTCAAACTAGTCGTTTTCTTCATCCGGTAGTTATTCTATTATGAGGCCCACGAATGGCTGCGCCGTCGTACAAATATTCTCCGACAACAAGAATATTCCACGACCAAATGAATATTACCCGATAAAATGAATATTTTATAACCACTTGCTTATTTTGTAAAATTTGCACATTTCACCCATAACCAAAGTATTATATCAAATTAACTCCTTATTATTTCAAGATAATAAATAAAGAAAAATTAATTTTATTTATAATAAGTTGGGGTCTTACAACCTCCCCTCCTTATGAAATTTCATCCTCAAAATTGACGTACGTACCTGGTCTTTCAAAAAGGTGAGGGTACCTCACTTTCATTTTAGATTTCAACTCCTGAGTCATTTCCTCAATAGCATGGTTCCTCCATAAAACCTTGACTTGTGGTATAACCTTTGTTCATAGGATATGCTCTTTCCTATCCAATATCTTGACAGATACCTCCTCGTACGTTAAATTTTCGGCTATCTCGTCTGGTTCTAACTCAATAATGTCATTTGGGTCTTTCACATATTTATGAAGCATGGATATATGAAAGACATTATGAACACAAGATATGCTTGGAGGTAACACGAGTCTATAGGCCACATTTCCTATTCGGTCAAGAATCTCAAATGGACCAACAAATCGTGGATTGAGCTTTCCTCCCTTCCCAAATCTTGTAACTCCCTTCCATGGAGCAATACGTAACAATACATGATCTCCAATATTAAACTCCACGTCCTTTCGATGAAGATCAACATAACTCTTTTGTCGATCTTGTGAGGTCTTTATACGTTGTCGGATCATTTGAATCTTTTCTGTAGTCATGCGTACTAATTCTGGTTCGAACAACTTTGCTTCTCCCACCTCGTCCCAACATACTAGAGAATGACACTTTCGTCCATATAACACCTCGAATGGAGTCATGCCTATACTTGCTTGATAACTGTTGTTATAAGAGAATTCCACCAATAGTAAGTACTTATCCCAACTTCCTTTGAAATCTAGGACACAGAGTCTTAATAAATCTTCAAGGGTTTGAATAGTCCTTTCTGATTGTCCGTCTGTTTGAGGATGATATGCTGAATTGAATTGTAAATCCGTCCCCATAGCTTTCTGCAAGCTAACCCAAAATTGTGAAGTGAATCTTGGGTCACGATCCAAAACTATGGATACTGGCATGCCATGAAATCTCACAATCTCATTCACATATATATGAGCAAGACGTTCAAGGGAATAAGTCTCATGTATAGGCAAGAATGAGCAGACTTAGTTAATCTATCAACAATAACCCAAATCGCATCTATACCTTGAAATACTTTGGGAAGACCCATAACGAAATTCATAGTAATGTGTTCCCACTTCCATTTTGGAATCTCAAGTGGTTGCAATGGACCCTTTGGCATTTGACGCTCTGCCTTTACACGTTGACAGGTTAAACACCTCGAGATAAACTCTGAAATCTCTCTCTTCATATTGTTCTACCAAAATGTATGTCAAAGATCATGATACATTTTGGTACTCCTAGGATGGATTACAAATGGTGTGTTGTGTGCCTCCATCATGATTCTATGCTTCAAGTCAGAATCGTTAAGAACGCAAAGTTTGGAGTTGACTCGAAGTATTCCTTCATCATCGATTTCTTCTTCTATAATAGCACCTTCTTGCACTTTCTTCTACATACGCATCAGCCCCAGGTCCGTAGCTTGAGCAGCTTTAACTTTATCGATTAAAGTTGGTTCTACTCGTATGTTCGATATCATCACGTGGGTACTTGAAGCCTTTAACTCTATCCCCATCCTTTGTAAGTCGTACAAAATGGGCCTTTGTGTTAACAACATTGCACTCGTACCCGCATATGATCCTCTACTCAATGTGTCAGCTACAACGTTTGCTTTTTCAAGATGATATTGAATGTTATGGTCGTAATCTTTCAACAACTCGAGCCAACGTCATTGTCGCATGTTGAGTTCCTTTTGGGTGAAGAAATATTTGAGGCTTTTATAATCCGTATAAATTTCCACTTTCTCCCCATACAGGTAGTGTCTCTACATTTTCAACGAAAAAATGACTGCTGCCAACTCCAGATCATGAGTAGGATAATTCCTTTCATATTCTTTGAGTTATCGCGAGGCATAGGCTATGAATTTCCCATGTTGCATGAGAACACATCCTAACCCTTTGCCTGAAGCATCACTGTAGATAACAAATCCATCCCAACCAGATGGTATTGTAAGAACAGGTGCCAAAATGAGTCTCCTCTTGAGCTCATGGAAACTCTTCTCGCATTCCTCGCTCCATATGAATTTTGCATCTTTCTGAGTCAGTTGAGTTAACGGAGTAGAGATTCGAGAAAATCCTTCCACGAATCTCCGATAATAACCAGCTAAGCCCAGAAAGTTACGCATTTCGGTCACCGACTTTGGCTGCTGCCAACTTTGGATTGCTTCAATCTTTATCGGGTCAATAGATACTCCATGTTTTGACACCACGTGCCCAAGGAATGCTACTTCCTTAAGCTAGAACTCGCATTTCTTCAACTTGGCATATAGCTTGTTGTCACGAAGTCTTTGAAGTACCAGCTTCAAATGGTGCTCATGATCTTCACGGCTTTTGGAATAGATGAGGATGTCATTAATAAAGATAAAAATGAATTGATCCAAATATTCCTTGAATACACAGTTCATCATATCCATGAAAGCAGCAGGAGCATTAGTCAATCCAAAAGACATGACTAAGAATTCATAATGCCCGTACCGAGTCCTGAAGGCAGTCTTCGGAATATCCTCAGTTTTAATCTTCAGCTGATGATATCCAGAACGAAGATCGATCTTTGAAAAGAATTGTGCTCCTTGCAACTAGTCAAACAGGTCATCAATGCGAGGTAGTGGATACCTATTCTTGATGGTGACATGGTTTAATTCTCGGTAGTCAATACAAAGTCGCATACTCCCGTCTTTCTTCTTTACAAATAAAACAGGAGCACCCCAAGGAGATGTACTAGGACGAATGAAACCGATGTCTAATAATTCCTGTAGTTGGACTTTTAACTCCTGATGTTCAATAGGAGCCATTTGATATGGGGTTTTAGAAATGGGCTTTGTACCCGATTCAAAATCAATAAAGAATTTAACTTCACGCTCTGGGGGTAGACCAGGAAGTTCTTCGGGAAATACCTCAAGAAATTCATTAACAACAGGAATATTATTCAAATCTGACGTGTTTTTGTTCAAGTCCATAATATGGGCTAAGAAAGCTTGACATCCATTTTTCAATAAACGAATAGCTTTATGGCTTGATATGACCGTGACTGATTTTAGTGGTTTAGTTGCTTAAATTCGTATAACTGGTTGGTTAGGAATATGAAAACTAACAACCTTACGAAAACAATCAATTTTGGCATGATGAGTGGTTAACCAATCAATCCCTAAAATCACATCAAATGCAAGTATCTTTAAAGAGATAAGATCAATAGGTAATGTGATTGTGCCAACTTAGATCAAGTAAGATTTATAAACTGTAGATGTAACAAAGGTTTCACCCAACGGAGTTTCAACAGATAAGTTAAAGTCCAATTTCTCTAGATTCAAGTATAAACGTTGAGCACAAGCAGGAGAGATAAAAGAATGGTTACAATCGGTATCTAGTAAGGTATAAACTTCGCAAAAGTTCAAGATTAGCTTATCCGTGATCACCTCGTTCGGGTTTCTTGTGTTTTGGCCAGTCACGATAAACGCCCTTCTTTGAACCACCGACTTTGTTTTGTCCGTAGTCGCCTTTGGTGCCGCCATCCAGTTGGACTTGACTTTGCTACTGGACAAAATCGAGCTATGTGACCATCTTTTCCATAATTGAAACACACCTTGGAAGGCTGTGAATAATTTGGACTTATGTGTCCCTCCTCTCCGCATCTGTAGCATCTAACTGGCGGTCGTTCTCCTCCCCTAGAATTTGTTGTTGGTGCTGGTGCTGCTACTGATGTCTTTTCGTAATTGTTGAATCTCCTCTTTTTGAAATTTCCACTTGACTCACCTCTCCTATTGTCATGGCCACGATGACCACCCGAGTGGTTACCGTTTTTGTCCGTATTCTTCCCTCCTCGTTGGTTATCATCGCTCTGATGACTGTTGTCACCTGTATGACCCTGGTTGTGGTCCCTCAGTTGAACATACTCATTATCATGCTCTAATAATTGAGCCATGTTTACAACATCTGAATATAGAGAAAATTTATGAGAGATAAGATATTGTCGAATCTCGGGTTTTAGACCTCTCAGAAACATCCGCGTCATACGTTCCTCATTTTCTACCAAATGAGGTGCAAACCTGGATAACTCTGCAAACTTCGCCTCGTACTAGGACACCGTCATGTTGTTCTGTTCTAGTCTAATAAACTCTACCTCCTTCGTATGACGAATACTTTCAGGAAAGTACTTGTCATTGAACAGTTTCTGAAATTTTTCAACATGTTGAGTGCGGCTGGCTGGGTATGCTTCACAGATTTCCACCAGTAATCTGCCTCACCACGGAACATAAAGGTGGCGAATGGAACCTTCTGTTCCTCCGTGCAACCCAAGACATCAAATATCTTGGTAATTTGCTTAACCCACGTTTCCGCCTTAATCGGATCGGGCTTTCCCAAGAAATCTGGTGGTCCCAACTCCTTGAACTGCTTGGTTGTGACAAACTGCGCGTTGCTATCATTTCCACCCGTATTTTGTACACGAGTCTCCCTCGTCTGATTTTGCATGAACTACAAAAAGCTTCTAAACATTGCATCATTCATCGTTTGCTCGGTAGTGTTATTTATAGGAGGAATATTGCCTTCCTATTGCACGTTCTCTTGGTTGGTAATCAAAGGTTGTTCCACAGTCTCATAGACTCCATTGTTAACGTTCTCAGCTGCCATTTTTAAAAACTGCCATAAAACAGGGGTTAATTAAACAAATTAACATATCACATAATATCCCTATATTATGACCGACCAACAAATAAGCTTAGGTAGGACACACTAAGGAAGGATTTACTCGTCTCTCCCCTCCCAGTTCTATTCCCCGATCTTCGCCAGAGACTATATACCTAAGCTCTGATACCAACTGTGACGGCCTCAAAATAGGTATACAACACCCATTTTGAGTCGCCAAATACATGGTACAGAAAGAAAACTACAACTTCATTATTACAATTGTCGTGCAAAATACGACAACACATACTGTGAGTTTAAATAAAATATTATCTTCTAGATAATATCCACACCCAAACAAAGTCCTCATTGCAATTATTGATGCACTATTCTACAAAATAGTGAGGACTACTAAAACAGCTATCTTGAATCATCACTCCATACCCCGGCTAGTCCCTGCTAAATTCTCACCTCTTGAGAAGAAAAATGGAACAAAAAGGAAAAGGGTGAGCTCAACTAGCCCAGTAAAGACTATTATGACTAAGATAATATACAACAAATTATCCTTAGTCTTCAACAGGGAAAAATATGATAGAATACAATAGACAATAAGTTTTAGATCATGAACTGCAGCGGAAACAACAATTCATTAGAAGAGTTAAGTAGATAATGAAATCTACTATCATCTATGATTTTAAAAGTCCATCATCAATATTTTATCCCTGTAACATCAATCAATATACATCTTGCACCAAATATTGATCTTTGCACTATGGGCCAAAGATATTCATTTGTATCACCAGTTGGTCATGTTCATCTCAACACCTGTTCATCTTTTTGCACTACGGACCAAAGATATTCATCAGGTAATCATTTATCTTTGCACTACAGGCCAAATATATTCATCAAGTATCACCATTAAAGACCGTGGATGCTGAAAAACATTTTAGAGAACAAATCTAGTGAGACAGAAGGACAAATATTACAGATTCGTATTTCGGTTTATCTAAATTCAATAATACTCCATAATAACCAAGTGTGAAGTAGAATTCAAAAATAAAGATCAAAACATGGATACAATCAAAGATAGTAACCATAAAAGACATCTGGGATGAAAAAGAGAAAATTTCATTTTTTTAGTGAATTGTGCCGTATACGTGAATAGTAACCCTGACACAAAAAGGTAGAAATTCCACAATAAAATTCATAACAATATCTCAGGATAATGATATTGAAGAAAATAATATCATTTAAGAAGAAAATATCATCCCTTACCTCGAAAAGCGATTGATTGAAATGAAAAGGTGGGATGTGATCTTTGAATAAAACTTGTACTGAATAGCAAATCTCAAAGTATCTAAATACTCACAAAATATTCTCGATAATATATCTCAAGAACAGTGATTTAATTTTTAATACCTTCATTCCGACAAAAATACCTCAACATCAATTCCTTCAATTATATCCACATAAAATAAATATATTCATCAATTATATCCACATAAAATAAATATATCCATCAATTATATCCACATAAAATAAATATTTCCTTATCATATAAATCAATAATTAATTATTCACAAATAATATTACAGAATCACAATTATGACAACCAGGTTGTTCCCAGAAAAAGTGGGGGCTTTCCGATAAGGATTTTTCCTTACTGGCGCACAATTAGTTGACCAAACCTCTCCTTAGACAGAACTTTCTAGACATTGCCAATAATGATATCTAATAATATTATTCAAATAATATCAATTATTGATCTGATAATGGGAAATACTGTGCAGTGACAATTATTGAAACAACAATAATATAAAATATCAACGCAACAATTATTGAATCAATAAAATAAAATATTGAACAGTAATTACTGTAACAATTATTGAGTAGTGCCTTCTTACGTAAGAATTAATAATTCAAAAATATTGTGCAATACCATGTGCTACTATAAAACCACGCGTATTACTATATTTTAACAACTGGGTATTCCAACAGTGTTAACGGTAACAACTACGCCGTTATTTATAAAAACTAAAAATTATCGTTTTCTTCATCCGACAGTTATTCTATTATGAGGCCCACGAATGGCTAAGCCGTCGTACAAATATTCCCCGACAACAAGAATATTCCACGACCAAACGAATATTCCCCGACAAAATGAATATTTTATAACCACTTACTTATTTTGTAAAATTTGCACATTTCACCCATAACCAAAGTATTATATCAAATTAACTCCTTATTATTTCAAGATAATAAATAGAGAAAATTTAATTTTATTCATAATAAGTTGGGGTCTTACATTAGATATCTAGTGACGTGATTCCAATTGTTGGAGAGTACGCCCATTTTCCACATAGATAGAAAACTAGGGTTTAGCCAACCACCATCCTTCTTGAATCTTTCTTCTTCTTTGGTGGATCACCTCTAGAGGCCAAACACTTGGGTGGCTAACGTTGATCAAAGGAATTAATCAAACCCGGTGGATTCAAGTTGAACGCGAAAAAGATTTAAAGGTGAACTTGTACCTGAGGAAGCTCGAATCTTCAAGTGTGACGACACCAAAATAGGTATACATCACATATTTTGAGTCGCCAAATACATGGTACAGAATACAAATACAACCTTAAATATACAACATGAGCCGTGAGTTTTAATACAAATATTGTCTTTTAGACAGTATTCAAACTCAAAATAAGTTCTCAATACATTTATTATCACACTATTTCATAGAATAGTGAGGACTACTAATGCTATCATCTGGACCGTCACTCCGTTCCCCGACTAATCCCTGCTACGTTCTCATTTCCTGAAGAGAACAGGAAAGCAAAAGGGTGAGCTCAACTAGCCCAGTAAAAAATATTATGACTAAGATAATGCAGAATAAATTATTGTTAGTGTTCAACAGTGTTCAACTAATATAATATAACAAACATCTAGTTTAACTGCAACAAAACAAACAATACATTAGAAGAGTCAAGTTGAGAATAAAATCTACTATCTTCTATGATTTAAAAGGTTTTTCATCACTTTTATCGCTGAGACTCAGCTTAATAAATAATCCACATCGTCAAATCATCCCTGCACTACAGGTCAAGGATATTATTTAGTATCACGACCACGAATTATCCACGCACTACGGGCCAAAGATAATCGTGTTTTCATCAACGGTCCTGATCATGCCATAAAATAATTCATCTTTGTACCCTTGGCCGAAGAGAATCTATAGCTATAATCATACCAAAAACTGTCCATCAATGCACTACGGGCCAATAAGGACCTTTTCCACTTCATTTGTAACATTACCGTCATGATTATACCGAATAATCCCTGGTCATAATCATACCAAGTCCATCTTTGCACTATAGGCCATAGATGACTTTCAACATAATATAAGTATGAGGATTATGACAATTCAATAAAACAAGTTCAAGAATAAATTTTAAAGATTTATAAGTTAATTTATCTTGAACTCAATAACGTCCAAATTGTCAACATGATACTGCTTTGTGGAGTAAAATTCAAGAATGCTCAGAAGAATATTTCTATGAAAAGATATTGGATGAAGCGCAAATATCCAGGATATTCTACTAATTTCATGGAGTATAGAAGCCAAAACTTTAACCAACTGAGTATAATAGAATATATGAAGCGGCAAGAATAGATTTTTACTTCGCCATGCAAAGTAATCCACGAAATGGATCATTTCCATAATTTAATAAGGAATGAATACAAAAGATCATTCACCATGCATGTGGTAATCCACATAGACAAGTTATTCCTACAGAATAATAAAGAATGGAATAATAGAAGAATTCACCATGCATGCGATAGACCGCACATACAGGTTATTCCCAACAGAATAATAAAGAATGGAACCATCTCATGCGTAATCCGCACAGACAGGATATTCTAACAAAATAATAAAGAATGGAACCAGGTCATGTGTAATCCGCACAAACATGATATTCCAACAGAATATTAAAGAATGGAATAACAACAGAATTCACTAGGCGTGCGATAGACCGCACAGACAGGTTATTCCAACAGAATAATAAAGAATTGAATAACAAAAGAATTTCACCATGTATGCGGTACTTCACATAGACAAGTTATTCCAACATAATAATAAAGAATGGAATAACAACCCTTATGAGTATTGAAAGGTAATAACTCTCTTCATGAATACGAAAGAATTATACCCCTTACCTTAAGAAGAAGAGTATTCCGACGGGTAGGGCGGGGATATACTTGAAGAAAACTTGCACTATTTTCTATGCTCAAAGCTTTCTTAAACTGTAAAGAAATACGCTCAAGATTATAGAAGAAGAATTTTCTGAATTCTGGTGTGATTTTTAATTCTAACTAAGCATCCTATTTATAGGAGAATGGAAAGGATACTATGCAATAACATATATTATATTCTATTTATAATTATATAATAAAACAAAATTTATAAATATATATATATATATTATTTAAAATCTAATAAAACAAATAACTTTATTAAAGTATTCTATTTTATATAAAAAGATTTTTTTACTATGCAAAACACTAAGCACTATCTGAAAACACTATGCATAATAAAATATAATATATTCTATTTATAATCAAATAAAACAAAACTTTATAAAAAGTATTCTGTTTTATATAAAAAGTTTTCTATTTTATTACATATTATTATAATAGAAAAACAAAATTTATATATATATATATATAATATATATAACATATATATATATATATATATGATATATATATATATATATATAATATATATATACTCATCCCCGTGAACAAATAATCCCACCCCCAAAAAGTCATTATTCTTCCAACATGTGGTCCCCACTTGTGGGCCCCCACCTTTATTATACCGAACAACTTTCTACCGATTATTTTGAAAAAATAGGTAAATGAGGGTCTATAAAATAAGCAACATTTACGATAAATACTTCATAAAAATCCCCTCAATATTTTTAACAACATATATCATCATTATTATAATTCACAATATTTAACAACCAGGTCGTTCCTAGGAAAGAAGGGGCTTTCCAATAAAGATTTCTCTTTATTGGCGCGCAATTAGGTGATCTAACCTCTCATTGACAGAACTTTTAGACATCGTTAATATTGCAAATAATAATATGAATAACTTGTCATCTCAATTATTGATTTAATAATATATAAAATATCGACAATAATTGAATCAAATAACGTGAGATACTATGCAGCAATTATTGTAGCAATAATTGAACAAAACTAAGTAACTTCTCACGTAAGCATCAATAATCAATACCGTGTGCTACTATGCAACCACGCGTATCACTGTACTTTTAACACCGGGTGTTTCAACAGTTAATGGTAAAACATCCGCTGTTATTTTTATAAAAAGATAATTCTGTCATTTTCTAACTACTACAATACTTTCGTTGTGGGGTCCACCAATGATTGTGCCTTCGTATGAATATTCCCTGTTAAAATTAATATTTTCCGACCAATCGAATACTATATAACAACTTGCGTACTTTGCAAAATTTATAAATATTACCCACAACTATAACATTATATCAAATCCACACCATAATAAAAAAAAATATTTTGAGAAATTTAAATCTTTATTCATAAAATTTGGTGTCTCACAATCTCCCCTCCTTGTGAAATTTTGCCCTTGAAATTTACGTACGTACCTGGTATGCCGAAGAGATGAGGATACCTTGACTTCATTTCCGATTCTAACTCTTGAGGTATAACCTTTGAGTGTTTAATACGATCCTTCTTATTTAAGATTTTAACACGTATCTTCTTATACGTTAAATCTTCTGCTATCTCATCTAGTTCTAATTTAATAACGTGGTTCGGGTCATTCACATATTTATGTAACATCGATACGTGATAAACGTTATGAACACGCGACATACTTGGCGGTAAAACAAGTCTATAAGCCACACTTCCTACTCGATCGAGAATTTCAAATAGGCCAATTAAATTAAGGGTTGAGATTTCCTCTCTTCATCGACTCTTGCTTCTAGAATAACACCTTTTTGAACCTTCTTTTTCACATACATCAGCTCTGAGTATATAGCTTGAGGGGCTTTAACTTTATCGATTAAAGTCGATTCTAATCGTATATTCGTTATCTTCACGTGGGTCCCTAGAGTTTTTAACTCTATCTTCATCATTTGTAAGTTATATGAAATAGGTTTTTGTGTTAACAACATCGCACTCGTAAACGCGTAAGATCTTCTACTCAACGTGTCAGCTACCACGTTCGCTCTTCCACAATGATATTGAATGGTATAGTCGTAATCTTCAACAGCTCGAGCCAACGTCTTTGGAACATTATACATTCGTTTTGGTTGAAGAAATATTTAAGGGTTTTAGAAATGAGTTTTGTACTGGGGTCAATACAAAATTTGGTTTCACACTCTAGGGAAGGTCAAGAAGTCTTCAGGGAAAATGTCAAGAAATTTATTAACGATAGAAATATCATTTAAAAACTATGACTCTCATCCAAGACTTGGATAACACATGAAATGAAGGTTTCTCCTAACGGAGTTTCAATAGATAAGTTAGAGTCTAATTTCTCTGGAGTCAAATTTAAACGTTGAGCGCAAGCAAGAAAGATAAAAGAATGGGTAGAACCGGTATCTAATAAGGTATAGACTTCATAAGAATTTATAATGAACTAACCCGTGTTAACTTCGTTCGGGTTCCTCGACAAACACACTCACTTAAACTACCAGCTTTGACTTGTCTGGGACATCCTTTGGCGTCATCATCCCAGCTGGACTTGACTTCACCATACGATAAAATCGAGCTAGGTGACCTCTTCTGCAATTGAAACACGCTTTGGGTTGTTGCGTATAATTTGGACGGATGTGTCCCTCCTGTCCGCATTTGAAACATACGACCGATGGTCGTTCTTTCTCCTTGGAAACGGGTGTTGGTGTTTATGTCTTTCCATCATTGTTGAACCTTCTCTTCTTAAAATTTCCACTCCTATTATCTTGGCCATGATTACCACCGAAGTGGTTACCATTCTTGGCATGATAATTTCCTCAACAATGGTTATCATTGTTCCGATGGTCGTTGCCACCGGTATGATTATTATCGTGTTGCTGGTCATTACCTTTTGGTTGTACTGACTCATTATCGCGCTCCAATAACTTAGCCCTATTCACAACATCTAAATATAAACAAAGTTTGTGAGAAATGAGGTATTGACGTATATTGGGTTTCAAACCTCTTAGAAACATTTGGGTCATTCGCTCCTCATTATCGACCAAATGGGATGCAAACCGGGAAAACTCCGCAAACATAGCCTCGTACTGCGACACAGTCAGATTGTTTTTCTCCAGCTTGATGAATTCCACCTCCTTCATGTGACGAATACTTTCGGGAAAGTACTTGTCGTTGAACAATTCTTGGAACTTCTCTCAAGACATCTTGAGTGCGTCAGTCTGGGTACGTTTTACAGATTCCCACCAATGATCTGCTTCTTCACGCAACATAATGGTGGCGAATGGAACCTATTTATCCTATGAGCATTCCAAGACATCAAATATCTTGGTGATCTGTTTTATCCACGTCTCCGCCTTAAGTGGTTCTGGCTTTCCCAAAAACTCCGGTGGTCCCAACTCCATGAACCGCTTAGCGGTGACTAACCGTGGGTTGCCATTGTTTCCACCTGCATTATGAACAGGAGTCTCTCTCGTTTGGTGTTGCATGAATTCTAAAAAGCTCCTAAACGTACCGTCATTCCTCATTTGATCAGTGTTGTTGTTTACACGAGGATTATTGCCTTCCTGATGCACATTATCCTGATTATTGATCTGTGGATACTCAACGGTCTCCTGTGCTCCATTGCTATTCTCAACATTCTCGAATGTCATTTTCAAATACTGCCACAAAATAAGGGTTAATTAACATATCACATATTATCCCTATACTCTGACTGACCAATTAAATACCAAATAAACTTAGGTAGGTCATACTAGGGAAGGAATTCCCCGTCTCTCCCTCCTAGTTCTTGTCTCACATCTCACCAGGATCATATCCTAAGCTTTGATACTAAATGTGACGCCCCCAAAATAGGTATACATCACCTATTCTGAGTCGCCAAATACATGGTACAGAATACTAATACAACCTTAAATATACAACATGAGTCGTGAGTTTTAATACAAATATTGTCTTCTTGACAGTATTCAAACTCAAAATAAGTCCTCAATACATTTATTATCACACTATTTCATAGAATAGTGAGGACTACTAATGTTATCATCTGAACCGTCACTCTGTTCCCCGACTAGTCCCCGCTACGTTCTCATTTCCTGAAGAGAACAATGAAAGCAAAAGGGTGAGCTCAACTAGCCCAATAAGAAATATTATGACTAAGATAATGCAGAATAAATTACCGTTAGCCTTCAACAGTGTTAAACTAATACAATATAACAAACATCAAGTTTAACTACAGCGGAACAAGCAATCCATTAGAAGAGTCAAGTAGAGAATAAAATCTTCTATCTTCTATGATTTAAAAGGTTTTTCATCACTTTTATTGCTGACACTCAGCTTAATAAATAATCCACATCATCAAATCATCCCTGCACTACAGGCCAATGATATTATTTAGTATCACGACCACGAATTATCCATGCACTACGGGCCAAAGATAATCGTATTTTCATCAACAGTCCTGATCATGCCATAAAATAATTCATCTTTGCACCCTTGGCCGAAGAGAATCCATAGCCATAATCATACCAAAAACTATCCATCAATGCACTACGGGCCAATGAAGACATTTTCCACATCATTTGTAACATTACGGTCATGATTTTACCGAATAATCCCTGGTCATAATCATACCAAGTCCATCTATGCATTACAGGCCACAAATGACTTTCAACATAATATAAGCATGAGCATGATGACAATTCAGTAAAACAAGTTTAAGAATAAATTATAAAGATTTATAAGTTAATTTATCCTGAACTCAATAACGTCCAAATTGTCAACATGATACTGCTTTGTGGAGTAAAATTCAAGAATGCTCAGAAGAATATTTCCATGAAAAGATACTGGATGAAGCGCAAATATCTAGGATATTCTACTAATTTCATGGAGTATAGAAGCCAAAACTTTAACCAACTAAGTATAATAGAATATATGAAACTGCAAATGGATTTTCGCCCGCCATGCGGTAATCCACGTATACAGATCATTTCTATAATTTAATAAGGAATGAATACAAAGGATCATTCACCATGCATGTGGTAATCCACATAGACAAGTTATTCCAACAAAATAATAAAGAATGGAATAACAGAAGAATTCACCATGCATGCGATAGACCGCACAGACAGGTTATTCCTAACAGAATAATAAAGAATAAAACCAGGTCATGCTTAATCCGCACAGACAGGATATTCCAACAGAATAATAAAGAATGGAACCAGGTCATGCGTAATCCACACAGACAGAATATTCCAACAAAATATTAAAGAATAGAATAACAACAGAATTCACCAGGCATGCGATAGACCGCACAGATAGGTTATTCCAACAGAATAATAAAGAATGGAATAACAAAAGAATTTCACCATGTATGCGGTACTTCGCATAGACAGGTTATTCCAACATAATAATAAAGAATGGAATAACAACCCTTACGAGGATTGAAAGAAAATAACTCTCTTCATGAATACGAAAGAATAATACCCCTTACCTTCAGAAGAAGAGTATTCCGACGGGTAGGGCGGGGATATACTTGAAGAAAACTTGCACTATTTTCTACGCTAAAAGCTTTCTTAAACTCTAAAGAAATACTCTCAAGATTATAGAAGAAGAATTTTCAATTCTAACTAAACATTCTATTTATAAGAGAATGGAAACGATACTATGCAATAACATATAATATATTCTATTTATAATTATATAATAAAACAAAATTTATAATATATATATATATAATTTAAAATCTAATAAAATAAATAACTTTATAAAAGTATTATGTTTTATATAAAAAGATTTTACTATGCAAATACTATGTAGGCACTATGCAAACACTATGCATAATAAAATATAATATATTCTATTTATAATCAAATAAAACAAAACTTTATAAAAATTATTACATTTTATATTAAAAGTTTTCTATTTTATTATATATTATAATAATAAAATAAAAGAATATTATATATATATATATATATATATATATATATATATATATACCCCCTCTACAAATAAATAATCCCACCCCCCCAAAAGTCATTATTTCTTCCAACATGTGGGCCCCCACCTTTATTATCTATCGAACAACTTTTCACCGATTATTTTGAAAAAATAGGTAAATGAGGGTCTATAAAATAAGCAACATTTACGATAAATACTTCATAAAAATCCCGTCAATATTTTTAACAACATATATCATCATTATTATAATTCGCAATATTTAACAAGCAGGTCGTTCCCAGGAAAGAAAGGGGCTTTCCAATAAGGATTTCTCTTTATTGGCGCGCAATTAGGTGACCAAACCTCTCCTTGACAGAATTTTTAGATATCGTAAATATTGCAAATAATAATATGAATAACTTGTCATCTCAATTATTGATTTAATACTATATAAAATATCGACAATAATTGAATCAAATAACGTGAGATACTATGCAGCAATTATTGTAGCAATAATTGAACAAAACTGAGTGACTTCTCACGTAAGCATCAATAATCAATACCGTGTGCTACTATGCAACCACGTGTATCACTGTAATTTTAACACTGGGTGTTTCAATAGTTAACGGTAAAACTTCTGCCGTTATTTTTATAAAAAGATAATTATGTCATTTTCTAACTACGACAATAATTCCGTTGTGGGGTCCACCAATGATTGTGCCGTCGTACGAATATTCCCTATTAAAACGAATATTCCCTGACCAATCGAATATTATATAACAACTTGCGTACTTTGCAAAATTTATAAATATTACCCACAACTATAACATTATATCAAATCCACGCCATAATAATAATAAAAAATTTGAGAAATTTAAATCTTTATTCATAAAATTTGGGGTCTCAGATCAAGGGTATAATTCTTGTTATTCATCTTTTCATTTAATTAATAATCGTGCATAAAGGATGATCCAGATTTTGCAAAACTTTAAAACTCTATTTTTATCACGTTTTCGCTTACTTTGTGCAATTTGATTGTGTCCATGAATCTTATAAACCTAACACTTTGTATATAGAGGCATATCACAACTTCTAAATAACGCACTTAGGCCTATTTAACTACAACACACACACATTTTAAATAAATTAGGAAATTAAAAAGACGCGGTAACCGTGTTTTCACAGAAGTCGGGGGGTGCCTAACACCTTCCCCACGCTTAAGAAAGCCCCCGAACTCTATGAATCTCAGTTTCCAAGTCATGTTAAATAGAGTCCAGTAATTAGGCTATTTTGCAAAACCTTTCATAAACTTGGTTGAGTTGGTACAACCATTTCACTTCTACTAAGTGGCAGCTCTATAAAAAATGAACATTTTTAAATCGTCAACATTTCATATCAGACTCCTTTGTTAATTTCACCATTTCAAACCAAATTCATACCACATAGAAAACATAAAAGGTATGAAATATATAAAAGAGGAAATTCTAAAAGAAAATTTTTCCCGACGTTGACAACCTTTATTCGACGTTTCCTTGTCAAACTCAAGGTTTTATTCATCTTTTAAGATGTTTAGTTTCATAAACCTTACATTCATACTTGCCCCTTAATTACCATCCAAAAAGTTGGATAATAAAAAGCTCGTGTCGAAAATTTTCTTCAAGTGAAAACATTTGTATTTCATTCTCTCGCTAAAACCCGGTCTTTGTGACGTGGGTCAGCGAAGGTTGCTGGCTACCCATTTGGGGGCTATTTGCTTGACTCCCCTTTTCTAGGCGGTGCTACAGCGCCTAGCCCAGAACCTTAAAAATATTTTAAATTTTCCTAAGTGTTCTTTCATATACAAATCTCCTACTTTGGAATCTCGTAACTTATTAGTTTTAACTCGGAACAGATTCGTTCCAAAGCCAATTTCTTCCTTATCCTACGTATTTGAACTTCCTATAGACAAAATTTTATTCTGAATCCATTAACATGCCATTCTATTGACTTATATTTTATCATTCATTCATTTTATGTAATTAATGTTCTTCATTTATTCATCCGTAATTCGGTCATTTGAACTCAAAATTCGTTCGTTCTTGAGTCCACAACTCACGTTTTCTATATTTTCTTACATTCTTATGAAACCCTACTCTTTCGGGTTCATTAGCTTACTTTCTATCTTCATTTTGTCTTTTACAAAATTTTGCCATAACTTCATTATAGCTAAGTTCAATCTGTTCTTCATGAACGTTTCTCTAAATCCTAACCAAGCAATAATAAACTAACTTATATGCAATGGTTTTAAACTTGTCCATCAATAACAATTTATAATTAAGATGGTTTTAAATTTGTCAATCCACAACGTTCTTCGCGTGTTCTTTGTTCATTCTTTATTTTTTATCAATATTTTGATTATGATTTCACTTTTTCTTAAAATTTGGTGTTATAACACACCAATCCGTACTTATTTCACCGAATCATTTATATGATTCATTCGGATCAATCAAATTCATCAAGCAAATCATAGTTCCTATGAAAGCTTTTAAGAAATTTTTTATAATCTAATTTCAAATTCTTCTTACTTCATTTTCTTATGAAGTCAACCATATAAAAATCATTATTAACATCTTTTACTTCTATTTTCATTAAGCTATATGATTCCATATAAAACTTAAAGAAAATTTAGATTAGAGTTAGGTTTTGGTTACCTCACTTCTTTAATCTTCTTCCATTGGAAAAAGCTTGTTCTTGGGCTTGCTTTTCTTTTTCCTTTTCTTCCTCTTCGCCATCCGACCTCTCTCTTTCTCTCAAGTGTTGGTGAATTTTTCATTAACCAACAAATGAGCTTAAGCTTCTCTTTTATAAGTTTTTCAAGGTTAAGGGAATAATAGTCATTTTACCCCAAAATCACTATTCATAACTCCTTTCCCTAACCTCCTTACTATTCACAAAGCTTATCTTGGAAGCTTTGTGGTTCCGTCTTTCGAGATTCATCCGACAGTTCAAAAAACTACGATTCTCAAAATCCAAATATTTTTAGATATTCTATATTTCCTCTATATATCTACTTTTACACATTCTTCAGAAATTCCAAAAACTAAAAAACACTTTTTTTATGAATAGTGTTTGTTAGTTCTTAGAGGCACAATAGTTATCTAGAAGGGGGGTAGAATAGATATTTTAAAAATTCTTTTTTCAAAATTCTTTGTTAGATATTGTTAATCAATTTTAGTGGAATATATGATTTGTTTGTTCCCCTTTAAGATAAATAGAGTTAATAGTTAACAGACAGTTATAACAAGTATAGCAGTTAAAGCAAGAATATAAAAGACACAGAGAATTTAAGTGGTTCAGAGAACTCAAGGCTCTTAGTCCACTCTTCTACTCCTTGAGTAGGAAATCCACTAAGGGTGTTTTTACAATCTTCGATTCACTTAGATTCCTTTAAGACCAAGAGTCTTAGAACTTCTTAGTTCACTTAGAACTCTTCGAGTCTAGCAGACTTGGAACTTCTTAGTTCACTTAGAACTATTCAAGTCCAACAGACTTAGAACTTCTTACTTCATTTAATGATAGTTGAGTTCTTGAATAGTGTTACTCAGTTGCTGTTAAGCTTGTGTTCAAAAGAACTGAGTAGCTGAGCAAGCTTTCTTTACAGATCGTAGAGTTGAGCGTTGAGTGTTCATCAACTTTCTGCTGTGTGCTTGCTTGATTCTTGCATCTGTATCTAATTTGCATATAAGGTGCCTCTGAAATATATCCATTTGAAAGCATCCGTTGAAGCATTAATTGTATTTGACATTTCTGAGCACTGATGGTGACTTCTTGGAAATCTTTTCTCCAGCCATTTGGCCCACTGACACAACAAACTGTTATCTCACCTAACGCCTAAAAATGTGTTTCCAGCTGACATGTGGTACTTTCTTTAGCTTCTTCAATACGTTTCTTTGTTATATACAAATGATGAGTGTTAGGTCATTGGGATTCCCGAGAGTCTCAATGTCTATAATCCTTACCACATTTATTGTAATTTATACTTCAACAAATAAAGAAAGCTCGACACTTCTAATGCAGACAGATGATGCACTATGATCATGATCGTGGTGTCTTGCCATATTATCTTGATCTGGACTGATAGAGGAAAACACTACGATTTCTCTTAAGCACTAGTAGACTATGATCTTTGCTTGCTTGATTTGCAGACTCTATGATTCCGAGAGCACACTACAATTCTTGAGTATGCTCGGAAGATGTTTGGACCACGCTACGATACTGGTAGATGCCCTCCAAAGTAGACAGGCTACGATTCTCAATACTCTACGATTTTGCCTTGACTTCTGCAATCTCTTAGCATGCTCGACAGACTATGATTCTGTTGAAGCCTATTTATTACATCTTAAGAGATAGATAAACCTAACAACTTTGATATTTTCTTCTATATATTCATTTATAGAATAATAAACATTAAAGCTCAGACCAACTTAACAATTTTGATCTATCACTAAGTCCTTGTACATGTGTTCCTTAAAGGACTTTACATATAAGCATGATTATTTACTTTTAACATCAAATTTAAATATGCAATTTCCCAACAATCTCCCCCTATTTGATGTTGACATAACCAAGGAGTTTTGTATTATGATCATAAATTTCTAGATACAGTTGCTAGAAAGTAAATATGACTCAGTGTTTCAGTGAGCAGCTAAAATCTGTAGAGAATAAGCATTGATTTATTGATGTTTATAAAGATAGATATTATAGTAATGCTTAGTTACATCAATAAGAAATAAATTCCAACGTATCTCTATGAACAAGCTTAGAGTGAGTTTCAAGATCTTCTTGAATGTTTTTGGTCACTTTCTGTGATGCACTCGACAGTTCAGTTTTGGTAAGAAGATCTGAGAGAAGCTTAAGAAGTTGCTGAGTGTTTGGAGGAGAGGCTCTAATATTTTGATTTTGCAGATTGTAGAGGGAAAGATTAAGATTAAAATAATTATTGGTTGATAAGGATGGAACATCTGAAGGAGGGGTAGGTATGTGAGTTTGAGTTACAGGAGGAGGTGATGTTGGTGCTCGTTGAGTGAGTGACTCTACGATTTGAGTAGGATCGATACTCGTAGAGTGAGAGATGGTGGGAGATGGTATCAATATAAAGTTAGGCATATTCGGTTCATCAATTACAGAATGTTGGGATTCTGTATCCAAAAATTGGTTTAGTGGATGAAGTATCAATTCCAACCATATTGGAAATTCATAGAATTGGTTGAAGGTTGATGAAGGATAGTGACTAACTCTGAAAGAGATGGGAATTGATTGTACCTCACAACTAGTTTCTGAAGAGGGATTATTTATAATTGGCTTTTGAGAAAACGTGAGTGTGGACACTTGAAATTTTCTTTTCCTGTTACTAACTATACAGGAGGGTAAAAGCATCTTTTTCATACTCTAGAGATAACCCTGGAGGACCACACCATCAATTCTAACCCCGGAGATAGCCCGAGTAATAGATTTTCCAACCCCGGAGATAACCCTGGGAAATCAGTTGCCAACCCCAGAAATAACCCCAGGAAAGTCAGTTCTAACCCCAAAAATAACCCCGGGAGATCAAGTGCAAAGCCTGGAGACAACACCAGGAGGTCAAGCCAACCTTAGAGATAACCCTGAGGACATTTAGAGTCAACAAAATGACAATCTCAAAGATAACCTTGAGAAAAGACTGCTACAGCTGAGCAAAAAAATGGAGATAACCCCAAGATGGGCAAAATGGTTATTTTGCCAAGTCAACTTTAATTCAAATCAAATACACTCATTTCAACTCAAATTACTTCAAAAGAAGTCCCACAAGAACCATATCTTAACTTCGGAGCGCAAACTACGCAAAATAGCTTACTGGATTGCCTGACGGAGACCCGAAAATGCTATTTTGGTTATTGACCCATCTCCCCAGAATCAAAAAAGGACAAATCCTATGTCATTACATAGCTCTCGGAAAGAGATTTCTGAAATGATATGGCACGCTTCCATCGGACTCCCGGATTAAAGGTTATGAAGGTTCGAGCGAACATCGCATTGTCCGAGTGCACGTACTTCGGGATAGCTGGACCCACATTGCCCGGGACACCTCGGGTAGCCACAGGTACACCTGTTACTACCGCAGGTACACCTGCGGCACACCTCTCTATAAATAGAGGGCTTGGGGTGGCCATATTTGGGGTAAAAAAGGCGAGGAAGCCCTGTCCAATTTGTTTTGTACACACTGTAAACTGCGTGCTTTCTCATTTTAAACACTTGTGAGCTCTTATATTGTCATATTTTTACCGGCGGGAGCCGAGTTTTCATCCACTTAGAGTCGTAGAAGTCTTCTTTGGCAACCCACTATAAGCTTTCTTACACACTATAAAGCCTTTCTCTTCATCTTTGCAAACACTATTCTTCACATTGAGAGTCGTGTTGTGTGCGTATGCCTGGACTTTGGTCCATGGTTTTCATTTTTGTCTGTATATATATATATATATATATATATATATATATATATATATGGACTAACATGGACTAACATTATCGAGTTATGTCTCGATTGAGCCATCGGGACTTATATGTTCGGAGCAATGGAGCTTACTTACTTATATATATATATATATATATATATATATATATATATATATATATATATATATATATATATATATATATATATATATATAATGTATAAACGCACCGGATATAAAAACCTGTGTCACAAATATGTTCGACAACAATTATATATATATATATATATGATCCAGGATCAGTACCACCCTTATCTTATTACACTGCAATCGAGACGTCACCCCCATTTTAACGATTTGATGTAATAATATTTATGATTTCGAATAATTTCTACCATA
Organism: Panax quinquefolius; assembly: GCA_020205615.1. NCBI lineage: Eukaryota > Viridiplantae > Streptophyta > Magnoliopsida > Apiales > Araliaceae > Panax > Panax quinquefolius. Next base: position 411,497 of record JAINUW010000573.1, read on the forward strand.
CAACCGTCATCTATATTTTAGTGTCGCTATATGTTGTCCGTCGTTAAAAGTATAGACGACGGTTGTATGACCGAAACTGTCGCCGGGTCCGTCGCTAAAGAGGGCTAAGCATGGGTGAGTAAGATAAGGGGTATATATGCACTTGATCCTCGCTCTATATATATATATTTACATTCGTGAGTTTACTTTCGAGGCCTTTTTATCGTATTATTTACATTTAGTCCTCGCTGGAGTTTACTGGGTCATTGATCGATTATTATTGATTTCTTTACATTTAGTCCCGCTTGGAGTTTACTGTTTCGCGCATCAGCAATTTGTTAATCGTACATTTAGCTTTTATTTACTTTTGATTTTCAAAACTAGAATATAATCGATCCCATGATGTATGAGTGGAGTTGCTTCACAAAGAGATGTTTGGTCAATTGCTTATTCCAGTACGAAATACAATGTTCGTCGATACTAAGGTTTATGCACGTATAATGCATTAATGGATGCGGTTATACTAGCGCCAAATGTTTTCTTCACTCGTGAATTATCATGCAGCACATCTTCGAGATATTTCATAAAGAAAGAGTATTTCATAAACACGCAAACGATACGATCATCATCGGTGGACAAGAGCGAACAAAAGTAATAGGTGAAGACTTTCTCTTTAACTCCACATTGACCCGATTTCGGAATAAAATCAAGCAATGCTTATAATCATTTGATGAGGATTAATGTGGAGTTAATGTTAAAGCAAAACTTTCACTGAGGTTACAAAACCAGCCATTCTTAATCGAATGCACGAGGAAAAGCTGGGTCGATCCCAAGATGATCCGGATGAGAATATTAACAACTCGCAGATGACGACGACATATCGATCAAGATGCTTGAGATCCAAATCATGATATGATACGATATTGAGCAATGACGATGAAGATGCAGAGTGGAAGAAGAAGAAGAGTATTTGTCCGCCTAATATTTCTCAAACAAAAGGCCAGTCAAAAACTTGTTCTAAGATTCAAGAGTGCACCTGAAAATCATCTTCCTAAAACTACATCAAAATGTGCAATCATAGGCTTTGAACCCATCACTTATAAGCTTAAAATCACTATCAGTGCTATAGGATTCCTATGAAAAAAAAATAGGCGCTTTGGTATTAATCATTCTATGTTTTTTTATTTTATGAAAATGAAGATGTAATATGAATTATTCTCTAATGTTACGCAGAAAGACTAGTATCGTATAATATGTAACTTAATATTGATAACTCACATTATTATTATTATTATTATTATTATTATTGACCATATATAATACTACCTACTTTTATAAATTGATAAGTAAATTAATTTCTGAAATGACTTGAAAAATTATCATCATTACTTATTAGACTAATTGAACTAGTTTTATTAATAATAAAATCATTTTCTAATAATAAAAATCATCGGCTAATATATAAAATCATTACTAATAATCATTTGTAATAATAAAATTATTAATACTAATAATACAAAGATTTATAATGATCACGTATTTATATTTTATTAAGAATGATATTTATTTTAATATATTAATAATCTTTTTATGGATGTTGATACATATGATTTATTAATAATAATAAATCATAATATAGTAAAAGTAATGCAAGAATATGATTTTGGGGGATGGTGTTTTTCTTACATAGTATATATCCTCGGGTTAAACTTAGCGACTAGCTCCGTGCTCGGGTGGTCATAATATTTAGGTCACGAGTTCGAATTGCTCAAATGCCTACTAGCTGGTATATCCAAATTTTTTTCCTTCATGACAGCTATAACTTACCAAGTTATTTTTTTTTTTATTTTATTTTAATTTCACGAGTCATAACATATAATGGAGAAAAGAGGAAAAAATAAAAAAATATTAGTTTAAAGCATTAGCTTCCAAATGTTTTTATTTTTATTTATAAATATATTATAAAAACATTTATTAAACATATTTTTTTTATAACAAATATTTTTTATTTTGTTATAAAATGTAATATAAAACATTTATTGAAAACATTTTTATTTTACAAGTTTCGTAAACAGTTTTCGTTACTAGCTTATATATATATATATATTTTTTTTAATCAAGAGCAAACTATTTCACAGTTTAGGATATTTTTTTTTTTTTTTATATAGTAAATGAAACTTACGCTTACAATTTTTTTTTTTTTTTTTTTTTTGTGTTGAGAGTTTGTTACGCTTAGGATTTTTTTTTTTTTTTTTGTATATATATATATATATATATATATATATATATATATATCGCTTTTATATATTTACATTTCGATCCCCATGGAGGTGCTTTGTGGTAGTTGATCATGTCTCAGATATATATATTTTCTGACTTTATATATATATAATCGCCATCGCTTTTCATACAAATTACTAAATCATGAGCCTATGAATCATGTGATCACAGATTTAGTCTACTAAATCTAGATTCGGTTCCCGTGATGGATATTTTCAACTGTAAGCAACTTGTACATTATTTACGATGTCTGAATTTCCTTGGATGACTGTCATGCCCATGAGGAGTTCGACACTGCTGTATATTATTTTCTCGAAGATGCCTCGTATCTCGAAAATAAAAGCAAAGAAGCCGAACATTTAATAATAAAATGGAAGTATGAAAATGTCTCAATTCCTATTGAGCACAGGGTTTGAAAAACCTCTTTTACAAAACTTCATTGCTATATCCTGTTTAAAACTAAATTTTTCTATAAATTCAAACCCTTTTGTATATAGGTGCGAACGAGGCCTCACACTACTTTCAAATAATTTCATATTGATCCACACACACACATACACATTCATATAACAGTTTCTTGAAAAGTGGCGGTCACCGTGGCAACGCTTATGTCGGGGGGTTCCTAACACCTTCCCTTTACATAATTAAGCCCCCAAACCCAAATGAATCTCGGTTTCATTGCATCCATTTAGCAAAGTTGTCACATCATCGGGTCAATGTGAAACCTTTTTCATTCACATTGGTGCAACCAGTTAAAAACACCAACTGGCGACTCTTACAGTCAAATCGTCGACATTATACATGTCAGACCTTTTTCACTTGTTTTTTTAAACAAATCAAACCTAACAATGAGAACACCAAAGAACAAGTAACGAAAAGGGACAACTAAAAATCCTGACGTCGACAGGTGGTGGCTCTGCTAGGAACTCCAATAAGAGGGCTTAAGCCGCTATTACAAGCTTTTCAAAACTGTTATATGCTTATGTGTGAATGTTGCATTTACATTTATGATGAATGTGTACGAATGCATTTTACTTACTGCACTACAAAATATCTATCTGTGATATTAGTGTTTCGCACATATCATCATTTTCATAAATGGTGAGACACGTTGTATGTGAATGTATGTTGTGTGGTTCCTCCACCAGGAGGCTATCCTATCGGTGTTTGATTATTGGACTCGTAGGGAGACTAATTCCAACGAGGCTCAGGAAAGGCACCACCCAGATTTGCTGCAGTTGAAAGACCGAATTAACTTCTCGTCAAGTAGATTGCAATGATCTGGGAACCTTCATGCCAAAAAGCCGCGAGAGTAACCTAAGATAGGTCAGCCTCTGATAAACCAAACGCGGAGGAAAGTCTCTTCATGCTTTCCATTTTTAATTACTTGTAAAGAAAATTACTTGTAATTTCATTCCATGTTAATCTCTATGTAATGGAAAATATGAAGAATATGTGTACATGCATATTAAGGCTTGACATGCTATCAAATGAAACCCGTTTACATGATAATACTCCTAAAATGGACACATTATGATAGCATGTAAACATTTATACATTCCCTCAGACTAAACTACATAAGTTTTTTGTAGGGAAGCAAGTGATCCTATTTCCCGTTCAAAGTCCAAAAGGGAATTAAACCCATAGTCAGAAATGGATAAAAGGGCCCAACCTAATCCTACTCCTGTCTCTCACGAGGAGTTCGAAAGATTAAGCTATCAAATTATAGAGTTGGCTGTTATGCTCAAGGAACTACACCAATCTACTCAGGGTCCACAAATACCCCTCCGCGCAGAATCCTCTGCACATGGAGAAATCTGGGGCCAAACAATGCCTACTCAACCAGAGTCATCCACACCGGGGGTCAGTCAGGGTATTGGTAAAAAAGATCAAAATCCAGATACTTAAACCTCATTTCAATAAAGAAATCACAAATCTCAGGGATGATCGAGAAACTGGGGATATAAGAAAGAAAGTCCAACAAATGGAGGAGACCATCCGGTCAATCAAAGGGACTAGAAACTATGGGAGTGTCACCTATTTAGATCTCTGCATATTACCAGGGGCTAGATATCCTACCAAATTCAAAGTCCCAGAGTTTGAAAAGTACAATGGGGCAAAGCGATCCCTATACGATCCGAAAGTGTACATTCAGAATGGGGTCTTATGTCAAGATGAAAGCCTCAGAATGCAACTTTTTCAAAAGAGTCTCACCGGAGAGGCTAAAGTCTGGTATGCCAGTCTTGACAATGCCAAAATCCACAACTATGAAGAATTGGCCCACACCTTTCTAAATCAGTACAATTTTCAGTCACAAATGGCACCGTATCAATACCAAGTGACTAAAGTCAAAAAGTAAAGTACTAAATCTTTTTGAGAATATGCCCAAAGGAGGAGACATCTCGTAGCGCAAGTCATTCCATCAATGATAGAAATTGAGATGGTAATGACGTTTATTGACATTCAAGAGGCGCCTTATTATGAGAGGATCCTAGCAGGCATAGGAAAGCCATTCGCGGTAATGATCAAGCACGACGAAATGGCAGAAATGGGCCTAAAGGCAAGCTAGATTAAAGACTTCACTGCCTTGGAAGCAGTCGCCAAACATATACAGACTGGAAAATATGCGAGTGATCCCAAGGGTGTACCCGATAAAGGCATTGAAGATGTATCCCTTATTGTACAAGGGCAAGCTAGGACACCAACCTACAGTCCCCCCATTCAGAAAATACAAGATAATCTGCCATCTCAACAACAAGCTGCATTCAACCAATGCCCAGGCAGGAAAAGAAAATTTGAAAGAACAGAAAATCGGGTGTTCACTCTGCTGGGCGATTCCCTTGAAAATGTATTGGCGATATTAGTGGATCATAAGAAAATTACCGAATTTTCCCCACCTCTAGAACCAAGGAGCAAAAGATACAATCCAAGCCAAAGATGTGCTTACCACTCAGGGTCTCCAGGACACGATACATAGGATTATTGGTCTTTAAAGCATAAAATTAAAAATTTGATCTATAGTGGCAGTATTATGGTCCATCAACCTGATCAACAAAATGTCAACACCAACCTTCCGTTGCAGCATGATACGGGGGAAGTAAACATGATCGGGTCAGGAAGCACTTAAATATATCCAATTCGTAAATGCATACGAAAGATAGAGGACTACCCCCAAAGGCACAGAACAAATGTCCTAAAGTCAAAAAACTCGGAGGAGGGTATCATAGTAATGCAAAAATTAGAGATGATCCACAATCATGTAAATCTACTAGCTAAGCTGATAGTGCGACAACATCAGGATACAAGGCAGTTTTTTACTCAACTATCAAAAGGCCAAGAAAAGAGGGATTATAAAATTGCTAGAAGACCTCGCCAACAGAAAAATTGCTCGGGGGAATGCGAATTCTCAAGGAAGAAAGATCAAACAACCTCCACAAGAGTTCGAAAATTCACCCCTTTAAGAAAATCAAATGAAGAATTGCTATACTTTCTGATAAGCGAAGGAAGGATTACTGAGTTGATGCCTTCTATAAATCCCAAGATAAAGAGTTATGATTCCACCAAGATATGTCTCTACCATTCTAACTCACTTGGACATACGATTGAGGAATGCTGGTCTTTACGACATAAAATCTAGGATCTTATTGAAAATGGAGAGCTGGAGATAGAAATCCCCATGACCAAAAAAGGTGAAAAGGAAACAAAAAGCTTAAGATGTCCACTCGAGATAGGCTGTTCAGATGAGGTGAAGGCTACGAGCGATAATCCTAGCAGAACATAAGATGGAATGATCTTAATGAAAGAAATGATAGAGGAGACAAGGGGATCCCCAAAGGAGATTCCTCTGCCAACATCCAACATCCTGTGGTCTAAAGATAACAACCACACTCTAGATCTTATAACCTTAGATGATGAGGAGGAATTACTAATCCTTTCTAAGGAAGAAAAAGCCAAAAAGGAAATTTTCTTGCAAAAAATGTGACAACAGTTTGAGGGAGATTTCATGGTCGAATCCTCTCAAGACCAAGAAAAAGGTGAAGGAATTGATGAAGAAAAAGGTGGTGAGGTTGTCGGGGAAACCAACCCATTGAAGAATCCAGAGTTCATCCCTTTTTATGATGGGTCTAGTTTAAGCATCCCTGAGGAATGTTCTGAATCAGGAAGTGATCAAGTTATGGCCATAAGTGAAGACATTAAAAAGCAAGAAGTAACCTCTATCGCCAGCCTTGAAGGCAACATAACCATTGACAAATGGACTATCAAGCCTCAACTAGCCAAGAAGATCTAGATTCAGGGGATAAGGTTGCAAGTTCCAGAAGATTTTGGGACGGTATCACTTTCTTCGTAATATGACTTTTATTTTCATGCGTCCAAAAAAAAGAAAAAAAAAGAAAAAAAGAAAGAAAAGAAAAAAAAAGAAGAAAAGAAAAAAAAGAGAAAAAAAGAAAAAATCAAATCAGTTAGGTTTTAGTTCATTAGGGCAAACTACATCGACCTGATCTCCCTGATACACGGGAGTACGTATGCAACCATATTCTATATGGTCCGGCCGAAAAAAAAAAAACAGAAACATTTCTACCCTTTCTCTACAAAAACAAAAACCACAAAAACACTTCTACACCCTTCTTCATCAATAAAGCTTCTACACCCATCTGCCTTTCACATTCAGCGTTCAACCTCTTACACTAGGCCTGAACTACGAAAGACCTGATCTCCTCTCCAATAGGAGTACGTAGGAAGCCATTTATGGTGCGGTGAAACTAAACAAAAACCCAAAAAACCCAAACAAACACTTCTCAAACAATTTATCTTATCAAGCAGGAACTACGCAAATCTGATCTCCCTCACATACTAGAGTACATAGGCAACCATCAGTGGTGTGGTCTAAACCTCAAAAGAAACATTCAAACCTAAACATCAATCCCAAGTCTATGCCCAAGAACAACCCTCCAAGTTAGTGATCCATGTGGAGAAGACCCAACAACATTTCAATGTCATTCCATCAATTTTGGTAGAAATCCCAGAAAGGAAGAAACAGCGATACACTAAGACAACCAACAGCGAGGACCTTCAAAGAGTCGACACCCTCAATCACAAGTCTTCATCAAATTAAAAGAAAATCATCAAAGTTGATTGCGCGAACAAGTCAGGAACAATGATTGAGGGCATCAAAGCCCAAATCGACTACCTATTCACCATCTGATATAAAGGTAAAAGCCTCTTGCGATCTTAGCATCCTATCAAAGCGACTATCCCAGACAACAAGCAAAGCTGGAGCAATTTCAACATTGGCAACAACCCGATATTGGGACCCTTATAACAAGACTGGGGCAATCTCAGAAACCATGACAACTCAACACTGGGGCATTTATCAACCATCCTAAAGAGGAAAATGCACTAGTCAACACCATCAGCAGGGTACATCATCATCAAAGATTCCCTCATATCATCTCACTGGCGATTCAGATATTGCTCACTCATGATTTGATCAACAAAGAGAGTTTCTCATATGAATCTCCGTCATCAGCATGCGAAAGGATTGGGGCATTTTTCTATTCCAGGAAATGGAAGGAGTTTAAGGCGGGTTCAAGCCTCTCATCAAAAGAAAGGAACTCATGAAAGAAATCATGGCGACATAAGCGTGCCCCTACAAAAGAAGGGGGAAAATCTTAAAAATTCTTAACTCAGGAGCAGAAGGCCAACGACGAAAGGTATAGCAAATGAAATCTACACCATCAAACATGTTAACCTGTGTCAAATCCTCATAAGTTGAGGCCTCTACACTAAAGTTCAAATCCGGGTAGCGAAAGAATGAGCTACACCTTCTAGGGACATCAGCGACATTCAGGTCATCAGTTCAGCCAGTTTACGAATAAAACGCTCGAGGAAATGGGGCATAAGCACCCAATAGCGAAAGGAAACTCCAAATCACCTCAAAAAGGGTGAGAAAAAATTCTACTTCATATAATTTACAATCTGCATCAACCTAGGATGATAGACTCCTAAGAAAATCTAGATCATCACATCAGGTATGATTTGCACATGTACAAATGCGCTACATCAATGTACATCTCTATCAAGCGTAACATCAGGCAGATTCTGGTGAAGCAAACCTTTGGATCTTACTATAGCGAAGGTATCGGAAGATCCAGTATTCAAAACAATTCGCATCAATTCAGCTCAACATCAAGACAGTTCAGTGATGAAAGCTTTATATACCACCGTTTGAGTGGGAACCGAAATAGTTGGGTAATATCAGCGTATTTAACTACCAGCAGGGTAGGATCTTTTTTCAAACTACCATCGGGTTAGGCACCATTATAAACTACCCAGCGTATACATCAGGAAGGTCCGGTGATTTCAGAACGTCATCCCCGTAGAGATGTAGAAAACATCTCAATTTCTCTTTATCAAACAGGCATCAGCGACACAGACAAAAGGCCAAACTGTTGTAGTCAACACCAGCATAGGTATCAGTAATCCCCGGTAAAGGTAAAGTAATTTGTGAAAGAATTTTTACATTCATCATAACATTCATTACATTGCGATTGGCGATATGCGATATGCCAAATGCGATGTACGATTGGCCAAAAGCGAAGTGCGAAGTACGAAATGCGTTGTGCGATTTATGAACTGCGATTTGCGAAAACATTTTAACACTCATCATAACATTCATTACATTACGATTTACATTATTAAAAATACCATGTCATATTTCAAGTGTCTACTAATCTTTATCATGTCCATTCCATTGCATTGCATGAACATGATAAAGAGGGGCATCTGTAGACACTTAGAATTTTCTTTTCCTGTTACTAACTATGTAGGAGGGTAAAATCATTTTTTTCACACTCTAGAGATAACCATGGAGGACCACAAACATCAATTCTAACCCCAGAGATAGCCCGAGAAATAGATTTTCCAACCCCGAAGATAACCCAAGGAAATCAATTGCCAACCCCAAAAATAACCCCGGGAAAGTCAGTTCTAAACCCAGAAATAACCCCGGGATATCAAGTGCAAAGCCCAGAATCAACCCCAGGAGGTCAAGCCAACCTGAGAGATAACCTTGAGGACATTCAGAGTCAACAAAATGACAGCCACAAAGATAACTCTGAGAAAAGACTGCTACAACTGTGTGAAACCCGGAGATAACCCCGGAAGGGTAAAATGGTCATTTGGCCAACTCAACTTTATTTCTAATCAAATACACCCATTTCAACTCAAATTACTTCAAAAGAAGTCCCTTTATGTGGCGCATCTTGTTCAAACCTTCATGAAAGTCGATGACATCCGTAGATACAAGTCCCTTTGATTTGAAACCTTGGGTTAGGTCTATATCTTTAGTTTTGAGTTTAATTTGTCCACCCTTGACCCTTGTAGTGATGATGTCATTCTCAAAACTCCATTGTCATATAACTCTTTCACCATCTTCGGGTATATCTATGTGCTGGTGCTCAGAACTTCTTCAAGACTAGCTTTCTTCAGAAGAGATAGGATCTTGTGGAACTGAGGGTCAGATGTCTTGAATTCATCAAAGCAGAGTTGGGAACCAGATATAACATTGGAAGCAACCATTGATTTTCTTGAGCAGAGGTTGGTTTATCGTTTTGAAAGCAAGGGTTTCTGTTGATAGAGAGAGATAAGCTTTTTAAAATTCTGGGTTAGGTTTTCAAAAAACCTTTAGAAACTATACTTGTAACTTCCCTCCTCTCAATGTGTATAGTGGGGCACTATCGAGTTCTATCGGGCTCCATAATTTAAAATAATGTGGAAAATACTGATCTGCCCTTAGCTCCCCCTGAGCTAGTGTATCCTTTGGGAAGACTAAAATCATCGAGGCTGCTCTACGATTGTTGATTTCACTACTGATTCTACTCTACGATCATTGTTTATCTTGGTCCTTGTGATAAACTCTTACTTAGCATTCTTTCTGGGTTAAGGTAGCTTAGGAAGGGCCAACCTCTTAGATAAAACTAAGGATTAGGTTTGTCCCTGAGGTGCTTATCAGAGGGGTTGCTTGGATTTGATAGGAATGTTGTCATCATAGGATACTTTTCTATCATATCGAGACTGTTCTATGATCACAGTTTGTCTTTAGTCTTATTTACGCTTTTAACATAGTCCTTTTATCTGCATGGTTAACACAAACTAGAGCATAGAGTTTATGGTTTCAAATTTAGCATGCCTAACTAACTTATTAATTTATTAAATCTGGATTCATCTAAGGGCTTTGTAAACACATCATTAAGTTGATTTTTATTAGAAATGTATTATAAGGATATAGTTCCATTTTGGACATGATTCCTAATAAAATGATATCATATCTCTATATGATTAGTCATAGAATGCATGGCAGGATTATGTGTTATTCGTATGGCACTTGTGTTATCACAGTGAACATGTATATATTTGAAATCAAACCCATATTCTACTAGCTGATTTTTCATCCATAAGATTTGAGCACAACAACTGCCAGCAACAATGTATTTAACTTCTGCTGTGGAGGTAGATACTGAGTTTTACTTCTTGCTAAACCAGGACATAAGTATGTTTCCTAGCAACTAAAAGGTGCCATTGGTACTTTTTCTATCGATATTGTAGCCTGCAAAGTCAGTATCTGTATATCTTGTTAGTTCAAAGGAGGACTCCTTGGGATACCAAAGTCCCAAGTGAGGTATGTCTTTGAGATACCTGAAAATTCTTTTTACAATAATTAAGTGTGATTCCTTAGGATTCGCTTAAAATGTAGCACATATACATGTTGCAAACATTATGTTAGGTCTACTGACAATTAGATATAGAAGAGAGCCTATCATACCTCTGTATTGAGTTATGTCAATACTTTTACCTTTCTCATCTTTATCAAGCTTGGTTGCTGGAGCAATTGGTATTTTCATGGGAGAGGCTAATTCCATGCCATACTTTTTAAGTAAGTCTTTAATATACTTGGATTGATTTATGAAGATACCTTCATCAGTCTTCTTTACTTGTAATCCAAGGAAGAAATTAAGCTCACCCATCATACTCATTTTGAACTTGCTCTTCATAATCTTGGAAAATCTCTTGCATAGTTTTTCATCAATAGAGACAAAGACAATGTCATCAACATATATTTGAACTAATAGGATTTTGTCTTTGTATTTTCTAAGAAATAATGTGGTATCTACTCTACCTCTAATGAAACCATTTTCAATAAGAAAGTTAGTGTTTCCTACCATGCTCTAGGTGCTTGTTTAAGTCAATATTAGGCTTTGTCTAATCTATAGAAATAATTAGAGAGAGTTGGATTGATGAAACCTGGAGGTTGTTCCACATATACTTCTTCTTCATGTTCACCATTTAGAAATGCACTTTTAACATCCATTTAAAAGACTTTGAACTTCATGTGGGCAACAAAATCAAGGAATATTCTCATGGCTTCTAATCTGGCAACATGTGTGAAGGTCTCATAGTAGTTGATGACTTCTTCTTGGGAGTAACCTTTGGCTACTAGTCTTGTCTTGTTCCTTGTTATTACCCCATCATCATCCATCTTGTTTTTCAAGACCCACTTAGTGCTAATAACTGGGTGGCTTCTTGGTCTTGGAACTAATCTCCATACTCTACTTCATTAAAACTGATTTAGTTCCTCTTGCATAACTTCTATCCAACTTGAGCCTTCCATAGCATCTTCTACCTTCCTGGGTTCCATTTGTGACAGAAAGCTTAGATAAAAACACTCATTCTGGGTGGAAGACCTTGTCTTGATTCTTGCATTTGGATCTCTAATGATTAGGTCTTGAGTGTGATCTCATACACATCTGCTTCCTGTTGGAACATCTGACCTGATGCATTCTTGTCTGAATTCTTCAAGATAAACCTCTGCTTTTTGATGTGGAGGTTCGTTGTCTGACGTAGTTCTCTCTACGATCTCTTCTTTAGGCTTGATGATTTCATTTTCTGGGACTACGATCGTGGTGTTGAGCTTGATTACCTCGTTCGTAGTGTCTGAGTTATCATTCGTAGTGTCTTAAGGCACATTTTTTCTAAGTCTGTTTCATTGAAGATGATGTAAATTGAGACTTCAACAATTAGCGTCTTTTTGATTAATACTCTATAAGCCTTACTATCTGTGGCATATTTGAGAGAGATTCATTCGTCTGACTTGGGTTAAAACTTTGTCAGATAATGTTTTCAATTATTGAGAATATAACATGCATAACCGAACACATGGAAGTAGTTGACATTTGGCTTTCTTCTTCTCTATAGCTCATAGGGAGTCTTTTTTAACGTAGAGTGCATAAGAGATTTGTTTTGAGTGTAGCATGCAATGTTGACAGCTTCTGCCCAGAAGTATTCAGGCAGACGGGCTGCTGCTAGTAGAGGTCTTCTAACTTTAATCAACATTTTGTTTTTTCTTTCAGCTACTCCATTTTGTTATAGAGCTTATGGAGCTGAGAAGTTGTGATTGATTCCATTGTCTATGCATAACTGATCCATATCAGAGAAGTCAAATTCTCTTCCATGATCACTCTTTATACCCTTGATTTTCTCCCCTTTCTCGTTCATCACCAGGCTGAACATCTTGATGAGTTGGGAACTTATTTCATCTTTTGAGTTTAGAAAGAAAACACATGTAAATCTTGTATAGTCATCCACTACAACCAATGAGTATCTCTTCCCTCTAAGGCTAGTTGTTGGAATTGGTCCAAATATATCCATATAAAGTAGTTGTAGAGGCTTATCAATTGAGTTGATAATTTTTCTTTTGAATGAGTTTCTAGTTTATTTTCAAAGTTGACAGGCATTGCATGGTTTTTTTGTGAGACCCCAAATTTTATGAATAAAGATTTAAATTTCTCGAAATATTTTTTTGAATATTATGCTGTGGATTTGATATAATGTTATAGTTGTGGGTAATATTTACAAATTTTACAAAGTAAGCAAGTGGTTATATAATATTCGATTGGTCATGGAATATTCGTTTTAACAGGGAATATTCGTACGACGGCACAATCATTGGTGGACCCCACAACGGAAGTATTGTCGTAGTAAAAAAATGACATAACTATCTTTTTATAAAAATAACGGTGGAAGTGTTACCGTTAAAACTGTTGAACTACTCGGTAGTATAAATACAGTAATACGCGTGGTTGCATAGTAATACGCGTGAGAAGTCACTCAGTTATACTCAATTATTGCTACAGTAATTGATGCATCATATCTCTTATATTATTGATTCGATTATTGTCACAGTATCATCTGCATAATAGGATATATTATTAAATCAATAATTGAGACGGCAAAGTTATTCATATTATTATTTGCAATATTGACAATGTCTAGAAGCTCTGTCAAGCAGAGGTTTGATCATCTAATTGTGAGCCAATAAGGAGAAATCCTTATCGGAAAGCCCCCTCTTTTCTGGGAACGACGTAGTTGTTAAATATTGTGAGTTATAATATTAATGACGAATAAGTTCGTGTTAATTAAAGATGAAATTGATAGTTCCATTGTGTTGGAATTATTAGTATTAGTGGAAATCGACATTTATTTTGATATTAATTGATATCTGGAAGTTATACTGACCAGTCGGGTAATTAATTAGATAAATGAGCAATTAATTGCTATTTATTCACATGATTATAACTATTTGTTCACATATGTGTACTATTGATTCACATTCTTGTACTATTAGGGGAGTTGGAGCAAGATTGATAATACTTGCAAGACTAAATTAAAAATGAAAGAAAAGTTGGAGGTATTGTACTATAATATTTCAAGCCCCAAAATGTGCAATTATCGAAACTCTTTTTTCCTATAAATAGAAGCTCATTCTTCCTTCATTTCTCACCAATTCTCTAAAGCTATAGAGCAATTATTATAGAGAGAAATTATAGAGAGAAAGAAGAAGAGAAGTCTGCTACCTCACTATTCCAGTATCCAGTCTTCTTTTGAGGTAAGGGGTATTATTTCTTTCGTATTCTTGAAGAGAGCTATTGTTATTTCATTCCTTATTATTCTCTTGGAATAACTCAGATATGTGGATCATCAGATACATGGTGAAAATTCTTCGTTATTCCATTCTTTATTATTATGTTGGAATAACCTCTCTATGCGAAGTACCGCATACGTGGTGAAATTATTCTATTATCTCATTCTTTATTATTCTGTCAAAATATCCTGTCTGTGCGTTTACGCATGACCTGGTTCCATTATTTATTATTCTATCGGAATATCCTCATGCATCGCGTTTACGCATGATTCGTTCCATTATTTATTATTTTGTTGGAATATCCTCGCTTGCGCATTACGCGCACGCTTCGTTCCATTATTTATTATTTCGTTGAATAACTCATGCAAGGTCTATCACATGTCTTGTGAATTCTTCTGTTATTTCATTCCTTATTATTCTGTTGGAATAACCTGTCTATGTGAATTACCACATGCATGGTGAATCATCCTTCATATTCATTCTTTATTAAATTGTGGAAATGATCATTTCATTGGATTATCGCATGGTGGATGAAAATCCATTTGCAGTTTCGTATATTCTATTATACTTGTATGAGATATCATTTCTTTTGTACTCGTCATGAAATATCATTTTATTTGGTATTTTCTATTACGAGTTACTATTCACCCGATTACTATTCACTCTAGTATTATTCACTCGGGTATTCGGGGCACTTCTCATCCCGGAATACTATTCACGAGTTACTATTAACCCAAATTATTATTCACCCGAATATTATTCACTCGGGTATTTGTAATACTTTTCATGTCAGGGTACTATTCACGAGGTACTATTCCTGAAGTACTATTCATGGGGTACTATTCACAACGAAAAATTGATTCTTTTCTGTCCAAATTATTTTTGGTGCATGAATATTATTCTTGAATTTTACCGTATGAAGAAGTATCATGTTGACAATTTGGAGGTTATTGATTTTAGGATAAATTAACTTATAAATCTTTAAAAATTATTCTTGAACTTGTTTTATTGAATTATTATGTCATTGTCATCATCTTCATGCTTATATTGTGATGAAGGTCATCTTGGCTTACGTGCATAGATGGACTCGGTATTATTATGACCAGAGATCATTTGGTATAATCATGACCTGTAATGTTATCAATGATGTGGTAAAAGTCCTCAGGGCCTGTAGTGTATTGATGGACAGTTTATCGTATGATTATAACCAGGGATTATTTGGTATAGTCATGACCATTGATGATTTAATGAATATCCTTGGCCCGTAGTGCATGGATGATTCGATGATGTGGTTTATTTATTAAGCTGAGTCTTAGCGATAAAAATTGATGAAAACATTTTAAATCATAGAAGATAGTAGATATCATGCTCTACTTGACTCTTCTAGTGGATTGCTTATTCCGCTGCAGTTGTTGATCAAAAACTTGCTGTCTATTGTATTCTATCAGTTGTTATACTGTTGAAGGCTAAGGATAATTCATTATGCATTATCTTAGTCATAATATTTCTTACTGGTCTAGTTGAGCTCACCCTTTCTTTCATTGTTCTCTTCAGGAAATGAGAATATAGCTGGGACGAGTCGGGAAATGGAGTGATGGTCCAAGATAAATGGCTTTAGTAGTCCTCACTATTCTGTGAAATAGTGTGATAATAATTGTAATGAGGACACCATTGAGTGTGGATATTGTCTAGATGATAATATTCTTGTTTAAACTCTCAGCTATGTTTTGTCGTATTTTACACGACTGTTGTATAATTAAGTTTGTATTTGATTTATGTACCATATATCTGACGACTCAAGATGGGTGATGTATACCTGTTTTGGGGGCATCAAAGTTGGTATCAAAGCTTAGGGATATGATCCCTAGCTGAGATGTGAGACAAGAACTAGGAGGGAAGAGACGGAGAATTCCTTCGCTAGTATGACCTACCTAAGTTTATTTGGTATTTAATTGGTCAGTCAGAGTATAAGGATAATATGTGATATGTTAATTAACCCTTGTTTTGTGGCAGTATTTGAAAATGGCATCCGAAAATGTTGAGATAAGAAATGAAGCACATGAGACCGTTGAGTTACCAATGATCAATACTTAGGGTAATGTGCAACAGGAAGACAATAATCCTCTAGTAAATAACAACACCAATGAAATGGTGAATGATGGGATGTTCAGAGGCTTTATGCAATTCATGCAACATCAGGTAAGAGAGACTCATGTTCAAAATATAGGTGGAAATAATGGTAACTCACAGTCGGTCACCGCAAAGCAGTTCAAGGAGCTGGGACCACCGGTGTTTTTGGGAAAGCCAGAACCACTTAAGGTGGAGACGTGGTTAAAGCAGATCACCAGGATATTTGATGTCTCGGGATGCTCCGATGAGCAAAAGGTTCCCTTTGCCACCTTTATGTTGCGTGAAGAGGCAGACATTATGGTGGGAATCAGAAATGTTCCAACTTGACACACTCAAGATGTCTTGGGAGAAGTTCCAAGAGCTGTTCAACGATAAGTACTTTCCCAAAAGTATTCTTCACATGAAGGAGGTGGAGTTTATCAAGTTAGAGCAAAACAATATGACCATGTCGCAATACGAGGCTAAATTTACGGAGTTATCCCGGTTTGCATCCCATTTTGTCGATAATGAGGAGCGAATGACGCGAATGTTTTTAAGAGGTTTGAAACCCGATATACGTCAATACCTCATTTCTCATAAATTTTGTTTATATTCAGATGTTGTGAATAGGGCTCAGTTATTGGAGCGTGATAATGAGTCAGCACAACAAAAAGGTAATGACCAGCAACACGATAATAATCCTACCGGTGGCAACGGCCATCGGAACAACGATAACCATCGTGGGGGAAATCATCATGCCAAGAATGGTAACCACTTCGGTGGTAATCATGGCCAAGATAATAGAAGTGGAAATTTCAAGAGGAGGAGATTCAATAATGATGGAAAGACGTCAGCACCAGCACCTGTTATTAAGGAAGGAGAACGACCGCCGGTCGTATGTTACAAATGTGGAGAATGAAGGACAAATAAGTCCAAACTGTACGCAACAGTCCAAAGCGTGTTTTAATTGCGGAGGAGAAGGTCATTTAGCCCGATTTTGTCGTGCACCAAAGTCAAGTCCAGCTGAGACGGTGGTACTAAAGCCGGATACAGACAAAACAAAGTCGGTGGTTTTAAGAAGAGCATTTTTCGTGACTTCTCAAAAAGCGAGTAACCCAAACAAAGTTAGCATGGGTTAGTTAATTATAAATTCTTGCGAAGTTTATACCTTATTAGATACCGGTTCTACCCATTCCTTTATCTCTCTTGCTTGCGCTCAACGTTTAAATTTGACTCTGGAGAGATTAGACTTTGACTTATCAATTGAAACTCGGTAAGTAGAAACCTTCGTTACCTCCACTATGTATAAAATCTTGTGGATTCAAATCAACACTTTCACGTTACCTGTCGATCTTATCTCTTTGAAAATACTTGCCTTTGATGCGATTTTAGGAATCAATTGGTTAACTACTCATCATGCTTTTTGTAAGGTTGTTAGCTTTCATATTCCTAACCAACCTGTTAGGCAAATTCAAGCAACTAAACCACTAAAGTCAATCACAGTTATATCAAGCCATAAGTAAAGAGCCCTGAGCCTTTCGCTGGTGACTTCCTTGTGTGGAATGCACCGAAGCCAGACTTTCTGTAGGCGACGTCGTGAATGACGATGACAAGTTGATAGGTATCAATGTGACGTGCTATCCAAGTCTTGGGATGAGAGTCACATTTTTGAATGATATTTCTATTGTTAATAAATTTCCTGATGTATTCTCTGAAGACTTCTTGGCCTACTCCTAGAGCGTGAAATCAAAATTTGTATTGACCCCAGTACAAAACCCATTTCTAAAACCCTTAAATTTTTCTTCAACCAAAACGAATGTATAATGCGGCAAAGACGTTGGCTCGAGCTGTTGAAGATTACGACCATACCATTCAATATCATCGTGGAAGAGCTAACGTGGTAGCTGACGCGTTGATTAGAAGATCGTATGTGTTTACGAGTGTGATGTTGTTAACACAAAAACCCATTTTGTATAACTGACAATGATGAAGATAGAGTTAAAGACTCTAGGGACCCACGTGGTGATATCAAATATACAAGTAGAATTGACTTTAATCGATAAAGTTAAAAGTCGTTCAAGCTACAGACCTGGAGCTGATGAATGTGAAGAAGAAGGTTCAAGAGTGCGCTATTCTAGAAGCAAGAATCATGAAACCCTCAATTTTATTGGCCCATTTGAAATCCTTGATCGAGTAGGAACTGCGGCCTATAGACTCATTTTACCGCTAAGTATGTCGTGTGTTCATAGCCTTTTTTTTTACGTATCGATGTTACATAAATATGTGGATGACCCAAATCACGTTATTAAATTAGAACTAGACGAGATAGCAGAGGATTTAACGTATGAGGAGATACATGTTAAAATCTTGGATAAGAAGGATCGTATTCAACACTCAAAGGTTATACCACAAGAGTTAGAATCTGAAATGAAGTTAAGGTATCCTCATCTCTTCGGCATACCAGGTACGTACGTAAATTTCGAGGGCAAAATTCCATCAGGAGGGGAGATTGTAAGACACCAAATTTTATGAATAAAGATTTAAATTTCTCGAATTTTTTTTTTGAATATTATGGTGTGGATTTGATATAATGTTATAGTTATGGGTAATATTTACAAATTTTGCAAAGTAAGCAAGTGGTTATATAATATTCGATTGGTCAGGGAATATTCGTTTTAACAGGGAATATTATTACGACGGCACAATCATTGGTGGACCCCACAACGGAAGTCTTGTCGTAGTAAGAAAATGACAGAATTATCTTTTTATAAAAATAATGGCCGAAGTGTTACCGTTAAAACTGTTGAACTACTCAGTAGTAAAAGTACAGTAATACGCGTGGTTGTATAGTAGCACACGGTATTGATTATTGATGCTTACGTGAGAAGTCACTCAGTTATACTCAATTATTGCTACAATAATTACTACATCATATCTCTTATATTATTGATTCAATTATTGTCACATTATCATCTGTATAAAATGATATATTAATAAATCAATAATTGAGATGGCAAAGTTATTCATATTATTATTTGCAATATTGACAATATCTAGAAGTTCTGTCAAGGAGAGGTATGTTCATCTAATTGCGCGCTAATAAGGAGAAATCCTTATCGGAAAGCCCCCTCTTTCTTGGGAATGACCTGGTTGTTAAATATTGTGAGTTATAATATTAATGATGAATAAGTTCGTGTTGATTAAAGATGAAATTGATAGTTCCATTATGTTGGAATTATTAGTGTTAGTGGAAATCGACATTTATTTCGATATTAATTGATGTCTGGAAGTTATACTGACCAGTCGGGTAATTAATCGGATAAATGAGCAATTAATTGCTATTAATTCACATGATCATAACTATTTGTTCACATATGTGTACTATTGATTCACATTCTTGTACTATTAGGGGAGTTGGTGCAAGATTGATAATACTTGCAGGACTAAATTAAAAATGAAAGAAAAGTTAGAGGTATTGTACTGTAATATTTCGAGCCCCAAAACGTGCAATTATTGAAACTATATTTTCCTATAAATAGAAGCTCATTCTTCCTTCATTTCTCACCAATTCACTAAAGCTATAGAGCAATTATTATAGAGAAAAAGAAGAAGAGAAGTCTGCTACCTCACTATTCCAGTATCCAGTCTTCTTTTGAGGTAAGGGGTATTATTTCTTTCGTATTCATGAAGAGAGCTATTGTTATTTTGTTTCTTATTATTCTGTTGGAATAACCTGTATACGCGGACTACCGTACACATGGTGAAATTCTTCTGTTATTCCATTCTTTATTATTATGTTGGAAAAACCTGTCTATGCAAAGTACCGCATACGTGGTGAAATTTTTCTATTATTGCATTCTATATTATTCTGTCGGAATATATTATCGGTGCGTTTACGCATAACCTGGTTCCATTATTTATTATTCTGTCAGAATATCATGTCTGTACGTTTACGCATGACATGGTTCCATTACTTATTATTTTGTTGAAATATCCTGTCAGTGCGTTTATGCATAACCTAGTTCCATTATTTATTATTCGCCGTAATAACTCGTCTGCGGGTCTTGATGCATTGCATGCACCGGTGAATTCTTCGTTATTCCATTATTTATTATTTCATTGGAATAACTCATGTCATGCGATCTATCGTATGCCTGGTGAATTCTTTTCTTATTACATTCCTTATTGTTCTGTTAGAATAACCTGTCTATGTGGATTACCACATACATGGTGAATGATCCTTCGTATTCATTCTTTATTAAATTGTGGAAATGATCTGTTTACGTGGATTACCGCATGACGGATGAAAATACATTTACAATTTCATATATTCTATTATACTCTTATGAGATATCATTTCTTTTGTACTCGTCTTGAAATATCATTTTATTTGGTATTTTCTGTTACGAGTTACTATTCACCCGATTACTATTCACTTTAGTATTATTCACTCGGGTATTCGGGGCACTTCTTATGCCAGAATACTATTCACGAGTATACACGGGTTACTATTCACCCACATTACTATTCACCCGAATATTATTCACTCGGGTATTTGGAGTACTTTTCATGTTAGGGTACTATTCACGAGGTACGATTCCCAAAGTACTATTCATGGGGTACTATTCACGACGAAAAATTGATTCTTTTATGTCCAAAATATTTTTGGTGCATGAATATTATTCTTGAATTTTACTCTGCGAAGAAGTATCATGTCGGAAATTTGGACGTTACTGATTTCAAGATAAATTAACTTATAAATAATTAAAATTTATTCTTTAACTTGTTTTATTGAATTATTATGTCATTGTCATCATCCTCATGCTTATATTATGATGAAGGCCATCTTTGGCTTACGTGCATAGATGGACTCAGTATGATTATGACCATGGATCATTCGGTATAATTATGACCTGTAATGTTATAAATGATGTGGTAAAAGTCCTCAGTGGCCTGTAGTGCATTGATGGACAGTTTTTGGTATGATTATGACTAGGGATTATTTGGTATAGTCATGACCATTGATGATTTAATCAATATCTTTGGCCCATAGTGCAGGGATGATTCGATGATGTGGTTTTATTTATTAAGCTGAGTCTCAGCGATAAAAATTGATGAAAACATTTTAAATCATAGAAGATAGTAGATATCATGCTCTACTTGACTCTTCTAATGGATTTCTTATTCCGCTGTAGTTGTTGATCTAAAACTTGTTGTCTATTGTATTCTATCAGTTGTTATACTATTGAAGGCTAAGGATAATTCATTCTGCATTATCTTAGTCATAATATTTCTTACGAGGCTAGTTGAGCTCACCATTTCTTTCATTGTTCTCTTCAGGAAATGAGAATATAGCTGGGACGAGTCGGGAAATGGAGTGATGGTCCAGGATAAATGGCTTTAGTAGTCCTTACTATTCTGTGAAATAGTGTGATAATAATTGTAATGAGGACACCATTGAGTGTGGATATTGTCTAGATGACAATATTCTTGTTTAAACTCTCAACTATGGTTTGTTGTATTTTACACGACTGTTGTATAATTAAGTTTGTATTTGATTTATGTACCATATATCTGGTGACTCAAGATGGGTGTTGTATACCTATTTTGGGGGCGTCACATTTTCCTTGACAAAGTTGAGCTTGGGTAAGCCAGCTACTAGATCCTTGGAGGCCAGTTTTGACATGCTTTTAAAGTTGCCTTCTATGCCATAGCCAGCTCATTTCTTCAGAGGCTTTAGCCAAAAATCATATTGTCTCTTCCAAACTGAGTTGACCAAGATTAACAATGTAAAAATTTCCTTCTCTTGTTCCGATCAACTTTGTAGAGGAGGTCTTCAAATCTCTAAGTTGACATTGATTGTTGAGAAAGGTAACTTGATGACCTTGTCACAAAGCTAACTTTTGCTCAGAAGATTTTGTTTTAGTCCTTCCATATAGGCTACTTTGCTGAAGGATACCGCACCATTCCCAGCTGAGCCATAACCTCTTATCTTGCCAAAACCATTGTCTCCAAAGATGACTGTTGGACCATCTTTCTCTATTAAGTCGGATAAGAGGTGTAAGACCCCAACTTATTATTAATGAAATTTAATTTTCTCTATTTATTATTTTGAAATAGTAAGGTTTGATTTGATTAATGTGGATAGTTAGGGGTAAGATACATAAATATTTCAAAATAAGCAAGTGGTTATAAAATATTCATTGTTGTTTGGGAATATTCGTTTTGGTCGTGGAATATTTCAGACTTTGTGGGGAATATTCGTACGACGGCGCAAGACCATGTGTGGGCCCCATAACTGAAAGCGATTGGATGAAGAAAACGACAAATATAAGTTGTTTAAAAATAACTGCCAGTAGTTATTCAAGTATTATCTTGTTAAAATATAAGTGGTTAAAACACAAGAAGACACGGTATTTCACCAATTATTGATTCTTACGTAAGAAGACACTACTCAATAATGGTTACATTAATTATCGCTCAAGAAGATTTTATTGATTTAATAATTGTGCGTTGATATTTTATATTGTCGTTGTTTCAATAATTGTCATTACACAAGATTTTTCATTATCGAAGCAATAATTCATATTATCCGAATAATATTATTAGATAACATTATTGGCAATGTCTAGAAAGTTCGCTCTAAGGAGAGGTTTGGTCACCTAATTCAATTGCGCCAAGAAGAAGAAATTCTTATCGAAAGCCCCTCTTCCTGAGAACCGCACGGTTGTCAATATTAGGATTCTCAGTAATATTATTTGTGAATAATTAATTATTGATTCATGTGATGAGGAAAATATTGATTTTATGTGGATATAGATGGAGAAAAATTTTAATGTGACAATTGTTGAAAATTGAAATTTTATCTTTTTCTCGATAAAATAATTTATTTAAATATATTATTATATTTTAATAATATAATAATGGTGATATTTTTACAACGAATGTGGGATATATGAGTATACTGAGGAGGAAGAGTATTTTGTTGCAATAAATGTTTAAAACATGTTAAACATGCCGGTGGACCCCATATATTGATTGAAATTTGATTATACTTTGTAAAATTGCCCGCTTATGGATTTTGGTCAATTTTTGTTTGGAATTTGTAAAACTTTCTTTCTGCAAAGTTGTAGAGAATTGAATTTCCTATAAAACTCATGAGATTCGAATTTTCTAATAAAAGGGCTATTTATTATGAATTATTGAAGTTCAAGTTCAAATAATTGATTTTTGGAAGTTTTAATTATTTAAATTAAGAAAAACGTTTTTTTAGTTTTATTTTGTCACATGGTGGCTGATGTCTTGGACCAAATTAGTGGGTGTAGGAAGTTTAAAAAATAATATTATTAATTTATTAAATTTTCTACTTTGGTGTTCTATCTAATTTCCTATAAATAGGTGCTTAGGTTAGAATTGAAAATCACACCAAAATCAAGTTTTCTCTCTATATTATCGAGTTTATTCTTGTGAGTATTTTGAGTATACTTTGAGTATTGTTAGATGGTGCAAGTTCCTTTAAGACTATATCCCAGATTCCAACTAGAAGTACTAATCTTTCGAGGTAAGGGATGTTATTTTTTCTCAAATGATATTATTTCTTCAATATCATTATGTCAAATATTGGTTGAAACTCTTTATCAAATTTGGAACTTTTTTCATGTCGGTTACTATTCATGAGTTACTATTATTCATGAGTTACTATTCAATGAAAAGTACTATTAAAATAAGCGTGAAGATGTTTTTGTGGAATTTCTATCTTTTGGTGTGAGAGACCCCAGATTTTATCAATAAAGATTTAAATTTTGTCAAAATAATTTTTAATATTATGGTGTGAATTTGAGATAATATTATAGTCATGGGTAGATTTATAAATTTTGCAAAGTATGCAAGTGGTTATATTATATTCGATTGGCTGGGGAATATTCTATTAGCAGGAATATTCGATAACTACCAATCATTGGTGGACCCCAATAATGTAATTATCATTTGATCGAGAAAACGACAAAAAATATTTTATCAAATAACTATGAAGTTTTTACCGTGGTTACCGCTGAACTACTCTAAGAGTAAAAAGTACAAAGAATACGTGTGGTCGCATAAGAAAGACACCCAGATCGATTATCGATGCTTATGTGAGAAGTCACCGCTTTGATTCCATTATCACGATTAATAATATGAATTATTATAATGATAACGACGCTTTTGTTTTATTCAGATTATTAACGTAATAAAAAATGTAAACATCTTTTTATATAAAAAGAATACTTTATTAAAGTTATTCTATAAATGTAATATATTATATTTTATTATTACGCATATGTTGCATATGTATGTTTTGCATAAGGTTTCATATAAGATTGCATAAAGTTGTTTGCATATAAAAATGTTTTTATATAAATAGAATATATTATATTTTATTTAAAAGATTTTTCTTTAAATATGGACCGCCGATTAAAGTAAATCAAACTGGACCGCTCATGGATTAGTTACTACGCATTCCATTTTCCTATAAATAAGCTCATTCCTTCATTATTTTCTTTAATTCATCAAACTCTAGAGAGAGAAATTATAGAGAGGTTTATAGAGAGAAAATTATAGAAAGAAGAAGAGTATTCTCGCTACTTCACTACTTCTATATTCATTTTTTTACAGTAGTGGGTGTTATTCTTCTTCTCGAAGAGAACTTCGTTATTCCATTCATTATTATTCGTTGAATAACTCGTAAAAGTGGCATACCCTATACATAACCTCAGATACGCCAGATACCCTATACTTGGTGAAATCCTTATGTTATTCCATTCTTATTATTCTCATTGAATAACTCAGATACGCGGCTTACCCTATACTTGGTGACATTCTTCTATTATTCGCTGAACATCATCCCGTCTGCAGGTTTTACACCGACCGGTTCCGCTTTTTATTATTATTCGCTGAACATCCCGTCGTGGTGTTTTACACCGACCGGTTCCGCCTTTTATCATTCTCGCTGAATATCCTATCTCGTGTGTTTTACACGGATCCGGGTTCCATTTTATTATTCTCGTTGAACATCCCGCTTGTGTGAATTTCACCGACCGTTCCGTTATTATTATTCTCGTTGAATAACCTCGCCTATGCAAGCACCGCATGCACGGTGATTTCTTTTGTTATTCCATTCTTTATTATACCCAAATTGGTTAAAACTTTGACTTCTATACTCCATGAAATTAGTAGAATATCCTCGATATTTCAATGTTTCATCCAAAGATCTTTCATGGAAATATTCTTCCGATCATTCTTGAATTTTACTCATTTAAACAAAGATCATGTCGATAATTGACGTTAATAATTCATGGATTAAATAATTTTGAACTTGTTTTATTGAATTATTATGTCATTGTCATCATCCTCATGTTATATTATGTTATCTTCGCTTACGCAGCATAGATGAACTTAGTATGATTATGCATGTGTGGATCATTCTAAGATAATCACGACTTGATATAAATGATGTGACAAAAGTCCTCAAAGGGCCTCGTAATGCAGTTGATGGATAGTTTTTGGTATGATTATGACTGTGGGTGATTCTAAGATAGTCATTAACCATCGATAATTTGATGAAAATCCTCGACCGCGGGTATGTGGATGATTAGATGTGGTGGTTTATTTATTGTCGAGTCTCGCCGATAAAAATTGATGAAAACCTTTAAAACCTAAAAAAGATAGTAGATTTTATTCTCTACTGACTCTTTTTAATGGATCGCTTATTCCACCGCAGCTTAAACCGGTTGTCTATTGTATTTTATCGCTTTAATCGCTCAAGGCTAATGATAATTTATTCTCGCATTATCTTAGTCATAATATTTCATCGGGCTAGTTGAGCTCACCTTTTCTTTCACCGCTCTTCGTGAAATGAGAACATAGCCGGGATTTAGCTCTGGGAACGTAAGTAATGGTCCAGAGGATAAGATTAGTAGTCCTCACTATTCTCGTGAAATAAGGTGATAATAGTTGTAATGAGGACCTTTCGAGTTTGTATAATATCTAGTAGACAATATTTGTATTCAAACTCACGCTTTATGTCGATTGCATACCTACGCTTATATTAGTAAGTCAGATTTGAATTTATGTACCATGTAAGTGGCGACCCAAGATGGGGTGACGATACCTAATTTTGGGGGCGCCACGCTTGGTATCGTAGCTTAGGATACGATCCCCGCTAAGATGTGAGAATAGTACTAGAGGGGAGAGACGGGAATTCTTCGCTAAGATGACCTACCTAAGTTTATTTGGTATTTAATTGGCTCACGTAGTAGTATAGGATAATATGTGATATGTTAATTAACCCTTATTTTGTGGCGTTGTTTGAAAATGGCATCCGAGAATGTTGAGAATAAGAATGGAGCATGTGAGAGACCGCTGATTCTCCATGCATCAATAATCGTGACAATGTGCAACAGATGGCGATAATCCTCCCGTAAACAACAACAACATCGATCAATCGACTAACGACCAGACGCTTAAAAGGTTTTAGAATTCATGCAACATCAAAGTAAAGCGACTCTCGCCCAAAACGTAGGTGGAAACACACTGAAACTCTCAAGGTCACCGCTAAACAATTCAAGGAGTCGGGACCACCGGAGTTTAAGGAGAGCCAAAACCACTTTCAAAGAAGCATGGATAAAAGATTACCAAGATATTTGATGTCTGGGATGCTCCGAGGAGCAAAAGGTTCTTTTTCACGCTTTTATGTCATGCGCGGAGAGGCAGACATCGGTGGGAATTCCAGAAACGACTCAAACTCGTCAGATCAAGATATCTTGGGAGAAGTTCCAGAGTCGTTTCAACGACAAATACTTTACCCGAAAGTATTCGCCACATGAAGGAGGTGGAGTTTATCAAGTCGAACAAAACAATATGACCGTGTCGCAATACGAGGCAAAATTTATGAGTTATCACGATTTTCAAGGCCCCACTGGTGGATAATGAAGAGAGAATGGCGCTAATGTTTTTAAGAGGTTTGAAGCCGTAGATACGCCAACATCTTATTTTCATAAACCGTGTTTTTATTCAGATGTTGTAAATAGGGCTCAATTAGTGGAGCGCGATAACGAGTCAACGCAACTAAAAGAGAGTAGCCAAGAAAAATTATAATACCAAACAAGAGTAGTCATCAAGTTATGACAACAAGCGTGGAGGGAATCAACAAAGCAGATATGGTAACCACTTTCTTTGGTAATCGTGGCCAAAATAATAAGAATGGACATTTCAAGAAAAGGAGATTCAACAATGATGGAAAGACGCCAAGACCAAAGACCGTTGTTGTTAAGAAGGAGAAGGACCACCTATTATATGCTTCAAATGCGAGGAGAGGGACACATCATCCGAATCGCGCGCCATGCCATCCAAAGCATGTTATAATTGTGGAAGAGAAGGTCACTTAGCTCGATTTTTGTCGCCATCAAGACAAATTCAACTAGGATGGAGGCACCAAAGGTCGTCCCTGCATAAACCAAAGCCAGAGTTTAAGAGAGAGCTTTTTTTTTTTTCTCGTGACGAGGAACCCGAATAAAATTATCACGTAAGTTAATCATAAGCTCTCATGTAAGTCTATACCGTGTTAGATACCGTTCTACCCACTCTTTTATTTCACCTAGTTGTGTTCAACGCTTAAATTTGACCAAGAAGTTAAACTTTGACTTATTGGTTGAAACTTCGTTAAGAGGAGCCTTCGTTATCGCCATATTTTTTTAATCTTGTTGTTTCAAATAAACACTTTCACGCTACTCGTCGATCTTATCTCTTTTGAAAATACTTGCCTTTGATGTGATTTTAGGAATCAATTGGTTAACTACTCATTATTCTTTTTTTGTAAGGTTGTTAGCTTTATATTCCTAACCAACCTCGTTATACTTAATTCAAAGTAACCAAACCCTAAAGTTAATCATCGTTATATCAAGCCATAAGTAAAGAGCCCCGATCCTTTCGTTGTTGACTTCCTTGTGTGGAATGCACCAAGCCGACTTTCTTCAGAGGCTTACATCGTGAATGAAGATGGCAAGTTTATAGGTATCATTGTGAGGTGCTATCAGGTTAAGGGATGTAAGTCACAGCTTGGTATTAATGTGACGACTATCCAAGTCTTGGACGAGAGTAATAGCTTTGAATGATATTTCTATCATTAATAAATTTCTTGACGATTCTTGAAGATTTCCTAGCCTACCCTAGAGCGTGAAATCGAATTTTGTATTGACCCCAAAGATAAAAACCCATTTCTTAAACCTCAAATATTTCTTCAACTAAAAGGATCTGCTTTTACGTGGATTATGATGAAAGTCATAATAAAAGCATTGGACTAATGAAAATCATGGGTATATGAAGTATTAGTAAGTTTTATGATGAGTTATGTTGGTTAGTATGTGAAAACATGAAAGTTTCTTAGAAATCACAAAGAGTTGAAAATCGATTTTGGTGAAAAACGAATATGAAATTCAATTGACCATATCTCCTGTTATATTTTGAATTTTTGAATGTGGTCAAGTCCTAGAGTTAGATCTATGAGTTACCTAACTAATCCAAGTGGAATTACTGGAAAAGGTGTTGTAGATTTTTGTGTGGACTGATTTTAGCAAAGGAGGCCAAAGCTGTAAAAACCAAAAATGCTACTGCGCCAAATTTTAGAGGGGCTGTTTCGGCCACTTAAATTATGAGAAAAATTCTGGCCTTTTGGGACATGAAAGTATATGGTATAAAGTACCTCCTGTCCAAAAATGAGCTCATTCTGACTTAAAATGAGCAAGTTATGACTATTTCAATATTTAGGTTTTTCCGATTTAAAAACGCTATAACCGAGTTCTATAACTCCGATGACCATGAAATTTAAACTAGAAGCTCACGTTAACATGTGTAAGGTCCTGCCAAGATTTGGGAATTTTTGGAGTTAAACTTGAGGTAGCTAATTTCTTAAGGAATTAATTAGAAATTGATTTTTAAAAAATAGTAAATGAATTTTAAAAATTCGAGAAAAATATATTTTCATTATGGGACTATATTATGCTAAATCCCAGTAAAAGAAATATTTTTGGGACTGATTTGGTATTTTTCATGAAAATAGTTTAGTTACTTAACATATGAGTTAAATATGTTATGTGAAGTAACAAAGTTGAAAATAGGATTTTATGGCCAGAGAATCCTATATATAGAGTATATGCATATTTTTGATGAGGGATTTGATAATTGGTGATGATATTTTATGAGTATGGCATTTTTGAATGATTAAATGCATTATATGGTAAAGCGTAAACAATTAAGATAAATTGTTTATAAATTTAAGAAGTGATTAAAATATTGTTATAATATTAATGATATTAGATTATGAGATTATTAATGATTGATAACATGGGGATATTCTTGAATCCTCGGATAAATTATATTATAAATGTTTAATATTTATCCTTTATCTCATTTGATCGATTCTTTATATCATTATCCTCACGCTTATATTACGTTGAAAGTCATCTCGTGGGCCTCAGAATAAGCATAGATGGACTTGGTATGATTATGACCTGTGGATTGTTCTAAGATAATCATAACCAGAATTGAAAACACAATTCTTCTTTCAGTCATGGAAGTGATATGGATAATTTGTGGTCGGATATTTAATGAATATGAACAATTATCTTCGCCGTAGTGCATGGATAATTTGTGGTCGTGATATTAATGAATACACAATTATCTTCGTCCGTAGTGTATGGATAATTTGTGGTCGGATACTAATGAATACACAATTATCTTTGGCCGTAGTGTATGGATAATTTGTGGTCGGATACTAATGAATACACAATTATCTTTGCCGAGAGTGCATGGATAATTTGTGGTCGGATATTAATGAATACACAATTATCTTCGTCCGTAGTGTATGGATAATTTGTGGTCGTGATACTAATGAATACACAATTATCTTTCGTCATGGATAAGTGTATGGATAATTTGTGTATCGATATTAATGAATACATGAATTATCTTTCGCAGAAGAATGGATAATATTTGTGGTCGGGATACTAATGAATACACAATTATCTTGGCCGTAGTGCATGGATAATTTGTGGTCGGATACTAATGAATACACGATTATCTTTCGCAGAGTAGTGCATGGATAATTTGTGGTCGTGATACTAATGAATACACGATTATCTTCGCCGGCCGTAGTGTAATGGATAATTGTGGTCGTGATACTAATGAATATCCTCGCCCAGAAAAAGGTGGATGATTCGATGATATGGATTAATTATCGAAATGAGTCTCAAAGAATGAAATATTAATTCATGGATGTGGTAAAAGTCATCTTCGTCAGAAGTGTATTGATAGACTTGGTATGATTATGACCACTGGATTATTTTAAGATAATCACGATCAGATTGAAAAAACACGTAATATCCTTAGCCAAGAAGTGTATGGATAATTCGTGGTCGTGATACTATTATTAAGTCTCAAAGATTATTGGTTTTACAGCTTATATATTGGTTTTATTGTTAATAAATATCTTGGCCCAGAAGGCAAAGATGAATTGTTAATGAATATCTTCGGCGGATTGCAAAGATGAATTTAATATTTTTAAACGATAAAGGTATTCAAGGTATCCTCACCTCTTTATCATATCAGTATCGCATTCTAATTTCGAGGCTTAAATTCCATAAGGAGGGGAGATTGTGAGACCCTGATTTTATCAATAAAGATTTAAATTTTGTCGAAATAATTTTTTAATATTATGGTGTGAATTTGAGATAATATTATAGTGTGGGTAGTATTTATAAATTTTGCAAAGTATGCAAGTGGTTATATTATATTCGATTGGCTGGGAATATTCTTATTTAGCAGGAATATTCGCATAACTACCAATCATTGGTGGACCCCAATAATGTAATTATTCATTTGATCGAGAAAACGACAAAAAATATTTTTATGAAATAACTACGGAAGTTTTACCGTGGTTACCGCTGAACTACCTAAGAGTAAAAGTACAAGAATACGCGGTGGTCGCATAAGAAAGACACGATCGATTATCGATGCTTATGTGAGAAGTCACCGCTTTGATTCCATTATCATTTATTAATAATATGAATTATTATAATGATAACGACGCTTTTGTTTTATTCAGATTATTAACGTAATAAAATGTAAACATCTTTTTATATAAAATAGAATACTTTATTAAAGTTATTCTATAAATAATATATTATATTTTATTATTATTATGTTGTATAGTGTTTTGTATAAATGGTTTTGATATAAGATTGCATATGTTTGCATATAAAATGTTTTTATATAAATAGAATATATTATATTTTATTTAAAAGATTTTTCTTTAAATATGGACCGCCGATTAAAGTAAATCAACTGGACCGCTCATGGATTAGTTACTATGCATTCCATTTTCCTATAAAATAAGCTCATTCCTTCATTATTTTCTTATTTAATTCATGAAACTCTAGAGAGAGAAATTATAGAGAGAAGTTATAGAGAGAAAATTATAGAAAGAAGAAGAGTATTCGCTACTTCACTACTTCTATATTTTTTCTTTTACTAGTAGTGGGTGTTATTCTTTCTTCTTCGAAGAGAACTTCGTTATTCCATTCATTATTATTCTCGCTGAATAACTCGTAAAAGTGGCATACCCTATACATAACCTCAGATAATGCAGATACCCTATACTTGGTGAAATCCTTATGTTATTCCATTGCTTATTATTCGTTGAATAACTCAGATACGCGGTTTACCCTATACTTGGTGACATTCTTCTATTATTTCTGCTGAACATCCCCGTCTGTGTGTTTTACACCGACCGGTTCCGCTTTTTATTATTATTCGCTGAACATCCCGCTCGTGTGTTTTACACCCGACCGGTTCCGCTTTTTTATCATTCTCGCTGAATATCCTATCTCGTGTGTTTTACACCGATCCGGTTCCATCTTTATTATTCTCGTTGAACATCCCGCTTGTGAAGTGAATTTCACCGACCGTTCCGTTATTATTATTCTCGTTGAATAACTCGCCTATGCAAGCACCGCATGCACGGTGATTTCTTTTGTTATTCCATTCTTTATTATACCCAAATTGGTTAAAACTTTGACTTCTATACTCCATGAAATTAGTAGAATATCCTCGATATTTCATGCTTCATCCAAAGATCTTTTCATGGAAATATTCTTCCGATCATTCTTGAATTTTACTCTCATTTAAACAAAGATTATGTCGATAATTGACGTTAATAATTCATGGATTAAATAATTTTTGAACTTGTTTTATTGAATTATTATGTCATTGTCATCATCCTCATGTTATATTATGTTATCTTCGCTTACGCAAGCATAGATGAACTTAGTATGATTATGACTGTGGATCATTCTAAGATAATCACGACTTGATATAAATGATGTGACAAAAGTCCTCAAAGGGCCTGTGTAATGCGTTGATGGATAGTTTTTGGTATGATTATGACTGTGGGTGATTCTAAGATAGTCATTTGACCATTGATAATTTGATGAAAATCCTCGACCGTGGGTATGTGGATGATTAGATGTGGTGGTTTATTTATTGTCGAGTCTCGCCGATAAAAATTGATGAAAACCTTTTAAAACCTAAAAGATAGTAGATTTTATTCTCTACTGACTTTTTAATGGATCGCTTATTCCACCGCAGCTTAAACCGGTTGTCTATTGTATTTTATCGCTTAACATCGTCAAGGCTAATGATAATTTATTCTCGCATTATCTTAGTCATAATATTTCATCGGGCTAGTTGAGCTCACTTTTTTTTTCACCGTTTCTTCGTGAAATGAGAACATAGCCGGGACTTAGCCTGGGAACTAAGTAATGGTCCAGAGGATAAGATTAGTAGTCCTCACTATTCTCGTGAAATAAAGGTGATAATAGTTGTAATGAGGACTCCTTTCGAGTTTGTATAATATCTAGTAGACAATATTTGTATTCAAACTCACGCTTTATGTCGATTGCATATACCTACGCTTATATTAGTAAGTTGTATTTGAATTTATGTACCATGTAAGTGGCTACCCAAGATGGGTGACGATACCTAATTTTGGGGCGCCGGTTGTCACAAACCAAGCAGCTTCAAAGAGTTGGGACCACCGGAATTTAAGGGAAAGCCAGATCCGATCATGGTGGAAACATGGGTCAAACAAATTACCAAGATATTCGATGTCTTGGGATGCACCGGAGGAACAAAGGTTCCATTCGCCACCTTTATGTTCCGTGGCGAGGCGAGATCATCGGTGGGAGTCGTGAAGCGTACTCCATCCATCCACCGCGACTCAAAGATGTCTTGGGAAACATTTCAGAACTATTTAATGACAAATACTTTCCGAAAGTGTTCATTATATGAAGGAAGTGGAGTTCATCGATTAGAGAGCAAAACAACACGACCATTTGTCTCAAAGACGAGGCAAAGTTTGCAGAGTTATCCGTGTTTGCACCTCATTTGGTGGAGAATGAGGAACGATGACGCGGATGTTTCTTAGAGGTTTGAAACCCAAGATACGCCAAGATCTCATTTCTCATAAACTTTTCTCTCTATTCAGATGTTGTAAGCAGGCTCAATTATTAGAGCGAGATAACGAGTACGGTCAACCGAGGACCATAACCAGGATCGTACAGAGATAGCGATCAATGTAATAATGATAACCAAATGAGAAAAAAACAGACGGACAAAA
Source organism: Panax quinquefolius (assembly GCA_020205615.1). NCBI lineage: Eukaryota > Viridiplantae > Streptophyta > Magnoliopsida > Apiales > Araliaceae > Panax > Panax quinquefolius. The sequence continues at coordinate 445,549 of JAINUW010000573.1, forward strand.
ATGGTAACCACTCCGGTGGTAATCATGGCCATGAAAATAGAAGAAGCGAGTCGGGAGGAGATTTTAAAAGAGGAGATTTAACAACGATCATGTGAAGACGACAAAGGTCAAAGAACAATCGGGTTCTAAGGGAGGAGAACGACCACCCGGTCATATGTTACATAAATGCGGAAAAGAGGGACATATCGGTCCAAACCGCCCACACAAGTTCAAGGTATGCTATAAGTTGTGGAAAAAGAAGGACATATCGCTTCGAGATCAGACGTAGCGAAACCTAGTTCAATGGGACGGTGACTCAAAAGATCGTCCCCTAAAAGTCAAAGTCAACGATTAGGGAAGAGCGTTTGTTGTGGATCGGTCATAATGCGAGGAACCCAAACGAGGTGATCACGGGTAAGCTATTTATAAATTCTTGCGAAGTTTATACCTTACTTGATCATCGGTGCTACCCATTCATTTATCTCTCCGCATGTGCTCAACGCTTAAACTTGACTCGGAGAAATTAGACTTTGACCTATCTGTGGAAACTCCGTTAGGAGAAACTTTCATCACATCCACTGCTTATAAATCTTGTTTGATTCAAGTTGGCACCATTACCTTACCTCATTGACCTTATCTCTTTAAAGATACTTGCTTTTGATGTGATTTTAGGGATTGATTGGTTAACTACTCATCATGCCAAAATTGATTATTTTCGTAAGGTTGTTAGTTTTCATATTCATAACCAACCTGTTGTACGTAATGCAAGCAACTAAACCATTAAAATCAATCATCATCATATCTAATCATAAAGCTATTCGTTTATTGAAAAACGGATGTCAAGCTTTCTTAGCCCATGTTATGGATTTGAATAAAGACACGCCAAATTTGAATAATGTTCTGTTGTTATTGACTTTCCGACGATTTCAAGAACTTCTGGCCTACCCCGTAACGTGAAGTTGAATTCTTTATTGATCTTGAACCCGCACAAAGCCCATTTCTAAAACCCCATATCGAATGGCTCCTATTGAACTTCAGGAGTTAAAGGTCCAACTACAGAATTGTTGGACATCGGTTTTATTGGCCCTAGTACATCTCCTTGGGGTGCTCCTGTTTTATTTGTAAAGAAGAAAGACGAGAGTATGCGACTTTTGTATTGACTATCGGAATTGAACCATGTCACCATCAAGAATAGGTATCCTCTACCTCGTATTGATGACTTGTTTGACCAATTGTAAAGGGCACAATTCTTTTCAAAAATCGATCTTCGATTCCGGATATCATCATCACCAAGATTAGAACCGAGGATATTCCAAAGACCGCCTTTAGAACTCCTATGCAGGCATTATGAATTCTTAGTCATGTCTTTGGATCGACTAATGCTCCTCGCGGCTTTCATGGATATGATGAACCGAGTATTCAAGGAATATTTGGATCGGCTTTGTTGTTGTCTTTATTGATGACATCCTTATATATTCCAAAAGTCGTGAAGATCATGAGCACCATTTGAAGTCGGTACTCCAAAGGCTTCGTGAAAACAAACTATATGCCAAATTAAAGAAATGCGAGTAAAAGCGAGGAAGTAGCATTCCTTGGGCACGTGGTGTCAAAACATGGAGTATCTGTTGATCCGACAAAGATTGAAGCAATACAAAGTTGGGAGCAACCGAAGTCGGTGACTGAAGTACGTAGCTTTTTGGGCTTAGCTGGTTATTATCGGAGATTCGTGGAAGGGTTTTCTCGAATCGCTACTCCATTAACTCAGCTAACTCGAAAGGATACAAAATTTGTTTGGAGCGAAGAATGCGAGAAGAGTTTCCAAGAGCTTAAGAGGAGACTTATTTTAAGACTGTTCTAACAATACCATCCGGTTCGGATGGATTTGTTATCTACAAATGATGCTTCGTGCAAAGGGTTAGGATGTGTTCTCATGCAACGTGGGAAAGTCATAGCCTTTATGCCTCATGACAACTTAAAGAGTATGAGAGGAATTATCCTACTCATGATCTAGAGTCAAGCAAAGCAATCGTTTTGCCGCTTAAAGATATGGAGGCACTATCTATATGGGGAGAAAGTGGAGATATATTCGCACCATAAAAGCCTTAAATATTTCTTCACTCAAAAAAGAACTCAACACGCTAAGCAAATGACGCTGGCTCGAGCTATTGAAAGACTACGACCACACTATTCAATACCATCCCGAAAAGTTTAACGTGGTAGCCGACGCGTTGAGTAGAAGATCATATGTGAACGAAAAGCGATGATGTCAAGTATACGACAGAGCCAACTTTAATAGAAAAGTTAAGGTTGCTCAAGCCACCAACCCGGAAATGATGCGTATAAAGAAGAAAGTACAAGAAGGAGCTATTCCTAAGCGAGAATTGATGAAGAAGGAATACTTGAGTCCACTCTAGACTTTGTGTTCCTAACGACTCGATTTGAAGTACAAGATTATGATGGAGGCACACAATACACCATTTGCAATCCATCCACGGAAGTACTAAAATGTATCGTGATCTTTGACATACATTTTGGTGGAACAATATGAAGAGAGAGATTGCAAAGTTTATCTCAATGTGTTTAACTTGTCAACGCAGTAAAGGCGGAGCATCTAGTACCTAAGGGTCCGTTGCAACCACTTGAGATTCCGAAATGGAAGTGGGAACACATTACCATGGATTTCGTTACGGGTCTTCCTACGGTTTCTCAAGGCATCAATGTTATTTGGGTTATTGTTGATAGATTAACCAAGTCTGCTCATTTCTTGCCGACACGGAGACTTATTCACTTGAACGCCTTGCTAGTATATACGTGAATGAGATTGTGAGGTTGCATGGCATGCCAAGATCCATAGTTTAGGATCGTGACCCAAGATTCACTTCAAGATTTTGGGTTAGCTTGCAAAAAGCTATGGGCATGGATTTACGATTTATTTTCTAAGATACCATCCTCAAACGGACGGACAATCGAAAGGACTATTCAAACTCTTGAAGATTTATTAAGACTCGTGTCCTAGACTTCAAGGGCGGTTGGGATAAGTATTTACCATTGGTAGAATTCTCCTACAACAACAAGCTTATCGTGCAAGTATAGGTGTGTGGCTCCATTTGAAGCATTATATGGACGAAAGTGTCGCTCTCAAATATGTTGGGACGAGGTGGGTGAAGCAACATTGTTGGGACCCGAAAGTTAGTACGTATAACTACGGAAAAGTTCCAAATGATTCGACAACGATACAAATGGCATAAGATCGACAAAAGAGTTATGCGGATCTTCATCGAAAGGACGTGGAATTTAGTGTAGGGGATCATGTATTGTTGCGAGTTGCTCCATGGAAGGGAGTTACAAGATTTGGGAAGAGAGGAAAGCTCAATCCACGATTTATTGGTCAATTTCAAATTCTTGACCGAGTAGGAAATGTAGCCTATAGACTCGCGTTACCTCCGAGTATGTCTCGTGTTCATAATGTGTTTCACATATTTGTACTTCGTAAATATGTGAAAGACCCGAATCACGTTATAGAGTTAGAACCGGACGAGATAGCCGAAGACTTAACGTATGAGGAGGTACTTGTCAAGATTTTGGATAGGAAGGAGCATGTCCTACGCGCAAAGGTCATACCATAGGTTAAAGTTTTGTGGAGGAATCATGCTATAGAGGAAATGACCTGGGAATTGGAAACGGAAATGAAAGCGAGGTATCCTCACCTTTTCAAAAACACCAGTACGTGACGTCAATTTCGAGGACTTAAATTTCATAAGGAGGGAGGTTGTAAGACCCCAACTTATTATTAATGAAATTTAATTTTCTCTATTTATTATTTTGAAATAGTAAGGTTTGATTTGATTAATGTGGATAGTTAGGGGTAAAGATTTAAATATTTCAAAATAAGCAAGTGGTTATAAAATATTCATTGTTGTTGGGAATATTCGTTTGGTCGTGGAATATTCGTACTATCGGGGAATATTCAATATGATGACGGTAGTTGACCATCCGTGGGCCCCATAACGGAAAGCGATTGGATGAAGAAAACGCATAAATATAAGTTGTTTAAAAATAACTACAGTAGTTGTTACAAGTTATCATTGTTAAAATACCCGGTGGTTAAAACACAAGATACATTACGGTATTGCACCAATTATTGATTCTTACGTAAGAAGGCACTACTCAATAATGGTTACAAAGAATTATCGCTCAAAGATTTTATTGATTTAATAATTGTTGCGTTGATATTTTATATTCTTTGTTGTTTCAATAATTGTCATTACACAAGATTTTTCATTATCGAAGCAATAATTCATATTATCTGAATAATATTATTAGATAACATTATTGGCAATGTCTAGAAAGTTACATTCAGGAGAGGTTTGGTCACCTAATTGCGCGCCAAGAAGAAGAAATTCTTATTGGAAAGCCCCCTCTTTCTCGAGGCGCACGGTTGTGTCAATATTGTGATTACGTAATATTATTTGTGAATAATTAATTATTGATTCATGTGATGAGGAAAATATTGATTTTATGTGGATATAGATGGAGAAAAATTTTAATGTGACAATTGTTGAAAATTGAAATTTTATCTTTTTCGATAAAATAATTTATTTAAATATATTATTATATTTTAATAATATAATAATGGTGATATTTTTACAACTAATGTGGGATATATGAGTATACGAGGAGGAAGAGTATTTTGTTGCAATAAATGTTTAAAACATGTTAAACATGCTGGTGGACCCCATTTATCGATTTGAAATTTGATTATAGCCTATAAAATCACCCGTTTGTGGATTTCGGTCAATATTTGTTTGGAATTTGGAAAAACTTTCTTCTGCAAAGTTGTAGAGAATTGAATTTCCTATAAAAACTCACGAGATTCAAATTTTCTGATGAAAGGGCTATTTATTATGAATTATTGAAGTTCCGTAGTTCCGAAATAATTGATTTTTGGAAGTTTTAATTATTTAAATTAAGAAAAACATTTTTAATATTTTGTCACATGGTGGCTGATGTCTTGGACCAAATTAGTGGGCGTAGGAAGTTTGAAAAAATAATATTATTAATTTATTAAATTTTCTGCTTTGGTGTTCTAAGCAATTTCCTATAAATAGGGTGCTTAGGTTAGAATTGAAAATCACAATTAAATCAAGTTTTTCTCTATATTATCGAGCGTATTCTTGTGAGTATTTTGAGTATACTTTGAGTATTGTTAGGCGGTGCAAGTTCCTTCAAAGACTATACGTGTATTCCAACTAGAAGTACTAATCTTTCGAGGCAAGGGAGGATGTTATTTTCTTCTCAAATGATATTATTTCTTCAATATCATTATCTTTGAAATATTGGTTGAAACTTTTTATCAAATTTGGAACTTTTTCATGTCTGGGGTTACTATTCATGAGTTACTATTCATGAGTTACTATTCACGAAAGTACTATTCATGAAGCGTGAAGATGTTTTTGTGGAATTTCTATCTTTTGGTGGTCTGAGTTACTTATTCACGATATACAAGACTATTCACATATATCAAGACTATTCACCAAAAATAAAATTTCTTCTTTTTGTCCAAAATATCTATTCTGGATACTAGCTTTGATTGTATCCATGTTTTCATCATTCTTGAATTTTACACCACTATGATTATTTTTGAGGTATTTTTGAACATGGATAAAACCAAGTACGAATCCTTAATCCTTAATCCTTGTCATTTTGTTTCACTGGATTCGTTTCTTTAAAAATATTTTTCATCATCCTCCGTCTTAAATGATGATATTATTGAATATCTTTGGCCTGTAGTAAAAAGATGAATGATTTCAAGAAAATCTTTGGTCAGTAGTAAAGATGAACAGTGTTTAGATGAACATGACTAATCGATGAATATCTTTGGCTCTGTAGTGCAAAGATGAATATTTGATTCGGATGTATATTGATTGATGTTACAGTGGATAAAAGATAGACGATGAACTTTTAAATTCATACATAGAAGATAGTAGTTTGCATTCTCTACTTAACTCTTCTAATGAATTATTATTTTCCATGCGAATATTGATTTAAAATTTGTTGTCTATTGTATTCTATTAGATTTTCCCTGTTGAAGACTAACGGTAATTTATTGTATATTATCTTAGTCATAATATTCTTTTATTGGGCTAGTTGAGCTCACCCTTTTCCTTTTTGTTCCATTTTTCTTCTTAGAGGCGAGAATATAGCAAGTAATTAGCCTGGGGTATGGAATGAAGGTTTTAGAAAGAATTGTTTAGTAGTCCTCACCATTTTGTAAAATAATGTATCAATAAATGTGATGAGGATTTATTTGAGTATAGATATTGTCTAGAAGATAATATTTGTATTCAAACTCACAGTTTTATTGTTGTAATAATAAAGTTGTAGTTGTTTCTGTACCATGTATTGACAACTCAGAATAGGTGATGTATACCTATTTTGGGGGCGTCACAAGAGGGCTTTATTTCCAGTCATGTGTTGTGAGCACCCACTGTCCAGGTACTAGGTTTTGATCGTGGAGCTCTTTTCCTAAAGTGAGGTTTAAGCTCTCATTTTTGGTACCCATACTTACATGGGTCCTATCTGGTTAGTAGCTTTGGGGACCCAAATATGTTTGACTTTGGGTTTAATATGCATGAGATTATTGTAACATATTGCAGCCTTATGACCAATTTTATCACATACAAAACATCTAGCATGACGCATGTTTGTGTGTGTGTGTGTGGATTATTTCTCCATTTCAACTTATGTGAATTTCTTGTAGTCTTTCCTTTATACTGATTCTTCTTTTTCCATGTGTCCTTGTGATTCATGATTTGTGAAGAGTGTAACTTAACTCTATTATTACCACCTAGTTGATTCATGGAGTTAATTTTACTCAACTCTACGATCCTTCGAGGTTGGAGAGTAGTGACTAAGTTACTCTTCTCTTTTCTGAACCCTAGGCCAACATGGGATCCGTTATGCTTTATAGCATAGATTTGATTTTTCCACATACGATTTTGAGGTGGATTCCCCAAAAACCTAAACTTATTCTGTCAGATGCACTTCTCTGATTGGAGATCAGGGAGTCCATAGATAAAGAGGATCTATTCCACATTAAGATTGTCTTTTCTAGTTCCTCAATCTTAGAGGTTAGATTTGACTCTCTTTGTGCATTAAGTTCATTGGTCTGTTTTAAGAGTTTATTTTTAGCTTCAAATTTAGAGAGAGAGAGAGTTAACACTTAGAAGAGCTGTTTCCAGTTCTTCCTAAACTTTTTCTTTCTCTTTTTGAAGAAGAGAATAATCTTTAGACAAAACTCTGAACCATTTCATGTATTGATGTAGATCAGATGTTATGTCATGCAGTGCAGTTCTTAAATCATCAATATCTACATCAGGAGAGTTAAAGTCAAATACATCATTAATACTTACTTCATGATTGTCAATGCTTTTCTTATACTTTATACTTTTGGCCATTAGACACATATTTGCTACCCGAGGATCTTCATCATCTCCAAACTCAAGAGCTGTGGCATTGGCTGAGTCACTTCATGATCCTCCTGCCAAAAGACCTTTTTCTTTCTTCTGAAGCCTCTCATTGCCTTTGTATTCATTTTTGGAATTTGATTTCCTCTTTAGTTCTTCTCTATGAGGCTTTTTGCAATTTGTAATAAAATGGTCAGGTTTCATGCAGCTGTAGCATAAGTCATTTATCTGCTCCTGGTTGTTGTTGTTGTTGAATCTCTTAGGTTTGCTGCTTCTGCCTTTATGTATGAACCTCTTAAGTCTTCTTACTAGCATTTCAATAACCTCATCATCACCCTCCTCAGATTCAAAGTCATTTTTAGTGTTAGCTTTGGAGATGATATATGTTGCTTTGAGAGAAACTCCTTTGTCCTTCTTTCTTCCTTCAGATAGAGTCTCTGTTCGTTGAGTCAACTCCAGTTCATAAGTGAGAAGGTTTCCATAGAGTTGTTGAACGATCATTTCATGGAGATTCTTTGATTCTCCGATGGCAGTGGTTTTGGCATCCCACTTGCTTGGTAAATCTCTCATGAATTTTATGATCAGATCTTTGTTTGGATAGATCATTCCAAAAGCTCGAAGAGATTTGAGCAGAACATTGAATCTATCATAAGTTGAAGTGACATTTTCTACTAGAACATGGGCAAACATTTCATATTATTGAGTTAGAAGAGACTATTTTTTTCTCTGACTTCTTCAGTTCCTTCATGCATAATGAGCAATGCTTCCCATACTTCCTTGGCTGTTTTGTTGTTGACTACATTTTTGAACAGATCATCTTCTAAAGACTGGAACAGAATGTTCTTGGCCTTTTTGTTGAGTTCGACATCTTTCTTTTCGTTATCAGTCCACTCAATTTTTACCCTAACATGAACTCTGTTTGAATCTTCTGGAGTTGGTGCAAGCTTTGTTGGAATGTAGTGCCCATTCGTGATAATTTCAAATAGCTCTTCATCTATTTTGTCCATGTATGCTTTCATACGAACTTTCCAGTTGGCAAGTTAATCTTTGATGCACATTGGTGGCTTGCTGCATCCTCCAGTCTTTGATTCGCTTATCAGATGTGCCATTGGATCTACTCAAGCTTTGTAGGCTGAATGAAAGAACCTGCTCTGATACCAATTGTTAGTTTCTAGATGCACAATAGTTATCTAGAAACGGGGTGGGTGGTGGGTTGAATAGTTATTTTAAAAATTCTTTTTCAAAATTATTTGTCAGAAATTATTAATCAATTTCAGCAGAATATGTAATTTGTTTGTTCCCCTTTAAGATAAACAGAGTTAATAGTTAACAAGCAGTTATAACAAGTATAGTAATTAAAGTGAGAATATAAAAGACACAGAGAATTTAAGTGGTTCAGAACACGCAAGGCTACTAGTCCACTCTTCTACTCCTTCAGTAGGAAATCCACTAAGGATGTTTTTACAATCTTCAAATCACTTAGATTCCTTTAAGACTAGCAGTCTTGGAACTTCTTAGTTCACTTAGAACTCTTCAAGTCCAGCAGACTTGGAACTTCTTACTTCACTTAGAACTCTTCAAGTCCAACAGACTTTGAACTTCTTACTTTACTTAATGATAGTTGAGTTCTTGAATGGTGCTACTCAGTTTCCGTTAAGCTTGTGTTCAAAAGAACTGAGTATTTGAGCAAGCTTTCTTTACAGATCGTAGAGTTGAGCGTTGAGTGTTCTTTAGCTTTTTTTGTGTGCTTGCTTGATTCTTGCATCTGTATCTTATTTGCATATAAGGTTCCTTTGAAATATGTTCGTTTGAAAGCATCAGTTAAAGCATTAATTATATTTGACATTTCTGAGCACTGATGGTGACTTCCTGAAAATCTTATGTCTAGCCGTCTAGCCCGTTGACACAGCAGACTATTATCTCACCTAACACCTGGAAAGGTGTTTTCAGCTAATATGTGGTACTTTCCTTATCTTCTTCAATACGTTTCTTTGTTATATACTAAGGATGAATGTTAGGTCATTAGGATTCCTGAAAGTCTTAACGTCTACAAACCTTTCCACAATTGTTGTAATTTATGCTTCAACAAATAGAGAAAGCTCGACGCTTTTGATGCAGACAGATGATGCACTATGATCATGAACGTGGTGTCTTTCCATATTAGCTTGATCCGGACTGATAGAGGAGAACACTACGATTTCTCTTAAGCACTGGTAGACTATGATCTTTGCTTACTTGATTTGCAGACTTCACGCTTCTGAGAGCAAACTACGATTCTTGAGTTTTCTCGGCAGATGTTTGTACCACTCTACGATACTGGTAGATGCCCTCCAAAGCAGACAGACTATGATTCTCGATACTCTACGATTCTACCTTGGCTTCTACAATATCTTAGCTAGCTCAACATACTACGATTCTATTGAAGCCTATCTATTACATCTCAATAGACAGATCAACCTAACAACTTTGATCTTTTCTTCTATACATTCATTTATAGAATGATAAATATTAAAGCACATATCAACCTAGCAATTTTGATCTATCACTAAGTCCTTGTACATGTGTTCCTTAAAGGACTTTACATATAAGCATGATTATTTACTTTCAACATCTAATTTAAATATGCAATTTCCCAACAGTGTATTTCATCTCATATTTTCGAAATGTAGTTAAACGAATGAAAAGTACATAACAATACTTTTCGTCATTTTTATTTCGTCTGATTTCTCCATGATTTTCAAGAAAAACTTTTATCGGCTAAATTAACTTTTCACGACATAATATCATCCAATCTTTTGATGGAATGTCATTTCGACACACTGATCCCTCGGAAAGGCCTAGGTTATCTAAGCCCTAACTCTTAGGTTTCAGCAGGTGAATAATGTCTATTTCGTCATTTTCTCAAAAATATATTTTTTCTCAAAAAAATTTTATTTTCATCTTGAAAATTCTTACTCATTCAGTCTAGCTCATAGCTAGAATCCTCCTCTTTTATAATCATTCTAGGTCTTAGAATGATTAATAAACACATAACACAAAATATTATTAATAAAAATCTATTTTATTAATTAATAATTCTTTAAACTTAAATTTTGGACAATCCGATTTTTTGGGTTGTCACACACGCTCCTGACTGGTGAAGTAATCGGGAGGCACCCCCACTGTCTGTGGTATAGAGGTTCCTTCCTCTTCCTTTTCCTCATCCTCTTCAATATCTTCCTTATCATGCAAAATAAATATAAGACCTCGATGGTGCGAGTCTCCTTCGTCCCAAATATTGTACTTCTGAATGGCTATATGATCAATGTTCTGCATCGACAGCTGTAAAGCTTCATCGTCCCAATCGACTCCCATAACTGAGCATAGTTGAGTGATGATTGATCCATGTGGAATTCCCCTGAAGTACTTCCCCTCATGTATCTCAACATGGATTAGTTGATGATATGCCATATGTCAATCGATTTCTCTTTGATGATGCCATAGAGAATTATTGCCCTCTCATTATTGACATTAGCATGATGAGTAGTAGGAAGCAAACTCACCTAGATAAAACTGTACCAAGCCTTGGCATACCGACTTAAGGCTGTCTGTGGGAAATGGACTTTTTTATTGATTCTTACCTTAGTGGTCCACTTAGATCCCGGCTTGTATATCTCTTCTATCAACTTGTCTAGTTTAGTTTCAAAATGCTGAGATTTTACCCAATTTGTGGCACCTGATGGGAGAGTATCATTGTGAAATAGTTTGTTGATCTCTTGCTTGGTGTATGGCACTTGCTTTCCTCTCACATAGGATTTAACCATTCTGCATTTCTCAAGTATTGGCATAGAATTCTCGCACCACCGCCATTGGTGCTGCCAAGGGTGTGCTTACAAACGATGTCTAACCATGCCCAATAATCATATCTTTCATCTTTCCAACCTCCGTGCTTGGCTTTAATCCCCTTTCTTGCACAAAAGATTTTTTAACCAGAATGTCCCAGTAATAATGTTGAGCTGAGAGGTTTACAAATTTTGAAGTGTCCAAGACATCTCTGGTATTCCCCTCACCATCATCACTATTGCTTGCTGAGGAAGAAGACGAAGTTCAAATTCGCATTGGTATTCTTGTAGATTTGAATTGAGATTGAGCTTGATATGGTTGAAAAGGTGTGAAGTACCCCCAAATTGATCACTACTAACCCCCAATGTCTCTCAGACCTTGTGTCGAACAACTGATGTGCAACCTCCAAACTAATCTCTTATGCTTTGAACAAATGCTAAGTTTAAGAGAGAGAGTTAGGGTTTATATATATATATATATATATATATATATATATATATGGTAAAGAGATAGTTTGTAAAATCAGAGTAGGAGATGGATTATTGAAATGGGCAAAGATTGTTCGACTTTGATAGGTTTTTTTTGGGGGTGGGAGGGTCTCGGTTGAGTGTTGGGTTTTGTTTTTAAAATGAAATATGTCGTGTCTGCTTTATTTAAACATAGACTTTGTGTCGTGGCAACAAGCACCGGTTTTAACAGCATTGGTGTGTACTGCACGCTTACTATCGACTGCTCGCTTAAATGGCGAGCTGCAGTAGGTGGTGTCAGATAGCTAGGGTGTAAACTTTACGCCTCGCCTCCCTGGTACCTTGGACTTTTCCTTTTGAGCTTTCATGTCATTTATGATGATTCCAAATGGATGATACCTAAAAGAGACCGAAAATGAATGTCGACGTCAGAATTTTTATTTGTCCCTTTTCTGTTCTTATTCTTTAGTGTTCTCATGTTAGGTGAGATTTGTTTGAAAAAACAAGTGAAAAAGGTCCGACATGTATATGTCGATGATTTGACTGTAAGAGTCGCCCATTGGTGTTTTTTACTGGTTGCACCAACATAACTGAGAAAAGGTTTGCACATTGATCCAGTGATCTAACATTGCCAAACGGGACTGTGAAACCAAGATTCATTAAGGTTCGGGGGCTTGATTATGCGAATGGAAGGTGTTAGGCACCCCCCGATATCTGTGTTACAACGGTAATCACCACTTTTCAAGAAACTATTATGTGAATGTGTGGGTGTGTGTGGGTCAATGTGTTGTTATTTGGAAGTAGTGAGAGGCCTCATTTGCACCTATATACAAAGGGTTTGAATTTGTATGAAAAAATAAGTTTTAAACAAGATATGACAATGATGTTTTGTAAAATACATTTTTTTCAAACCCTGTGCTCAATAGTAATTGAAGCCTTTGATACTTCCATTTTATTATTAAATGTTCGGCTTATTTGCTTTTATTTTCGAGATGGGAAGCATCTTCGAGATAATAATATATAGAAGTGCCGAAATCCTCATGGGCATGAAAGGAATCTAAGGAAATTCAAACATCGTGAATAATTTACAATCTGCTTACAGCTAAAAATGTGCATCACGGGAATCAAATCAAGATTCAGTAGACTGAATCTATGATCACATGATTCCTAGGCTCACATGATGTCACAATTTATATGAAAGCAGTAAGTAGTTATATATATAAAAGTTGTAAATATATATATATATATACACACACACACAGACATGATCAACCACCACGAAGCACCTCTATGGGGGATCGAAATGTAAATATATAAAAGCGATAAAAGTATATATATATATATATATATATATATATATATATATATATATATATGGAGAGATTATCAACCACCACGAAACACCTCAACAGGGGATCAGAAATGTAAATAAAGCAATATATACAATCAACCGCCACGAAGTAAACTCCAGGCGGGACTAAATGTAAGTAAAGAAAAAAAAATGATCAACCGCCATGAAGTAAACTCCAGGCAGGATGGAATGTAAATAAAGCAGTAAAAGGCCACGAAGTAAACTCCAGACCTGACAGAAATGTAAATATATATATATATATAGCGATAAACGCACATGATATATATCGATCCTGGCTCGATTTATCATTTCAGCGATTTGTCGCTATATATATACATATATATATAAGCAAATAAACGCTCCGGATGTAAAATCTAGGCTCATCGAACAAAGTTGACAACAGCTCATACATATATATATATATATATATATATATATATATATATATATATATATATATATATATACGAGATAGAAATGAAAACTACGGACCGAAGTCCGGGTCTACACACGCAAAATGACTCTCAATGTGAAGAAGAGTGTGTGCAAAGATGAAGAGAAAGGCTTTAAAGTGTGTAAGAAGGCTTACAGTGGAATGCCAAAAAAGACTTGTATAGCTTTACGTGGATGAACACTCGGCTCCCATCGGTAAAAAAATAGCTATATGTGAGATCACAAGTGTTTAAAATGAGAAAGCACTCAATTTAGGGAGTGTAAAGAGCAAATTGGATAGGGCTTCCTCGTTGTTTTCTCATGAAATATGGCCACCCAATACCTCTATTTATAGGGGGTAGCCGCAGGTGTACTTGCTGCCCGGGTGCCCCGAGCTCCAGTACGTGCACGCGTGCAACGTGATGTCCGCTCAAACTTGCAGAACTTCAATCGACCATTCGATTGAGGTGTATAATACCTGTTTTGGACTGCCGTTATCGAGAGCTATGCAAGGACATGGGATTAGAGGTTGTACGTATTCAGGAAGATGGAACCATGTCCTATGTCTTCAAGCTTCAAATTCTATCCGATTTTCTGCCTTGCGTAGTAGTCACTCGGGATTTCAACTCCTTGGTTCTTGTGGGACATTGTTGTGTAGAATGTATGTTGAGACGGCGCTATGTGGGGTTGAGGTGGTAATTTGATGATTTTGCCCTTCATCGGGGTTATCTCCGGTTTATGATGATAAAGTAGACATTGCTCAGGGTTATCTCTGAGATTGGGCTTCTGCAAGTGCTGAATGCCCTTAGGGTTGTCTCTAAGGTGTGCCTGTCTTCCCGGGGTTATCTTTGAGTTTAGGAGCTAAGTGCCTCGGTGTGAGTCCTGAGTTTGAAGCTGACTACATGGGTTGAAACGAGCATCTCCGAGGTTATCTTCGTAACTGCAACTGCACTCCTTGGGGTTATATCCAAGGTTAACATTGTCTTTCCTGGTGTTATTTTTCGGACTGAGATTGAACATCTCAGGGTTATCTCTAAGATGAATCGGCCTTCTCCAATGGAATTTTTGGTATTTGCACTTCTTTCCCCAGGGTTATCTCTAAGGTGGGAAATGATACTCCCGGTGTGTTTTCTGGGGTTGAAACTGAACTTCTGGTGGTATTTTTGGGATTAAGCTGAGCTATCTTCCAGGGTTATCTCTGAAAGAAGATTCCGCGCTTCCTGCAATGTTAGTAACAAGTAGGCAGAAAATTTCAAGTGTCTACAGATGCCCCTCTTTATCATATTCATGAAATACAATGGCATGGATAGGATATAGAATACTTGTAAGACCCCAACTTATTATTAATGAAATTTAATTTTCTCTATTTATTATTTTGAAATAGTAAGGGTTGATTTGATTAATGTGGATAGTTAAGGGTAAAATACATAAATACTTCAAAATAAGCAAGTGGTTATAAAATATTCATTATTGTCGGGGAATATTAGTTTCGTTTGGTCGTGGAATATTCAAATCGCTTTGGGAATATTAAATATTTACTGGTATGACCATGTGTGGGCCCCATAACTGAAAAGCGATTGGATGAAGAAAGCGACAAATATAAGTTGCTTAAAAATAACGGCGTAGTTATTCATCAAGTTAAGATCGTTGGAATACCCGGTGGTTTAAAATACGATGTCTGGCGTGGTTTGTGATGCAGGCTTTGCGGTATTGCACAGTATTGTTGAATTATTGATCCTTACGTGAAGGCACTACTCAATAATTTTTACGGTGAGTTATTGCTCAATATTTTATTTTATTGATTCAATAATTCTTTGCGTTGATATTTTATATTATTGTTGTTCAATAATTGTCACTCGCACATTATCTCCATTATCGATCAATAATTCATATTATTTAAATAATATTATTAGATAGCATTATTGGCAATGTCTAGATAGTTACATCGAGGAGAGGTTTGGTCACCTAATCAAGGCGCGCGAAGAAGGAGAAATCCTTATTGAAAGCCCCTCTTCCCGGAACTACCGGTTATCATAATGGTGATTACGTAATATTATTTGTGAATAATTAATTATTGATTTATATGATAAGAAAATATTTATAAATGATGGATTTATTTGTTTTATGTGGTTATAATTGAATGATTTAATGTTGAGGTGTTTTATCAGTATTTTATCGGATTGGAAGTATTAAAAATCAAATCAGGGGTTTTGAGATATATTGCGGGGGTTATAATTTTTAATCCGACCGTTGGATTGTGGTAATTTTTGGGTATGTTATACATACATAAGTTGAGTATATGTCCACAAATTTTGAACCATTAATGCACGAATGATTTGTTATGAATTTTAAGAGGTGTCTAATTCGGAAATTAGGTTTATAATTGATTTTGGTGGAAAATTCTAAAATTAAGTGGGCCCCACTTGTGGTTGGTGAAGAAATGTGCTGAATTTTATTTCAAATGTGGTGGGTGGCAATAGTAGCGAGTAAAGCCATCGTGTAGTGCTTGGTCAAGTCCGCCTTACGGGCTAACATTTTCCTATAAATAGAGGACTAAGTTAGAATTGAAAATCACACCAGAAACATAAGCTTTCTCTCTTTCTCTCTCTATATTATTGAGCGTATTTTGTGAGTATTTAGATACTTTGAGAGTTGCTTTTCAGTACAAGTTTCATTCAGCATCACTTCTGACCTTTCATTCCGAAGTACTGATTCTTTGAGGTAAGGAATGTTATTTTCTTCTTAAATGATATTATTTCTTCAATATCATTATCTTTGAAATATTGGTTGGAAATTTTTATCAAATTTGGAACTTTTTCATGTCGGGGTTACTATTCATGAGTTACTATTCACGAGTTACTATTCATGAGTTACTATTCACGAGTTACTATTCACGAGTACTATTCATGAAGCGTAAAGATGTTTTTGTGGAATTTCTATCTTTTGGTGTCTGAGTTCTTATTCATGATACTAAGACTATTCACGATATCTAAGACTATTCAATTCGAAAAATAAAATTTCTTCTTTTTGTCCAAAATATCTATTCTGGATACTAGCTTTGATTGTATCCATGTTTTGATCATTCTTGAATTTTACACCACTGCGATTATTTTTGAGGTATTTTTGAACATGGATAAAACAAAGTACGAATCCTTAATCCTTAATCCTTGTCATTTTGTTTCTTTGGATTCGTTTTTTAAAAAATATTTTCATCATCCTTAGTCTTAAATGATGATATTATTGAATATCTTTGGCTGTGAGTGCAAAGATGAATGATTTCTGAAGAATATCTTTGGTCAGTAGTGCAAAGATGAGCAGTGTTTAAATGAACATGACCAATGATGAATATCTTTGGTTTTGTAGTGCAAAGATGAATATTTGATTCCGGATGTTTATGGATTGATGTTACTGAGGATAAAAGATAGAGCGATGAACTTTTAAATTCATACATAGAAGATAGTAGTTTGCATTCTCTACTTAACTCTTCTAATGAATTATTACTTCATTGCCATGAATATTGATTTAAAATTTGTTGTCTATTGTATTCTATTAAATTTTTCCCTGTTGAAGACTAACGGTAATTTGTTGTATATTATCTTAGTCATAATATTCTTTACTGGGCTAGTTGAGCTCACCCTTTTCCTTTTTGTTCCATTTTTCTCAAGAGGCGAGAATATAGCGAGTACGAGTCGGGGTATGGAATGAAGGTTTTAGAAAGGATTGTTTAGTAATCCTCACCATTTTTGTTAAATAATGTATCAATAAATGTGATGAGGATTTATTTGAGTATAGATATTGTCTAGAAGATAATATTTGTATTCAAACTCACAGTTTTACTGTTGTAATAATAAAGTTGTAGTTGTTTCTGTACCATGTATTGACAACTCAGAATAGGTGATGTATACCTATTTTGGGGTCGTCACAATACTAGAAACTTGTAATACGACAAGATAATCACGATGGAATGCATAACAACATGATGCAAATGTATGTGGTTTGTTGGATTGTTCTCCAACATGGTGGGATAATTGCCAGCTCCTTGTTGCTTCTACCGGGGGAGCACTACATAAGCAGCTGATGATTAACTATCATGGACATGTGATCTACAGCTACTATGAATCTCTAGGATTGTTGACGTTGGGGTTATCACTAAAGTCTTGAATCCTTGATATAGACTTTATCTTAAAGATGTATCTCTCATGTACAAGAGACTCTGTGGAGATGTGTATAACATATTCCATCATCGGTCCTCCCTGATGAGGATGATCTCTCCTGGTTTGCATCACCAGGACATACCAAAGTTCTGTCGGAGTTATTTCTAATAGTTTGTGTTATCAGGGTTGCTTGACCTTCGCCGACATATGAAATCAATGGATATGATCCTTGTTGGGGAAATTGTCAAGGTTGTTTGACCTTTGTTGACGTGTACATCAATAATTGAATTGAGTGAAACTCTACTGGGAAAATAAGAAGTTTGGGGCTATAACCCTGCATTGCCTACATCGGACCTACACAAGGTATTGACAAGTGTAATTTGCAACAGCTGAGATCATCGATATAGTGTACCCTATGTTTGGGCGAATACCAATGAGTGATATGTAAAGCCACAGTTTGGCCCGTAAAAACCAGGATTTCAGGCTATTCTGCTCAATCGCGTAACGTTTTTATTCTTGATTTGGTCTTTTCAGCTTGTGAGAACACCTTTGCAACTTGAACTGGACCAAGCTGGAGTGGTAGGCCCCACCTGTGGGAGTAGAGTACACATCTGACAGCCACATGTGGACTGTGACCCGGTAGTGGATGGCTATTAAAATTTGCAGTTGCCTTTTCAAGTCATTTCATGTTGTGTCGCGAAGGAAATTTGAGAGCTCTTCTTCAGATCTGCTGAGTTCGGGCGTCTTTCTACAAATTCTTTCACCGTACAAGTGTTCTACACTGTCTTAGTAATGTATACATGAAATGTATCTAAACACATAGTAGTGATTATGCATGCTTAAATGACTTGACAAAAAATATTCAACATAGTAAATGTTAATATTAAACCATGCTGAACATAATGATGTTAAAAAATTTGACTTTTCAAACAGTAAAATTGACACATTTTTCTGCTATTTCTTATCCTATTTGAGGACAAATGAGCAAAGGTGAAAAAAGCAAAATAATCCTGGTAATTAGGCTACCCTTACAGATTTTTTTACTGTGATGTACTGATACATGTAGGATGTATATAACTGTGGGAAGGTGTGCTATTGAATGGCCACCTAGTCATGCCTATGTGCATGTGGATAGTCCTATTTATGAAGGAAACTATTGCAAAAATTTTCAAAATGTAGGCATTGGGTAGTCATGCATTTTTAACTCTACTATAGATGTATGTTAAAATAATGCATGCATGTATGTTGTCATAAAATTGCATTTTGAAAAGCTCCAGGTTAGAATTTACCACACCATTTTTGAGGTGATTTGGATACTTATTGTCCAGATATATGGATCCAGATCAGCCGAGTAGTTCCCGCAGGACCACTTCTGGTGTGCAGAGGAGGGCTTCTAAAGTGCCTCGACCCCGTTCCTTTAGATAGCCTCGTCGTTTGGCGGAGGCGATAATACGTTCTGTCCAGGTTGATGTACCGGGAGTGGAGGATGAGGAGGATGATGTTCCGGTTGCGGACACTACTCCTGTTGTTGCCTCCTTTTTACTTCTAACAAAAGGACTCTAACTCATGCAAGCATACATGTGTCAACAAGTAATACAGAGTAAGTCGAGTATCGATCCACGGAGAAAGGTTTCTAAATTAAACTATTATGCATCAACTAAATCACTATTTTTATATGCTTAAATGAACACTTATGATTGTGAATTACTCTAAACTCAAATAATAACTAAAAGAATAATATTAATGTAATAAATCAAATCTGGAAATAATGGGATCCTAACTTCATTTAATAGGTCATCTAATTACAACCATCATGCAAGATTATTCACGTCTCACAGGAAATTAGCCAAGAGCACGAATGTAAACATAACCATTTTTTAATGTATTATGACCTACTTACATAACATCCATATACAATAGACAACATGTAATCATCAATAAAACCAACTTCACTATATTTCTATGTGAAATTGCAGCCATATCAAATTTAAGCACAAACCCTTATATAACTCATACGGTGAAACAGTATATGTCTATCTGGTTCACGAAATATAAAGCTAAGCAAATCAGCCCTATATATGCATGCTATCATGATTACAACCATAATTGCATGTTATTTTTTAACTCCATACAAGCACATAAATGAACGGTGATCAATCATTCATGCTTTCAAATCAATCATAATTGCAATTCCTAATGATACACAAACAGTCCAGCAATCAAGCAATCAATTAGACTACATATTAAAATTCGTTAGAATCCCATAATGGAGTTTAGTTCATCGCTAAACCGAAAGCCATTATGGGATTAAAGCAGTACATGGAAAATAAATAAACAATTGAAAGAGAAGATGGAATCGATCAAACCCAATTGACTGATTATAATCCAAACGTAACATTCACTCCTCAATAATCTCCAGTAACATAAACGTAAATAATCCACAATGATTGGATTCCAAAATAGAAGTAGAAAATATGAAGTTTATGCTTGGCTCCACGTTGGAAATCCCTCCAAGAGTAAAACCCTAGTTCTATGTTATGAAAAACACGTAAAAACAATAGATAGATGTGTATGGTACCAACCAGAATAGTTTTAACCAACTTAAACACTTCAAATTTAAAAATTAAAATAAAATTAATTAACAGCTGCACATGTCTCGCGCAACCGCGTGAGGTTCCTTGCCAATATGGCACGGGCGTGCGTAAGCAAGATTAGTTCTCAGATGCGAAAGTGTCGGGGCTCATGAAGTTTTAGCCTATCTGGTAGCGATAAGCGCTGCTCCTGCAACCTGCACTCTTATGTTCTATTGCTGCTTCATCCTTGTCATGCTGCTCTTGTTCATTTGTCCACCAATGATTGGTTTCTTTTCTCCACTCGATCCTCGTGACATACCTCCATTAGCTTCATTGCCACCAACCAACGCATAGCCATGCCATTTCCTGCACTTTCACACCAAAGGAGTTCTCAGTACATGCAATGCAAAATATCATGAAATATAACTAAAAAGATGCAAAAATGTACTTGAGATGGGCATAGTTCTCGCGAATTGATATCCAATAAGTAGGTATAAAACCCACTTATCAAATACCCCCAAACTTGAACTATTGATTGTCCTCAAGCAATACATACTGCATAAACACTGAAAATGCAACTACATGCTATGTAACTATATCATGATGCAAATGAGTCTCACATTCTTCCAGCTATAACATAATTTCAATCCAACATGACTTAGTGAATTATCTGAATTCAAGAATACAAATTCAAACTAAACTATAGGCATAATATCACACACTCATATAATTCATATATGCTATAAAAATGTTGTGTGTGTGTGTGTGTTGTGTTCACCAAAACTTGATTAAAGCAAGAATACACATGCTAAATTGCTCAGAACAGAAAATTATAGTCTAAATAAAGATTCATGTATACTTATGCAACAAAGACAGTTCCAACATATCAAAACAAACTGAGGTTCAACAATGGGTTTAAACTGCTTTATTCTTACTCACAAGGGCTATTCTCGTTCTTTCCCACGGTGTTTATTTCTCTTTTTTTTATACAGTAAGTGCGTTTTACGCTCCATCTCGCTCCTTCCAAAGAGTCAATCATTTAGCTCAAGAAGGTTTCAAGATAGCTTTTTCTATTTTTTTATAGCATACCTATGTGTTCCCAAAGTTTGATTATCAATGTTTTGTACAGTCTAAATTCAATTTCCCCATAATTCTCTTTTTTAAACCACATTTTCTATCAAGCAATGCAACACATCATTCTTATCCCTACAAGCAATAGTGAACACGGCAGTGCAAACCGAAAGCATTTAGATAGCATCATAAATTACATCATGTAAAACATTATTTCTAAGCTCATGTTATCCAAAATACTCAACAATCCTTCAAAATTCACTTTCATCATAAGAAAGACAAAAGTTCCCTAAAGCTAGAATTTGTGAGACATGCACTAAACATAAACTGACACACATGATAATGACTAAACACCTAAAAAAATATTTAAAAACACATAGACAGGCAAACTATTCATACATACACTATATGCAACATAAACATGCAAAATTTAAACTAATCATGCAAATACTATATGCAACTACACTACTACCCCAATACCCCCAAACTTATAATATTCATTGCCTCAATGAATAAAGGTATAGGGTTAGAGAAACTCCCCAACTTCTCAACCGCGCCAACCTCTTCGGGTGGTGAATCCGGTTGTGGATATGGCATGGCCGTCCCGAATTGTGGCCACTCAAGCATGGTTCTTTGTTGTATAAATGCCTCCGTGAGCGACCTCGTGAGACCTGTAGAAAACGTTGCAAAGTTACCATACATTGCGTCGACCTTTCACTCCAACCTTCGGAGTTGTCAATCCCCAGCGACAGCTATTGCTTGAGCCGATGTCCCTGCTTCAGTCTCCTGTGTGTGTTGTGGTGGAGGCACTGCGAATGTGCGGTCGATGATAAAGCCTCTTCCTCGCAGGTGTGGTGTACCTCACGCCCAATCCTCGAATTTTGCAATGGTTGCATGAGTGATATCTTGGCTCGGGTTCTACATTTGTTCATTATCCCAATGGCAACCTTGATGGGCACACAACATAGATACAACTGACGCGTGTGGAATACTCCCCGTAGTGCTTCTCTGCAGATAACACAACATATTTTGATGGATTAGGTGGCCCACATCAATGTACTTGCCGATGACTATTCACCACAGAATAACAGCCCTCTCAGTTGTGATTTCGTGCTGATGAGATAATGGAACAAGCTTTGCACATATAAACAGATTCCATGCTTTAGCATACCAATTCAAGGCTGAGGCTGGGAAAGTTCTCGGCTGATTTGTTCCTGCCCTATAAGTCCACTTCATGCCTGGAACGCATAAATTAGTAATGAATATGTCTAGATCAGTCTCGAAGCTGGTAGCCTCAACCCAATTATCGTACCTAGTCGGTGGTGTGTCAGTAATCCTAAAAATTTTTAGAGATAAGGGGACGTGCGTGTGGAGGAGAGCAAGAGAATATGCCTTCTATTATTTCAATTGATATAACACATGAGCCACAACACGTTTTAAAAACCAGAAATTTTTCAAGTTCCGGTTTTAGGCGCGGCCGCGCGCATTTTCAAGGTATATGTGGCGCGGGCACTCGATTGATGAGCGCCTAGGCACTTGACATTGTATGGGTTGGACCGCCCAGGCGATTGGAACATGATTTGACTACTGACTTTAGGCGCCTAAGCGCTTGGTTGCTGCATAGCTTAGGCACCTAGGCGCTTGGTGTATGTCTGAGCCATGTTAGTGAAGGGCGGCAAGCGTGGGCTTTTCAAAGGACATTTTGGCAGTATGTGCGCATGATGGTACAGTATGATATTATCTGGTGAACATGGCGGCCTTATAACCCTATTTCCTGCACTACCAACTTTCATTTCCAGTACTTTAAATCAGTAATGATTTCAGTCCAAGATACCTACATAAACATCAATAAACACTGTCAAGGCATGAATTCCTGATTATGTATGAGTGTCTAACTTAATACAATAATTTCGATGCTATGCACAGACATACTCATATCCAAATTCAGCTGCTAAGATATTTATGGAAAGCTAATATACTATCACAATTAAAATGCGAATGAACTACAAATACAACCGAAACTGAATAAATAATAAAAAAAATAGAGATAAAAACAGTGGGTTGCCTCCCATCAAGCGCTAAGTTATAGTCAATTAGCTTGACTGTCTCTGAATCTCATGTCGAAGAGAGAATTGAGGTGACTTTTTTTCTGTCCACCTCGCCACCAAAGTAATGCTTCAGCCGCTGTCCATTCACATTAAACGACTGATCCGAGAATTTATCGAACACTTCTATCGCACCATGTGGGAAAACAGTCTTCACTGTAAATGGCCCTGACCATCTTGATTTCAGCTTCCCGGGAAAGAGTTTAAGTCTGGAGTTGAAAAGTAACACTCTTTGTCCCAGTTCAAATGTTCTCTCTATGATCTTTCAATCATGCCATTTCTTCACCTTCTCCTTATATAGCTTAGAATTTTCATATGCCTGTAATCAGAATTCATCCAACTCGTTGAGCTGGAGAAGGTGTTTCTTCCCTGCAGCTTTCAAATCAAAATTGATCTTTCGAATCGCCCAATATGCTTTATGCTCTAGCTCCATATGAAGGTGACAGGCTTTTCCATAAATGAGCTGAAAAGGTGACATGCCCAATGGAGTTTTGTATGCGGTCCTTTATGCCCAAACAACATCATCCAGCCTTAAAGAGAAATCCTTCCTCGTGGTATTCATAACTTTTTCAAGGATTCTTTTAACCTCTCGATTTGACACTTCAGCTTGGCCATTCGTTTGTGGGTGATAAGCTATAGCAATACGACGGTTCACCCCATACTTGGCCAACAAAGTTGTAAATTTTTGGTTGCAGAAATGAATGCCTTCAACATTAATGATGGCCCTTGGAGTCCCAAACCTTGCGAAGATACTTCTGTGTAAAAACTTGAGGACTACCTTTACATCATTTGTCGGAAGAGCTGCTACTTCTACCCATTTCGACATATAATCCACTATAAGCAAGATGTGGAGATTTCTGCAAGAAGAAACAAAAGGGCCCATGAAGTCAATCCCCCACACGTCAAAAATTTCTACTTCGAGGATCGTATTCAATGGCATTTTATTTCTTTTCGAAATGTTTCCAACTCTCTGACATCTATCACATCTCTGGACGAAACTGTATGCATCCTTTAAAATTGTTGGCTAGTAGAATCCTGCTTGTAGCACTCTCGCTGTTATTCGCTCTCCACCATAGTGACCCCATACACAGAAGAATGACAATCCTACAAAATCCCCTCGGTCTCGCTATATGGGATACACCTTCTTATAATTTGATCAGAACATTGTTTAAACAAATATGGCTCATCCCATATAAACCATTTGACATCATGCTGAAATTTTTTCTTTTGATAACCCACCAAGTTGGAAGGTACCATCTTACTCACCAAATAATTCGCGTAGTATGCAAACCATGGCACTTCCCCTTTCACCACAAATAACTGCTCATCTGGAAAGGATTCATTAATTACAACTTTGTCGTCTACCTCCCTTTTCGGATTCTCTAGTCAAGATAAGTGGTCCGCCACTTGGTTTTTAGTGCCCTTTCTACCTTTAACTTCCAAATCAAATTCGTGCTAGTAATAAAATCCATCTAATCAACTGAGGTTTGACATCCTTCTTTGCCACTAAATGTCGAATTGCCACGTGATCCGTGTACACTATCACCTTTGTACCAATCAAATATACTCAGAATTTATCAAAAGCATATACAACTGCAAATAATTCTTTCTCGGTGGTGGTGTAGTTCAATTGCACATCCGTAAGGGTCTTACTAGCATAATAGATCACATTAAACATCTTTTCCTTTCTCTGACCCAAGGCAGCCCCTATAACGTAATCACTGGCATCACACATCAGCTCAAATGGCAAATCCCAATCTGGTGAAGTAATAACTGGTGTCGAAGTTAATTTCCCCTTCAAGTGCTCAAATGCTGACACGCAGGCCTCATCAAAGTTAAACTGTGCATCCTTCTCCAATAAACTGCATAATGGTTTAGTTATCTTGGAGAAGTCCTTGATGAATCTGCGGTAGAAGCCTGCATGTCCAAGAAAACTGTGAACACCTTTTACTGAAGTAGGTGGTGGCAAGTTCTCAATAGTTTCTAGCTTAGCCCTGTCCACCTAGAGTCCCCTTTTCAAAACCTTGTGTCCCAGAATAATTCATCTCAAAACACCTCTTCAAAACCAACACTAAATTCTCAAGGCATAAATTAAACGAGTCCCCAAATACCGAGAAATCATCCAAGAATACCTCCACATTCTGTTCCACCATATCCAAGAAAATAGCCATCATGTATCTCTGGAAGGCGGCTGTAGCATTGCACAACCCGAAAGACATCCTTCTAAAAGCAAAAGTACCGTATGGAAATGTGAAGGTTGTCTTTTCCTGGTCTTCTAGAGTTATCACAATTTGATTGTAGCCCAAATATCCGTCTAGAAGGCAATAATACTCATGACCTGCTAGTCTGTCCAACATCTGATCGATAAACGGTCGTGGAAAATGATCTTTTCTTGTAGCTTTGTTCAGCCTGTGGTAGTCCATGCAGACTCTCCACCCCATCACTGTTCCTGTTGGAATCAACTCATTATGTTCATTTCTAACCACAGTCATACAACCCTTCTTCGGTACACATTGCACTAGGCTCACCCATGCACTATCTGAAATCAGATATATTATACCTACATCCAGCCATTTCAAAACTTTTTTCTTGACCATTTCTTTCATAATCAGATTAAGTCTTCTTTGTTGCTCCACCGACGACTTACTATCATCTTCCAACAGGATCTTATGCATTCAAAAAGAACTCTATCCCTTTAATATCTGCTATAGTCCATCCAATAGCTGATTTAAACTCTCTAAGAACTCGTAACAGTTTTTCTTCCTGAAAAGATGTTAGGGCAGAAGAAATAATCATAGGTAGCTTTGAATCTTTATTTAAAAATGCTTACCTCAAATGAGCTGGAAATGGTTTTAATTCAAGTTTTGGAGGTGTCTCAAGAGATGGCTTCAATTTTACCGACGTCTCTCCAGCTTTCTTCAATGGCTCCACAGGTGTTTTGAATTTTTTGCATTGTGGAGTGATATCAAGATATTTCACAAGTTCATCGAATTCCTCATCCTCCAATTCTGAATTTTTAACAATGACACTTCTCAATGGTTCATAATCCACCAGACTCTCAACTTCATCATTTAATACATGGTCCACCAAATCAACTCTGAAACATTCATCTTCATCTGTTTGGAACTTCATTGCCTTGAAGACATTAAAGGTAACCTCCTGGTCATAAACACACATAGTGTGTTCCCCTTTCTGGACATTAATCAAGGTCCTTCCTGAAGCTAGGAATGGTCTCCCCAGTATGATTGGTATACTCTTATCTTCCTCGTAATCCAAAATGATGAAGTCAGACTGAAAGATGAATTTGTCCACTTTCACCAATACATCTTCAACAATTCCCTGTGGATACGTGATGGATTTGTCAGCTAGCTGGAATGAGATATTTGTCAGCCTTGGAGCCGAAAATCCCAACTGGTTGAATACTGACAAGGGCATCAAATTGATACTTGCCCCAAGATCAGATAGATACTTACTGAAACTCATCTTTTTGATTGTACGTGGAATTATGAAACTGCCCGGATCTTTCAGCTTTGGAGGTAGTTTGCACTGAAGCACTGCACTGCATTCCTCTGTCAAGGCCACTATCTCAAACTCTTCTAACTCCTCTTCCTTAATAATATACCCTTCATGAACTTTGTATAACTTGGCATCTGTTCCAATGCCTCAGCGAAGGGTATGTTAATCTACAGCTTTTTAAAGACTTCCAAATTTTTTTTGAACTACTTGTCTTCCCTCTTCTTATTCAATCTCTGTGGATATGGAACTAGAGGGTGAACTAGTGGTTGTTTACTCAAGGGCTTCTCCACTGAACCTTCTTTGTTATCCTCTTCCTGCTGTACATCAGAACTCTTCTAGTTTCCTTTTCTCTCAGACCCAGTTTCTGCCTCACGCGGTCGCGCGTCCTCCCTTTGTAAACATGGCGCGGCCGCGCCATGCTCAGTTTCTGCAGTCTTTTTCCTAAACCTTAATGTGATTGCTTGACACTATTCCTTCCCTTCTCTTTGTGGATTTACTTCAATAGTACTTGGCAATGAACCCTGGGGCCTGTTGTTAAGCATGCTCGCCATTTGCCCCATTTAAGTTTCCAGATTTTTAATAGCCATTGCTTGGCTTTTGATCATTACCTCTGTGTTTGCTATGTACTTCATCATCATCTCCTCCATTTCTGATTTTTTTCTTGCTGAGGTACAGATGGAGTGTGATGTTGTTGTTGTTGAGAAAATCCCAGCGGAAAAGGTGGTCTTGGAGTAAACTGTTGTTGCGCTGGCTGAGACTGAAATTGATTATTCGGCTAAAACCGATTCTGCTAAGTTCCCTGATTATTTGACCAACTGAAGTTTGGATGGTTACGGTTGTTGGAGTTGTATGTATTCTGAAATTGGCCTTGGTCCTTCCTGTAGTTTCTCACATACTGTACCGACTCTGAGCTAATAGCACATTGATCCGCGGAGTGTGACCCTGTACAAATTTTGCATACAAAGGAAACTATCTTTGCCTTACTCTCTATCAATGAGTCTATTTTCTTTGCCATGGATGCCATCTGTGCTGACAACTGAGTGATAACATCCACTTCCAATAAACCTACAACTTTGGGCTGTGGCATCCGAGATGTAGGGTTTTGAAAGTCATTCGCTGCCATTGTCTCGATAAGGTTATAAGCTTCCTCATAACTCTTTGCCCATAATTCTCCTCCTGCAGCTACATCTACAATCAGCCTTGACTGTCATCCCAATCCATTGTAAAATGTGTTAATCAATATCCAATCTGGCATACCATGGTTCGGACACTTCCTTAGATTCACACTTCCTTATCTCTCCCAGGCTTCATATAAGGATTCACCCTATTGTTGCTCGAACTGAGAGATTGATGACCTCATTTTCGCAGTCTTAGCCATTGGGAAAAATTTGGCTAAGAACTTCTGTGCTAGGTCCTCCTATGTAGTAATTGATCCTGAAGGCAAAGAATGAAGCCAACTTCTTGCTTTATCTCTCAATGAGAATGGAAACAGTCTTAATTTGATAGCATCCTCCGACACCCCGTTATATCTGAAAGCATCACATATCTCAATAAAGCTCAATATGTGCTCATTAGGATCATCTGTAGCAGCACCCCCAAACTATACTGAATTCTGCATCATCTGATTAGTGCTCAGTTTTATATCGAATGTATTAGCTGCTATCACTGGTCTGACTATGCTAGACTGAAGTCCATTAATATTAGGCATGGAATAGTCTCTTAGAGCCCGGTGCTCCTCCCTTTGCTCTTCTCTTTGTTCTTCTGCCATATTAGATGTAATACCCTCTAACTATGCTTGTAAATATCTCTGCACACTCGCTTTCCAACCTCTCCCATTAATATTATCCTATGCTGGTATCAAATCAGAATTAGATGATCGTGTGTGCATAAAATATCTACAAGTACCTGAAACAAAAACAAAAATAAAAATAGAAATGAGATACGATTAGATTTGTCTAAGTCATGTGATATAGCTTAAAACGGATGATAATTATTTAAATTTAAACGCCTTTCCCCGGCAACGTCGCCAAAAACTTGTTGCCTCCTTTTTACTTCTAACAAAAAGGACTCTAACTCATGCAAGCATACATGTGTCAACAAGTAATACATAGTAAGTCGAGTATCGATCCACGAAGAAAGGTTTCTAAATTAAACTATTATGCATCAACTAAATCACTATTTTTATATGCTTAAATGAACACTTATGATTTTGAATTACTCTAAACTCAAATAATAACTAAAAGAAGAATATTAATGTAATAAATCAAATCTGGTAATAATGGGATCCTAACTTTATTTAATAGTTCATCTAATTACCACTATCATGCAAGATTATTCACGTGTCACAGGAAATTAGCCAAGAGCACGAATGTAGACATAACCATTTTTTAATGTATTATGACCTACTTACATAACATCCATATACAATAGACATCATGTAATCATCAATAAAACCAACTTCACTATATTTCTATGTGAAATTGTAGCCATATCGAATTTAAGCACAAGCCCTTATATAACTCATATGGTGAAAAGGTATATGTCTATCTGGTTCACGAAATATATAGTTAAGCAAATCAGCCCTATATATGCATGCTATCATGATTACAACCATACTTGCATGTTATTTTTCAACTCCATACAAGCACATAAAATGAATGGTGATCAATCATTCATGCATTCAAATCAATCATAATAGAAATTCCTAATGATACATAAACAGTCCAGCAATCAAGCAATTAATTAGACTACATATTAAAATCTGTTAGAATCCCATAATGGAGTTTAGTTCATCGCTGAACCGAAAGCCATTATGGGATTAAAGCAATACATGGAAAATAAATAAACAATTGAAAGAGAAGATGGAATCAATCAAACCCAATTGCTGATTATAATCCAAACGTAACGTTCACTCCTCAATAATCTCCAGTAACATAAATGTAAACAATCCACAATGATTGAATTCCAAAATAGAAGTAAAAAATATGAAGTATATACTTGGCTCCACGTTGGAAATCACTCCAAGCGTAAAACCCTAGTTCTATGTTATGAAAAACACATAAAAACAATAGATAGATGTGTCTGGTACCAACCAGAATAGTTTTAACCAACTTAAACACTTCCAATTTAAAAATTAAAATAAAATTAATTAACAGGTGCAGATGTCGCGCACGGCCGCGCGAGGTTCCTTTGTCAATATGGCGCGGGCGCGGGTAAGAAAATTAGTTTTGTGCGGGTGTTAAGCGGGCTCATGAGTTTTAACTGTGACAATGTTGGAAGGCTCCTCCGCAGAACTTGCACTCTTGCAGGTTCTCGTTGCTTTCATCCTTGTTATCTTTGCTCTTGTTCATTTGTCCACCAATGCTTGGTTTCTTTTCTCCACTCGATCCTCATGTCATGCCTCCATTAGCTTCATTTCCACCAACCAACGCTGAGCCATTCCATTTCCTGCACTTTCATACCAAAGGAGTTCTCAGTACATGCATTGAAAAATATCATGAAATATAACTAAAAACATGCTAAAATGTACTTGAGATGGGAATAGTTCTCGCGAATTGATATCCAATAAGTAGGTATAAAACCCACTTATCACCTGCTACACATGTTCCCCGTAGGGACCTCCCGAGTATTCAGGTGGTGAACCCAGAGCTTCTAGGTGATTTGAGTTGACACCCCTCAGTTTACTTGCATACAAACGAGGTATAAAGCTAGATTTTGATCTTCTTTATTTCCTATTGATGAGGAGTAAAGGATCCTGATGTTGATCTGATTTGTGATGTAGGTTCCCGGCTTTACACAGCCTAGAGGGAACTGGTTCAGCATTTACTCCATGTACCAAGCTTTGCATCCTGACTATAGAGCGATCATGCATGACTAGGGATTTGGGGCATTCTTTTCCATCCTTCCCTGTCGTTGTCCCTGGGGTTACCTCAGGGCATTGTCTAAGTGTTAGTTTCACCAAACTCAGTCACTCCATTTGTTGGACTGTGAGGTGATGATGACGCCGATGGATTAGTAGTTTATCATAGGTATGGAGTTTGGAGGGGTACCAGGGCCTTGTACGACAAATATCACCCCGACTGCCGTCAGATCCTTGCTACGAAGTTTCGATTTGAGGCGCTCAAGAGGCGTGGATCGTCAGAGGACCTATGAGCGTAGATCTTATGGTGAATGGTCATTGAGTGAGCCCATACCGATGATGTGAGAGTCGGAGACCATATTCTTCGACAATTATTCCTGATGATCATTAGAAACGCCATAGTGATAATAACTCTTATGGTGTCATTCACTTTGATCAGCGCCACACGACACGTGGACCGTATTAGAGAGTATGATTCGGGTTCCTACACCTTTGCCTATTTCCTCAAGGGAATGCGCATGCGTTCGCAAGGCTTGACTAGGATTTTACTCATTTCTGTTGTTGAGTATTTCACTTGTAATTTTCCATGTACAAGCTAAGAGTGTTTACTGACAGTAGACGTTTGCCTTTGTGTTAATAGTTCTGGGCCTATGAGAGGCTCCCATGCTTATGTCCAATGAGTGTGTTAGGATTAGATACCTACCAACGAGGATGGCGATGGCATCATTCCATACTGGTGGAGGTCCCTATAGCTGAGGGTTTCACTCATAGCCACCTACAGCTGGAGTTATTGACAGCTAATGTCATCACATGGATTCCCTATTTAGGGGAGCAATTGAGCATTGGATTTGAGGATGGGTACCCGACTAGTGTTGTAACGCCCCCATATCTATACACCCACGATATCTGATATGGTGCTTACTAAGAATCAATATATAATGCATTTCAATCTATACACCCATGGTATTTGATTACAAGATTACATTAATAGAGGGACTATCAGATACAATTCCCATAGATCCAAAATTCACAGTATCCCATAATAGATGTCAATTCTCAAGAGAACTATTACTGTGTTTGGATTCCCTCACTTGGATATATGAACTATATCTGTGACTAGAGTCTATCTATTCAAAATTCAGAGTACCAGTAAGAACATGAACAATCCATATTACATATACCCTCACCAAGATGTATAGTCTATGCCAAGCGAATTTATACTATCGTATCGATAGTAACTATCTATCCGAAATCCATAGTATTAATAACAACATGAACAGTTCATGCTATTAATACCCTCACTCAGATAAATAGTTCCCAAGGATCTCAACTAGATTCGAAGAATTCTAACTTTACATCTATGTATGTAAGAAAACATGATTGCAAAAATAAAATATGTTATATATATATCATAATGCTAAGATTCGATTACACGATTCTCATAAAGAGTTTCTTATTACAAAGTATTCAAATAGAGAAGAATATAATCTAATCTAAACTGGGACGATTCCCTTTATCTACTCCAGATGTTCCAGGGTTACCATCTAAAACTGCAAAGGGAAAAATTTGCAAGGGTGAGCTATGACATGCTCATCAGGTTTTGTATTTATAACAATATATGATTTGAAAAAACTACAACAATTCAAATTTCGACTGATAGTTATCACCATTTCACTATGGATTTATATTTCTGTTAGTCACACAGACTTAGAAATTTTATACAGATATGAGATAGGGGATCAGCCTATTCAACATCCTTGGAGTATGCATCTCATCCTACCAGTGCTCAAATGCACCCAACATTAATGTCAATATATAATCGACCGAAGATCCCATACGGGATGCCCAACTTCAGAATAGGATGTCTTTCCAAAAAAATTGGTTCGACACAACAATTTAAGCTTAACAATCAATATGAATAAATAATTCATTTCTCAGTTATGCTGAAGTTATAGCAATAACCTTACAATAAGAGGTAATTCAAATGTAGGTGTAGTATATTATATCAACAGAATTTTAAGATAAAAATCTTGTTCAACGAGTAAATAGGTTTAAGAAATTTGCATAAGTAGTTTAAGGGTTAAGAAGAACTTGCCTGAGCGTAGATCAGTCAAGTTATGATGCTCAATTCGTTTAATAAATACCTACGATGTTCATATATATAAATCTAACACGTTAGTATTGATAACAATACTCAAATATAACACTTATGTAAGATTGGGTTAGAATTCATAAGGTTTTGATGTACAAAGCCTTTATTTAAGTTAATAAATAGACTAGATCTTTTTTATAACATTATATTTTTAGAAAATTTATTTATCCTTTATAATAATTTTTAAAAGGTTTAGAATATTTTAAAACATTTATTTATCCTTTGAATGATTTTTAAATCATTTATTTCTATTTATAAGTAATTAATATTAACTTAAAATTTTATAAAAACATTGTTTATTATTTTTAAATAATTTATAATCATTTATTATGCTTTTTATATCATTAATATTATTTTTCAATAATTATTTAGTATTTATAAATAATTATTCTAATTACTTTATTATTAAGTTAATTATTAATAATATCCAAATAAAATATACTATTTATTAAATTTATGTAAAAATATCGTAAATTAATTATATTTATTTAATATAATTTTTAAAATAGTTTTTGTATTTATTTATATTTATTTATTAATTATTTTTAATTTTTTATAATTTATTTTTAGAAAACAATTTACATACATCATTGAAGCCCTTTAGTGATGTAATGTGTGTCATTGTAGGTGTTCTTGAGTTCTGGGCAATAGTTTGGTCATGGTCGAGTGACCAATTTGACCACGAATTATCTAGCTACTGGTTATGATTTTGGATTTGGTAAAATATTGATGTTATAGTACTCTTACAGTAGTACAGCATGAATCAAATTTAAGGCTTTAACCTACGTATAACAAGAAATTATAGAGGCTCAAAGTTACTGTCAGAGCTGTTCTTGAGTTTCTGGGTAACCCAGAACAGTGGTCATAGCCAGTCAATGGTTTTGTGGCTTGAATATCTTTGATTCTGTGTACTAAATGTGTGTTGTGTTTGTTGTAACATGTAGTATATATGAAATGGTACATATATATAACACTAACATGAATAGAGCATAAATCTAAAGTCACTATTTATGCTGGTCAAAGTACAGCCAAACACTGTTCTTCGTGTTCTTCAGTTTTTTTGGGCAACCCAGAAAACTTGGTCAAGCTCGGTCAACGGATTTTGACCATTAATTCTAGTAATCCTATGAATTATTCGTGCAATTTAAGATCATAGATATGTAATACATATATCAGGGTGTTGATTGAATACAAAACATTACAAAAATAACAAACAAAAAGTTATCAAAAAGGTTGGTCAAAGTAGCCAGTTCTACTGTTCTTGAGTTTTTGGGTAACCCAGAAAACTACAATCCGTGAACGGTCAACCCACTTTGACCAATCATAATTTGCAATCTATGGTTCTAATGAACATGTTTTCTCTTCCAGATTAAAGACCTACTAACAGACTACAAGTAACATACAATTAATAGACCTAAACATAAACACAATTGAATCTACAAGCCATGACATTCGGATGTCAGGCTTAGTTTTCAAAATTTCCATATTTCTAAAAACACTTAATTAAGGCATCTAGATATTATGAAAACGTGTTCTACCAATCTAACATACTTCCTAACATACTAATACATATTTCTAAACA
This sequence comes from Panax quinquefolius, assembly GCA_020205615.1. Taxonomy (NCBI): domain Eukaryota; kingdom Viridiplantae; phylum Streptophyta; class Magnoliopsida; order Apiales; family Araliaceae; genus Panax; species Panax quinquefolius. Next base: position 480,078 of record JAINUW010000573.1, read on the forward strand.
TAAGTATCTGATCTGATGACTATTGTCTTGCTTGGGAGTTACAAGCATGTCATGTGTAGCCTAGGGACTTGAATGGTGACTCCTAACCTACTTGTGAGCTAGTTAGGTTTATTTAGTAGCCTAATTATGCTTTTATCTTCACTAATCTCTATTAGGGTTTTGTTTCTAATGATTAGGATTGTTAAATAATGTTAATTAGTACCTAATTGAAGTTTACTAACCACGATTAGGTGTTATGATAATCTAATTATTGTTTAATTAGCTAATTATGGTTTAGTTTACAAATTAGGGTTAAGGTTTTGCTAATTAGGGTTAGGGTTTGTTAATCTAGGGTTATTAGCCTAGATTTCTTGTTAATCCTAACAAGCACGACAAAGCACGATAAAGCAACTTGTCAAAACAATTATACCGAAAAGTTCGATTTCAGAAGAAAAATTTTAAGCACGAGTTGTCAAGCATGACGTTTTTCGGACAAAAATTTATTTGGTCAAATTTGTTTAAACATAGTATATAGTAACACATAACACATTCAAAACGGGTAAATTTTATTGATATAACTAAATTTACATATACGAGTCTTATTAGGGTTTTGGGTTTTTACATTCACCCCCACTAATAAGAATTTTGTCCTCGAAATTACAGTACAAGTTAAGTAAATAATTGAGGATAATTCTCTCACATTTTATCTTCAAGCTCCCACGTATCTTCTTCAACGTTCTGATTTCTCCAGATTACTTTGACCGATGCTATCACTTTAATTCTCAAGACTTGCTCTTTATGGTCGACGATCTGCACAGGTTCTTCTACATAAGAAAGATCTTCTTCTATTTGGATTGGTTCATAATTTATAATGTGTTTATAATCAGGTTTGTATGGTCGTAATACGGACAAATGAAACACATTATGGATATGATTCAACTCAGGAGGTAGTGCTATTTCATAAGCAACTTCACCAATCCTTCTCAAAATTTCAAAAGGTCCAATAAATCTCAGACTTAATTTTCCTTTCTTGCCAAAACGTATTTTGCCCTTCTAAGGAGATACCTTCAAGAATACGTGGCTTCCTACATTAAAGTTTTGTTGTTGACGATGTGGGTTAGCGTATTTTCTTTGTCGATCTTGAGATGCTTGTAATCGTTGACGAATAATTCTGATGGTTTTAGTTGTTTGTTGAATTTTTTCAGGTCCTAACATTTGTCTTTCCCCGACTTCATCCCAACATAAAGGTGTTCTACATTTTCTCCCATATAAGGCTTCATAGGGTGGCATACCTATGCTAGCCTGATAACTATTGTTATAGGCAAATTTGACTAAAGGTAACTGATCTTCCCAGCTGCCTTTGAAGTCTATGATACACGTTCTTAACATATCCTCTAATGTTTGTATAGTTCTCTCACTCTGTCCATCTGTCTGAGGATGATAAGTTGTACTCAATCTTAGATGTGTTCCTAAATGTTTCTGTAGGCTTTTCCAAAAATTTGAAGTAAACCGTGGATCTCGATCTGATATTATAGAAATAGGTACTCTATGCGTAGAGATAATTTCATTGATGTACAGTTTGGCAAGGTGATCTAAGTTATGAGTAATTTTAATAGGTAAAAAGTGAGCTGATTTGGTTAAACGGTCAACTATTACCCAAATGGCGTTATGGCCCTTTTGTGTAGCTGGAAGGCCAACAACAAAGTCCATGGTTATATGTTCCCACTTCCACTCAGCCTTAACCCTTTGACACGTGAGACATTTGTTTACCTATTCCGCTATTTCTCTTTTCATATTCGACCACCAAAAGTGTCGAGTTAAATCCTTATACATTTTTGTACTGCCAGGATGTATGAAAAATTTAGAATTATGAGCTTCGTTTAAAATTTCAGCTTTTAAAGTTTGTTTTAATGGAACCCAGATTTTATCTTCATATCTTATTATTCCATCCTTATCTATTCTAAATTTGTTATACTTATCGTGCGTTGAATTTGACTTATACTTCTGACATTCTTCATCCTTCTCCTGTATCTCTTTGACTTTGTTAAGCAGAGATGAAACTCCTTCTAAAATTTAAATTTTTGGGTAGAGGTAGTTGGACATTCCACCTCAATTTCTAAATTTTCAAAATCTTTTATTAACCTATCATTGGTGGTTAATACATTCAACTTTTCCTGATTCTTTATACTTAACGCATCATCTACGACATTGGCTTTACCGGGATGATATAAGATTTCATAGTCAAAATCTTTTATCAGTTCTAACCATTGTCTCTATCTTAAATTTAATTCTTTTTGTGTAAAAATATATTTCAAATTTTTATGATCTGTATATATCTCACACTTCTCCCCGTACAAGTAATGTCTCCAAATTTTTAGATCAAAAACTACCACGGCTAACTCTAGATCATAAGTAGGATACCTCTTCTCGTAATCTTTGAGTTGTCGTGATGCATAAGCAATCACTTTCCCATGTTGCATCAACACACACCCTAAACCTTAGTGTGATGCATAACTAAATACTACAAGGCCTCCCATATCATCTGGTAAGGATAACACTGGAGCCATGCTCAGTCGCTTCTTCAACTATTGGAAGCTTTCCTCACATTTATCTGTCCAGACGTATTTCATCGCCTTTCGAGTTAAATTGGTTAATGGGGTTGCTATTTTTGAAAAATCTTTTATAAACCGTCAATAATAACCCGTTAAACCAAGAAAACTTCATACTTCTGTTGGAGTTGTTGGTTGTTCCCAATTCACAACCATTTCAATCTTAGTTGGATCTACAGATATTCCATTCTTGTCAATCACATGACCAAAAATTTGAACTCTCTTCAACCATAATTCACACTTGGAAAACTTTGCATAAAGTTGTTCCTTTCGTAAAATCTCTAAAATGACTCTCAAGAGTTTAATATACTATTCCCGTGTTTCCGAGTATACCAGAATATCGTCGATAAACACTACAACATATTTGTCTAAGCATGGTTTAAACACTCGATTCATTAAATCCATAAATGCTACCGGTGCATTAGTCAATCCAAAAGACATTACAAGAAACTCACAATGTCCATAGCGTGTCCTAAACGCTGTTTTCGGCATATCCTCCTTTCTTACCTTTAATTGATGATAACATGTTCTAAGGTAAATTTTTGAAATATGTTCGACCCCCTTTAATTGGTCAAACAAATCATCAATCCTTGGTAAAGGATATTTATTTTTAATAGTTAATTTAGTTAGCTCCTTATAGTCTATACATAGTCTCATAGTTCCATCCTTCTTCTTTACAAACAACATTGGTGCTCCCCAGAGTGAAACACTAGGTTTTATGTACTTTTTATCTAAGAGTTCTTGTAATTGTATTATTAACTCTTTCAGTTCTACAGTTGCCATTCTATACGGTGCCTTAGAAACTGGTGTAGTTCCTGGTGCAAGATCAATGACAAACTCAATTTCCCTATCTGGAGGTAAACCTGGTAAGTCATCAGGAAATACATCAGGAAATTCCTTAACTATTTGTATTTGATCTAGTTTTACTGCTTCCTGTCGAGTATCAACTAAATAGGCCAAATACCCTAAACAACTACCGTTGAACACTACCTTTGAACACTACCTTTGACTTTGAAGTAGTCAGAAGATTTATACATTGTTTATGACAATCAATCACCGCATTATGATTAACTAACCAATCCATTCCTAATACTACATCAAATTCTCCCAACTGAATTGGTATTAAATCTACATTAAAATTATGTCCTTTTATTACCACACTACAGTTCCTGTATATGGTTTTAATCGGAATCCTTTCATTATTAGCCATTTCTACATAGAATGGTTTGTCTAAATTTTCACAAGGTATATTCAAGTTTATAGAAAAAATTTTAGACACAAAAGAATATATAGCACCAGAATCGAATAACATATATGCATTTAAAGTGTTGATAGGGATGATACCTGTCACCACATCCTCTGAAGCAACAACATCCCTCACCAACATATTAAATGTTCTCGCGGTAGGTCAATTTTGAACCCCAACTGCAGCTACTGTTGATTGATTATTCTCTGGTATTCTAATCCCCTTTCCTCCTTGGTTCTTAGGTTTGGGACAATGCTTTGAAAAATGGTCCAACAAACCACAATTAAAACATTTGATTTTATTTAGAAGAGGACACTGTGGAGAAAAATGTCCCGACTGTCCACAATTAAAACATTTGTTATGAAAGCATTGTCCTTTATGTTTTTTTCCGCAAGTAGGACAAGGTTTAATGATTTTATTACTAAAATTATTATTAGTATTACCCATCTTTTTCCCCAGGTTGTTAGAAAAAGTATTATCCCATTTTCGTTTGTTATTAAACCCACCTGAACTGGGTTCTGTCCTAGGTTTTCCTTTTTCATTCTGACTTTTCTTATCCTGGTGAAACTTAGCAAGACTTTCGTTCTCACTTTTGGCTATAGTAGCTTTCTCCAATATTTCAGAGAAAGTATTTATTTGAAGTACTGACAACCTACTTCGAATTTGAGGTTTTAAACCTTCCTGAAACCTACGAGTCTTTCTAAGTTCGGTGGTTACTTGATGAGGAGCAAACCTTGATAGTTCATTAAACTTGGCTGTATACTGGGTTACAGTCAAGTCTCCTTGTTTTAAATCTAGAAATTTTATTTCCATTCGATCCTTCAGGGATTGGGAGTAATAGTTTTCAAAGAACAACTCTTTGAATCTATCCCAAGGAACAATTTCAGTTTCTACCCGACCTTTGGTTGATTCCCACCAATAATTAGCCTCACCTTTCAGGAAAAAGGTTGTAAAAGTTATCTTCTGATTATTACTGATATTAGTTACTAGGAAAAATTTCTCTATTTCAGAAATCCATATTTGTGCCTCAATAGGTTCTGATGTACCTTTGAATTCTGGTGGTCCAACTAATTTAAAATCTTTAAAGGATGTGTTTTGGTTTGTTGGTCTATTCATAGCTCCTAACATAAGTTCTACTAACTGCTGGGTAGAATTATCATCATTATTCATTTCTCTTTGGGGTCTTCTGGTTGGTGGCATGATTCTATAAAAAATAATAACAAAATTCACATAAGAATTTGAATAATACAAACATATTTGTTTATTTTATATATCACAACGGTCTTACACAACAACTTAGTAGTTAAACATATTATTATCTTACAGAACACCGGTTACAATACAAACTTTGAATGCTTCTTTATTTATACTAATATAAAGCATTCACCCATCTATACTACTCTCTAGAATTCATTGATATCATCAAAGGAATCCTGAATCATGTGACAAACCACAGATCGATCAATGATATAAGCAGTTTTCTTCTCCTCTACCGGATATCTAACTACCCGGCGCTGCAAATCATTAAAAGTATCTCGAACACCCAGAGATGTTTTAAGAAGTCTTGACTGAATTTCGTTCCTGCCCCTCTGAGCATGGTGCAGTTGTGCTTTTAGTCATTGACTATGTCCCCTCTCATGCTGTAGCATTCCCTCAGCTATATCAGCTCTAAACCTTATTTTATTATGCTCGTATTCTGTTGTCTTCAGCAGTGATGCCATTGCTTCAACATGCTCATCAATTCTAATTAATTATCCTGCCACTAGATCTTTCTCTTCCTCACCATCTAATAGTTATTGATCATGAAGCAATTCCTCATCTTCTGCATCACTGGTTATAAATGACTCAATTTGTGGTGGATTATTGGCTATTACAATTTCTTCAGCATTAGAGTTGGCCATCTATAAAAGAAAACTCCTTCAATACTTGTATAGAAATTTACACACAAAATCTTTTTAATGTTATATTTTATATGTACTTTAAAATTTCTACGGACTCGAAGATTATATACAAAGATTTCTCTTCCTTATATCTATAGCCTTGAGCTCTGATACCAAAATTGTAACGCCCCCGTATCTATACACCCACGGTATCCGATATGGTGCTTACTAAGAATCAATATATAATGCTTTTTAATATATACACCCATGGTATATGATTACAAGATTACATTAAATAGGGGGACTATCAGATATAATTCCCATATATCCCAAATTCACAGTATCCCATAACAGATGTCAATTCTCAAGAGAACTATTACTGTGTTTGGATACCCTCACTTGGATATATGAACTGTATCTGTGACTAGAGTCTATCTATCAAAAATATAGAGTACCAGTAATAACATGAACAATCCATATTACAAATACCATCACCTAGATGTATAGTCTATGCCAAGCGAATTTATACTATCGTATCGATAATAACTATCTATCTAAAATCCAGAGTATTAATAACAACATGAACAGTCCATGCTATTAATACCCACACTCAGATAAATAGTTCCTAAGGATCTCAACTATATTCGAAGAATTCTAACATTACATCTATATATGTAAGAAAACACGGTTGCGGAAATAAAATATGTTATACATATATATATCATAATATTAAGATTCGATTACATGATTCTCATAACGAGTTTCTTATTACAAAGTATTCAAATAGACAAGAATATAATCTAATCTAAACAGGGACGCTTCCCTTTATCTAGTCAGATGTTCCAAGGTTACCATCTAAAACTTCAAAGGGAATAATTTGCAAGGGTGAGCTATGACATGCTCAACAAGTTTTGTATTTATAACAATATATGATTTGAAAAAAACTACAACAATTCAAATTTTAACTGATAGTTGTAACCATTTCCACTATGGATTTATATTTCTGTCAGTCACACAGACTTAGAAATTTTATTCAAATATGAGATAGGAGATCAGCCTATTCAACATCCTAGGAGTATGCATCTCATCCTACCAGTGCTCAAACGCACCTAACATTAATGTAATATATTATCAACCAAAGATCCCATACAGGATACCCAACTTCAGAATAGGATGTCTTACCAAAAAATTTGTTTCGATACAACAATTTAAGCTTAACAATCAATATGAATAAACAAGTCATTTCTCAGTTATGCTGAAGCTATAGTAATAACCTTACAATAAGAGGTACTTCAAATGTAGGTGTAGTATATTATATCAACAGCATATCAAGATAAAAATCTTGTTCAACGAGTAAATAGGTTTAAGAAATTTGCATAAGTAGTTTAAGGGTTAAGAAGAACTTGCTTGAGCGTAGATCAGTCAAGTTATGCTACTCAATTTGTTTAATAAATACCTACGATGTTTATATATAAAAATCCAACACGTTAGTATTGATAACAATACTCAAATATAAAATATATGTAAAATTGGGTTAGATTCCATAAGGTTTTGATGTACAAAGTCTTTATTTAAGTTGATAAATAGACTAGATCTTATTTATAACATTTTATTATATTTTTAGATAATTTATTTATCCTTTATAATAATAATTTTTAGAAGGTTTAGAATATTTTTAAAACATTTATTTATCCTTTAAAAGATTTTGAAATCATTTATTTCTATTTCTAAGTAATTAATATTTACTTAAAATTTTACAAAAACATTGTTTATTATTTTTAAATAATTTATAATCATTTATTATGAATTTTATATCATTAATATTATTTTCAATAATTATTTAGTATTTATAAATAATTATTCTAATTACTTTATTATTAAGTTAATTATTAATAATATCTAAATAAAATATAATATTTATTAAATTTACGTAAAAATATCAGAAATTAATTATATTTATTTTATATAATTTTTAAAACTATTTTTGTATTTACTCATATTTATTTATTAATTATTTCTCATTTTTTATAATTTATTTTTAGAAAACAATTTACATGCTGTCGCTAAAGCCCTTGGTGTGATGAATGTGTCGTTAGTAGGTGTTCTTGAGTTTACGAGCGGCACGATTCGCCATGGTCGAGTGACCAATTTGACCACGAATTATCTAGCTACTGGTTATAATTTTCGATTTGGTAAAGTATTGATGTTATAGTACTCTTACAGTAGTACAACATGAATCAAATTTCAGGCTTTAACCTATGTATAACAAAAAATTATAGAGGATCACAGTTACTGTCAGAGCTGTTTATGAGTTTCTGCGTAACACAGAACAGTGGTCATGGTCGGTCAACGATTTTATGGCTTGAATATCTTTGATTATGTGTATTAAATTTGTGTTGTGTTTGTTGTAACATGAAGTATATATGCCACGGTACATATATATAACACTAACATAAATAGAGCGTAAATCTAAAGTCTCTATTTATGTTGGTCAAAGTACAGCCAAACGCTGTTCTTCGTGTTCTTTAGTTTTCTGGGCAACCCAGAAAACTTGGTCAAGCTCGGTCAACGGATTTTGACCATTAATTCCAGTAATCCTATGAATTATTCATGCAATTAAAGATCATAGATATGTAACACATATATCAGGGTGTTGATTGAATACAAAACATTACAAAAACAACAAACAGAAAGCTATCAAAAAGGTTGGTCAAAGTAGCCAGTTCGACTATTCTTGAGTTTTCTGGGTAACCCAGAAAACTACAATCCGTGAACGGTCAACCCACTTTGACCAATCATAATTTGCAATCTATGGTTCTAATGAACCTATTTTCTCTTCTAGATTAAAGATCTACTAACAGACTACAAGTAACATACAAGTAAAAGACCTAAACATAAACACAATTGAATCTACAAGCCCTGACATTCGGCTGTCAGACTTAGTTTTCAAAATTTCCAAATTTCTAAAAACACTTAATTAAGGCATCTAGATGTTATGAAAACGTGTTCTACCAATATAACATACTTCCTAACATACTAATAGATATTTCTAAACATTTAAACAACAAAATTAACAAAGGATCAAATACCTAACTATGAACTAGGGTTTGTACCTTTTCTTGATTGATTTTCGATTCTAGCTTCTGATTTGGTTGTTGTTATCACCCAGGCTTGATTTGGTAAGTAAGTAAGTGTATATTGGCTTAGAAATTTTGTGAGTTTGCTTAGCCCTAAGGTTCATATTTATAGAATTCTTCAACTTGGTTTTTTGGTCATTTTTGAGCAACTTGCCTCCATAAGTATCTGATCTGATGACTATTGTCTTGGTTGGGAGTTACAAGCATGTCATGTGTAGCCTAGGGACTTGAATGATGACTCCTAACCTAATTGTGAGTTAGTTAGGTTTGTTTAGTAGCCTAATTATGCTTTAATCTTCACTAATCTTGATTAGGGTTTTGTTTCTAATGATTAGGATTGTTAAGTAATGTTAATTAGTACCTAATTGTAGTTTACTAACCATGATTAGGTGTTATGATAATCTAATTAGGGTTTAATTAGTTAATTAGGGTTTAGTTTACAAATTAGGGTTAGGGTTTTGCTAATTAGGGTTAGGGTTTGTTAATCTAGGGTTACTAACCTAGATTTCTTGTTAATTCTAACAAGCACGACAAAGCGTTTTGTCAGTGTAAGCACGACAAAGCAACTTATCAAAACAATTATACCGAAAAGTTCGATTTCGGAAGAAAAATTTTAAGCACGAGGTATCAAGCACGGCATTTTTTGGACAAAAATTTATTTGGTCAAATTTGTTTAAACAGAGTATATAGTAACACATAACACATTTAGAACGGGTAGATTTTATTGATATAACTAAATTTACATATACGAGTTTTATTAGGGTTTTGGGTTTTTACAGGTGTCTAGTATATAATTTCCACCCGTAGGATTCCTCATTTCACATATGGAGGATGGGAGCTCTATTTATGAGAGTGTGCTATCAGGAGCCTCACAGGAGAGATTCGTATACTGATATTACCTCATTTCATGCGTTATTGGCCAGTTTCATAGTCACCCGGTATTGATATCTCGTTGTTGAGTGTTGACGATTTTACATTATTAGAGGGTCCCTGCACTCAGGTGATATTCTAGCTTTGGTGGTCCCCTTGTACCATTCGAGCCCAGACCCGCACCACTCAGTTCATGGGGGATATGGTTCCGGGATCCGTGATGATAACAGATTGGCTAGCCTGTGTCTGAGATCTGACTCATTTGACACAAATTGATAGTTTGACCTAGCAGTTGGACCGGGCATATTTCTTTATCTGGCACTTGGGCAGAGATCCTTTAGAGGAAGATACTTTTGATCCTTCCAGCTCTGGCGCTGGCCCTTCAGGTGACTCACATGGCTTTGCCGGTGCAGATCCTCCCTTGTATAGGCCTGACATCCCTGTGGATAGAGATCCAGTGACTCAGGAGGAGTTACATCAGGTGGACATGATTGATGATGCTTGCATTGATACCATTGTCTTCTTCTGATGTATATTCTCGTTATCTCTTTGTATAGGCCTCTGTTAGACACTCGGTGGCTTTCCCCCATTCTCGCTATATCTTTTGATAGGTCTCTATTAGATGTAAGGCGCATGTGCTTAATTTCCCTGTATTTCTAGCTGTACAAAGATGTATTAGATGATGATATACTTTGGAATGTATGTACAGTTTTCCATTCCCTATATCATATTGCCATCTATTCTTTATCATACATGTATTATGTTATGTATATGTATGTATGTCCAGAGATATTCAGCATTGACCCCTGGATGGTCTTATGATACGGCCTACACAGATGTCTTCTTCGACAGTTAGCCGCATTGATCATACCCTACCAATATTGGTGGAATCCCATCTAAGATCGTGGTATGATAGTATGTCACCTTTAGACATTATGACTGTAGATCAGTTATTGCAGCATACTATGACTCTCCTGATGTTTCAGGTTCCCGTAGGCTTTATAGAAGGTATGTTGGAGCATTGGATACCGGAGAGGCAGGTTTTTCGAATTGGTATCCATGAGTTGACTGTTATCTTAGAGGAGTACACATGGTTGATGGCACTGCTATTGGACAGACCTTACGTGCGGATGGCCATCAGGGACATGAGCCGACAGTTTATGACCCTCACTGGGTTGAGGTGTGGAGTTGTGCAAGATGAGATCACATCCGGTCACGTTGTATCCCAGCATTTTCTAATTGACAGATTTGGCTATGAGGATAGTCATACACGGCACTCTGTGAAAGTATTATGCATACAAGCCAATCATGCATGATGATAAAGCATATATTGTGTAATCAATCTTATTTATTTATTAATAAAAGAATTATTTATTAAAGGCATTTATTATCTACATGGTGCTATTTTAATAATATGTGATAAACCCATAGTTTTAAGCAACGCTTTTAGAATAATGATGATGATCATTCTAATGAGATCTAAATTCTTAGAAAGCTTAAAACTAAAATAGTTCCCAATCATTGGGTTACTAAAATAGGGATTAGTGAATCCGGTTAGATTGGTACATACGTTGCTTGCTCATTGGATGAGGATGATTGATCTCATGATCATTTGTGTGGAGACACTAAAAAGCAAGTATGTAGGTGCTTATTAGAGAATAAGTTCATTTGAGCGTGACTCGCTAAGGAATTACCTAATGGAGTTTTACTTACTGTCGATAGGAATTCTGTAGTGATAGTAGTACAAATGATCTTAGACTTGAGATCATCATAGTATCTTATATATAATGAATTACACTTTGACTTATTCCTTAAGACTCTTAGAGTATATCAAAGGGTATGCTTGGGTGTAATAAGTTATATATGAAGATAATGAATGATCTATAAAGAATCTACCACTTCTAGTAAAAAGGAGATGTCTATGTGATTCGATAAATGACAACCCAGGAATCCTTGGCGAGGTGGAATGAAATTAGAAAGTAGTTTCTAATTTGCATTCATTAGGAGTTATTCATTTAGGAATCGAAATACATATAATTAAATAAAATAAGACTTGTGATAATTCCATGTCTTATATTTAATTGGGACATTGTATGGTGGAAGGATTGAATTGTGCGGTAACTATTTACTCAAAGGTTCTTTTATGATTAATGTTGAAATCTATATTATCCGGAAAGTCGTTGATCGCTAGGGAGGCTTATCCCTATCGTAGAATAAATATTATTTATTTAAATAAATTATTTGTTTAATTTATTTATTTAAATGAGATTAGAATTGTTCTAATTGATTTATTCAACCTAGGTTTAATATGGAGAACCTAAAAGGGTCACCACCATAAAGGAAGAATAATTATTTAAGAAGTTAATGGCATAATTGTAATAATATGTTAAGTATATTTAATTTAATCTATGGTGATAGAATAAATTAAATAGCTTAATATTTATTATTTAATATTTTAGAAATATTAAATATAAATTAATAAGAGAGTCTTATTAATATTATTACAATTATTATTATTTTAATTTCTAAAAGGTTTAGGAATTAATTTAATATAAGTACTCTAATTTATTCCTAATTGAATTAGGAAGGAAAATTAGTTAAAGAAGTTTAATTAATTACCCCTAATAGGATTAGGAGCCCATTTAATTAAAAGAGTTTAATTAAATAAATAATACCTTATTTTAATTAAAATAGGTTACATGATATCTTTATAAGAGAGTCTTATATCGGATATCTAATATACGTAATTCCTAGAGTTGGAGAGTACACCCCTTTTCTCTTATACGGATAGGAAAAACTAGGGTTTGAGCTTGACATCCCTTCTTCTTGATAATTATTCTTCTTTGGTGGATCACCTATAGAGGCCATACATTTGGGTGGCTTACATTGATCAAAGGAAGGAATCTACCAGGAGATTGAGGAGATCACTTGAGAAGTGGGAGGTGAACTCGTGCCTGAGGAAGCTCGTTTCTACAAGGGTATGATTTCATAATTTCTTATTCTTCGTTTAATTAATAATATGCATAAAGGATGATCCGGGTATATGGTTTGTAATTTTTTTTTAAACTCTGATTTTACACGTTTCCGCACTTTTTATGCAATTTGATTGCGCACATGAATATTACAAACCTAACAGTGGTATCATGAGCCAAACTTTATGCGAATTATTAATTTTTTGATTCCATGTATGTATGGGTATGAATTTAGAATTATTTATTGGGCATATTTTGTTGTATAAAATTATTATTTTATGAAAAAAAATAATAATAATTTCTTAGAAAACATTTTTTTTTCGAATCCCATGATTGTTTTTTTTTTGGTCAAGTGGTTGATTTTACAAGGCGGTTTATCATTCATCCTTCACACATGATAGCGTGAGTTATCAAATCAAAAAAAAAAAAATGACGGAAGAGGAGTTAAAGTGTGGTCATTTCTTTGTTATATCATATAAATATGGTAATCATTTTTTTTGAATGGCATGATTACCGTACGTTTTATATAAATATAATATATATAATATATATATATAACATGCTGGTCCACGTGTTTTTTTTTGTCCGAGGATATTAAAGCGATTAAAAGCCATTTTGTAAGAGTAGGACTTTTATATATATATATATATATATATATATATATAATTATATATATATATATATATATATATATTAATTTTATAATTTTATAATTAAAATAAAAGAGTTTATTTTAATCTTGAAATTGGATTTCATGCTGACATAAAATTGCCCATTAAATAATACTATATATATATGGAATGATTTAATTTATTGATACATATGATGATATGTATGATAATAAATGGGATTGATTATGATGATTGACCGATATGATTGGATTTATTTTAGTTGGATGTTTGAATGAATGGGTTTTATTAAAATGGGATTTCTGCGTACCTCGTCTTTTTTGGTTTTCTTCTTGATGTAAATTCTATCTCTCTCTATGTACTTCCCCTCGATCACGATCAAGGTTTCTATTTAAATTAAATAGTTTAATGTAATAGGATTAGTTAGAATTTTTTTGAAGAACAGGAGATCAAGGAGCGCTTGAAGACCCGTTTGTAATGGAGCCTGGGTTTAAATGTAATAGTTATATTTAAATGTTTATTCTTTGCACCCTAGGGTTTGACCTTTTGGTTCACTTGGTGGCTCTAGTGAACCAAACTAGAATAAAAGTCCATAATCAATCCGGGTAGAATATAGTATTCTATATGTGCATGCTAGTATTATATATATTATATATTATGCAAACATGCTCAGCATGTTTAATAATATGACGTAGTATTTTATATATATATTTGCATGCGCGCTAAACAAGATGAGACAAATAATATCAAATCCCTCAAAGTTTTTATATATTAAGTCTTAAGCGTTCAAAGATATTTAGAATATCGAACGTCGCCTTCTAGCATGATAAAATTAATAGAGTATTAAATATTTAATATGAGTTTGTTGTGTCACCACAAGGCAAGTATTAAGTATTTAAGATGTTAATTTATCACATTTGATGCTTATAAAGAAAATTGAACAATATTGTTTTGTTGTGTCACCACAAGAGGCGATATTTTTCTTTTTGAATATATGGAAGTGCTAGGTGAGACTTAACTTAGATAATTTTGATTCGGATGTGCCACCACTTGATCAAAATAATCCAAGAGGCAAAACATAAGGAGTTACATGTTGATGTAATGACAAGGAGTTGTCTACCTATTTATTTATATATAGTTTGTTGTGTCACCACAAGGCTATATATAATTGAAATGGGATCCTTATTCTCACTAGCAGCAAAAACTTTAATTAGATTTTTTGCCGAACTATATAAATGAGGTAATATAGTTTGAAGAAAATAGTGGGAGATACCAATATAAAATAAGACCTAATTTATTTTGGTAATTAATTAAATGAATGTTTGCTAAAATATTGTCTTTTTACATGCGAGAATTTTGAAAATGTCACATTCACTAATATCACTGCGAAGCATACTTGATCTTAACAAACTGATTTGGACCGAACTACTGAATTTGGTTAAGGAATCGAGAATTGTTTCTCCTTCTTTGAAAAGATTTCTTATGTCCTAAATTGCGCCGCATACTGCAAAAAGTTGCGAGAGGCGACCTACGAGGAAGAGATTGCTACTTTTAAGCGGTGGCGAGATGATGCATCTCGTGGCTCGATGCATCATGCTCGCATCCATGAGTAATGAGCTTTGGCGTCAACATGAAAACATGGATGCTCTCTTATGCTCTTGCACCTTGGAGAGTTGTATGGTGAGCAAAGTAGGACCGCTAGATATGAAATATCTAAGGAGCTCTTAGATCTCGGATGACGAGGGCACTACCATTGAGACTCATGTCCTAAAGATGATCAATCGATTGAAGCGTCTTGGGCGACTTGGGTTCGTCATGGATGGGGAGTTGAGTCAAGATTTAGTCTTGCGATCACTCCGGACACCTTCTCACAATTTGTTGTGAATTTTCACATGAATAAGTTGGATGTCGACTTGCACGAATTACTTAACATGTTGAAAGCTGCTGAAGGTCACTTCCCATCCAAGAAGAACCATGTCTTCTTGGTGGATGATTCTTCCAAGAAAAGGAAGAGGCCCAAGGTATCTTACGAAAGAAGAAATCAAGAAGGCTAAGAGGAAAAGCGAAAGTGAAGGATCAAAGAAACACGATCCAACTAGCAAAGGAATTTGCTTCCATTGCTGATAAGCCGGTCCTTTGGAAGAGGAACTGCAAGGATTATCTCATGAGAACAAAAGCGGAAGAAGCTTGGAGAAGCTTGAATCCTAATCAAGGTTTGTTTATGATTGAAATTAATTTTTACGAAAGTCGATCTTCTACTTGGGTATTGGATCTGGGATGTGGTTCTCACATATGTAATAATATCGAGGGGGTAGTCGGAAGTAGAAAGATGAGCAAGGATGAGGTAGATCCCTACGAGTGGGAAATGGAGCAAAGTTCTTTGCATTAGGCATTTGTAGGGACTTATTGTTTAAGACCGCCTACTGGGCAAGTTCATTAATTTAAATAATTGTTATTTTGTTCCAAATATCATTAGAAACATTATTTCTATCTCGTATTGGATATGGATGGTTTTAATATT
Source organism: Panax quinquefolius (assembly GCA_020205615.1). Lineage (NCBI taxonomy): Eukaryota > Viridiplantae > Streptophyta > Magnoliopsida > Apiales > Araliaceae > Panax > Panax quinquefolius. The sequence goes on from JAINUW010000573.1 coordinate 495,921, forward strand.
ATAATAAAGAACAACGGTTGTTCTATTTATAATGATAATGTTTTATATGGTGTTGGTAATTTACTGAAATGGACTTTACATACTTGACTTGCATGAAAATATATTTCAAATTGAACAAACTAAGAAAAGGAAAAGAGATGATGTTAATTGTACCTTCATGTGGTACTTTGTAGACTCGGTCGTATTAATGAAACAAGATTATCCAAGTTGTATAAAGATGGGCTCTAGAGCTATCGATTATGAATCATATCCAACTGTGAATCTTGTCTCATGGGTAATGACTAAATCTCCTTTTAGTGGAAAAGGAGAAAGAGATTCTGAGTTGTTAGCGTTGGTACACACGGATGTATGTGGACTATGACATCGAACCGCATACGAGGAGGGTATTCTTATTTTATTACATTCACGACGACCACTCAAGATTTGGATATGTGTATTTAATGAAATACAAATCTGAATCATTTGAAAAGTTCAAAGAGTTTGAAGTGAAGTTGAGAAGCAAGCTGGTAAGAGTATTAAGATTCTTGATCGATCGATCGAGGAGGAGAATACTTAAGTGGTGAGTTTCTCAATTGTCTCAAAGAAAATGGTATAATCTCACAATGGACTCCACTAGGGACGCCCACGGATGAATGGTGTATCTCGAAAGGAGAAATCGAACATTATTGGACATGGTTCGATCTATGATGAGCTTCTACCGACCTTCCGGCTTTTCATACGGGGATATGCCTAGAATCAATCACGCATACCTACTTAACAAGGTACCTACAAAATCCGTCCCCAAGACCCCATATGAGTTATGGACAGGGAGGAAACCAAATCTTAAGCATGTTAAGACTTGGGGTTGTCCAGCTTATGTCAAAAAATTTGAAAACGATAAGCTACAGACTAGATCTGACAAATGTAGATTTGTGGAATATCCTAAAGAAACATCGGGATATTATTTCTATCATCCAACTGATCAAAAGGTGTTTGTTGCGAAACATGCTGCCTTCTTGGAAAAGGAGTTTATCCTTGAAGGGGTCAGTGGGAGTAAGATATATCTTGAAGAGGTTCAAGAACCACAAAATGCTACAGATCAAAGTGAGGTACCTAACCAAGTAGAGATTCCTACATACCACACCCTATTCAGTAAATCGGAAGAGTACCAAAGATACAGAGCGGTATGGACTTGTCATAGAAGATGACAATGAGGTACGCATCATAAATGATGATGATCCATTGAATTACTTAATGGCTATGAGTAGTAAAGACTCAGAGAAATGGCAAGAAGCCATGAAATCCGAGATGGACTCCATGTATGAGAACCAAGTATGGACTTTGGTCTCACCACCGAAGGCTTTAAGCCTATTGGGTGTAAATGGGTCTTTAAAAGAAAATGGAGCGAGGCGGCAAGGTAGAGAGACCTAAAAAGCCCATTTGGTTGGAAAAGGTTTCAAACAAAGACAAGGAGTTGACTATGGTGAAACCTTCTCACCGATAGCAATGCTCAAGTCCATTCGGATTTTGCTTGCGATTGCGACTTACCATGATGACGAAATCTGGCGGATGGACGTGAAAGCGGCCTTCCTCAATGGGAAACTTGAGGAGGATGTGTATATGACACAACCGGAGGATTTGTTTCAAAGGTTGGAACAAATCAAGTCTGTCAAGCTTCTGACGATCCATTTATGGATTAAAGCAAGCTTCTCGTAGGTGGAACATCCGTTTTGATGAGACAATCAAAAGTTTGATTTTATCAAAATGAGGATGAACCATGTGTGTATAAGAAGGTTAGTGGGGGCGCTATTTCATTCCTTGTATTATATGTTGATGATATATTGCGATAGGGAATGATATTCTATCTTTGCAAACAATTAAAATACGGTTATCTAAACACTTCTCCATGAAGGACTTGGGAGAAGTATCCTATATTTTGGGGATAAAGATCTATAGAGATAGATCTAATAGGATGCTTAGCTTGTCCAAGGAACGTACATTGACTTGATGCTAAAAAGGTTTAGCATGGAAGATTCAAAAGAGGTCTCATGCCGATGAGCCATGGAATACATCTCTCAAAAAACAAGCCCCAAAGACACACGAGGAGAGAAAGCCGTATGAGTAAGATTCCTTATGCTTCAAACAATAGGATCTATCATATGCGGTATGATATGTACTAGACGGATGTCGCTCATGCACTTAGTGTAACAAGCGGATATCATCGAATCCGGGAGAAGAAGAACAACTTTGGAAGGCGGTGAAAAATGTCCTAAAGTACTTAAGAAGAACTAAGGATGTATTTCTTGTCTACGGTGGAGTGCGAATTAAAACTAGAGGGCTTCACGGACTCAAGTTTTCAAAGCAGAACAAGATGATGATGAAATCCGTTTGGGGTATGTGTTTTACTTTAAGCGGTGGTACGGTGAGTTGGAAAAGTTCCAAGCGAGCAAATAATTCGATTTGATTCGATGTGATGAGTACATAGGCGCAAGTGAAGGCTGCAAAGGTATTTGTTTGGATGAAGAAGTTCATTACCGAACTTGGTGTGGTTCCTAGCATTAAAGGACCGGTGCCTTTATTACGTGACAACACTTTGGAGGCATTGCAGCAAGCTAAGGAACTCAGTCTCATCGAAATCAAACACGTGTTGCGGCGATTTCATTTGATCGGAGAGATCATTGAAAGAGAGAGCGTCACCACGAGGCGTGTGGACTCTCAAGACAATATTGCGAGATCCATTTACTAAAGCATTAACACAACGTTAGTTTGATCGTCACTTAGAGAAGATGGGTATGAGATACCACGGCGATTGGCTTTAGTGCAAGTGGGAGATTGAAAGTATTATGCATACAAGCCGATCATGTATGATGATAAAGCATATATTGTGTAATCAATCTTATTTATTTATTAAGAAAAGAATTATTTATTAAAGGCATTTATTATCTACATGGTGTCTTTGTTTTAATAATATGTGATAAACCCATAGTTTTAAGCAACGCTTTTAGAATAATGATGATGATCATTCTAATGAGATCTAAATTCTTAGAAAGCTTAAAACTAAAATAGTTCCCAATCATTGGGTTACTAAATTGGGGATTAGTGAATCCGGTTAGATTGGTACATCGTTGCTTGCTCGTTGGAAGAGGATGATTGATCTCATGATCATTTGTGTGGAGACACTAAAGCAAGTATGTAGGTGCTTATTAGAGAATAAGTTCCTTTGAGCGTGACTCGCTAAGGAATACCTAATGGAGTTTTACTTACTGTCGATAGGAATTCTGTAGTGATAGTAGTACAAATGATCCTTAGACTTGAGATCATCATAGTATCTTATATATAATGAATTACACTTTGACTTATTCCTTAAGACTCTTAGAGTATATCAAAGGGTATGCTTGGGTGTAATAAGTTATATATGAAGATAATGAATGATCTATAAAGAATCTACCACTTCTAGTAAAAAGAGAGATGTCTATGTGATTCGATAAATGACAACCCAGGGAATCCTTGGCGAGGTGGAATGAAATTAGAAAGTAGTTTCTAATTTGCATTCATTAGGAGTTATTCATTTAGGAATCGAAATACATATAATTAAATAAAATAAGACTTGCATGGTAATTCCATGTCTTATATTTAATTGGGACATTGTATGGTGGAAGGATTGAATTGCACGGTAACTATTTACTCAAAGGTTCTTTTATGATTAATGTTGAAATCTATATTATATACGGAAAGTCGTTGATCATTAGGGAGGCTTATCCTATCGTAGAATAAATATTATTTATTTAAATAAATTATTTGTTTAATTTATTTATTTAAATGAGATTAGAATTGTTCTAATTGATTTATTCTATTAGGTTTAATATGGAGAACCTAAAGGGTCACACCATAAAAGGAAGAATAATTATTTAAGAAGTTAATGGCATAATTGTAATAATATGTTAAGTATATTTAATTTAATCTATGGTGATAGAATAAATTAAATAGCTTAATATTTATTATTTAATATTTTAGAAATATTAAATATAAATTAATAAGAGGAGTCTTATTAATATTATTACAATTATTATTATTTTAATTTCTAAAAAGGTTTAGGAATTAATTTAATATAAGTACTCTCATTTATTCCTAATTGGATTAGGAAGGAAAATTAGTTAAAGGAGTTTAATTAATTACCCCTAATAGGATTAGGAGCCCATTTAATTAAAAGAGTTTAATTAAATAAATAATACCTTATTTTAATTAAAATAGGGTTACATGATATCTTTATAAGAGAGTCTTATATCGGATATCTAATATCGTAATTTCTAGAGTTGGAGAATCGCCCTTTTCTTATCTGAGATAGGAAAACTAGGGTTTGAGCCAACATCCCTTCTTCTTGATAATTATTCTTCTTTGGTGGATCACTATAGAGGCCATACATTTGGGTGGCTTACATTGATCAAAGGAAGGAATCTACCCAGGAGATTGAGGAGATCACGGAGAAGTAGGAGGTGAACTTCATGCACTGAGGAAGCTCGTTTCTACAAGGGTATGATTTCATAATTTCTTATTCTTCGTTTAATTAATAATATGCATAAAGGATGATCCGGGTATATGGTTTGTAATTTTTTTTTAAACTCTGATTTTACACGTTTCCGCACTTTTTATGCAATTTGATTGCGCACATGAATATTACAAACCTAACACTCTGGGGATTTCACCATGCCGGAGGATCATTGGCACTCGACTAGAGTAGATGTCTTGCTACTGTGCATATTGTCGTATGTATACACGCCATGGTATATGGATGAGCTAGATATTGGCATCATTATGGCAGTGAGAGCTCTCAGGGAGGGTCACACCATTGTACCGATGATCATAGTAGAGACGCTGAGGTTGGCCACATATTGCAGCACTTACCCTGCAGGGGTATTTAGAGGTAGCTCGGTCATGTTGTATGTGTAGTTTATGTCACACGTGAGACCGATAGGCACTTTCAGATGGCACGGGTATTATTTCACCCATGAGATAGCTATGTCATACTCTCTCCAGCCTGCGGAGTGTACAGATACTACATGTTGGTCTTTTTTCCTAGCAGGGATCGGAGATCCATTTAATATATTTCCGTTTACAGGGCTCAGCTCACCCTACAGCTTCATCACTCATTCTCCATACATGGATTATCTCCCTCCAGCTGGTTTGAGGGGCATGACTACTTATCACCCACTGACCGTGATTTGTCAGTTTGACCAGTTCTAGGACTTCCATCCTTTTGAGGGGGCATTGAGTCAGCACTTAGCTTCTTGCCAATTATCACCAAAGGATAGATCAAGGTTATACGTATTAGGATCAGCGTGAGCTAGCTGTATTTTTCGTTAGCCACCCGGGTTGTTCTGTAGATTATTCCGCATGGATAGAGACAGAGACGGCATTAATTGTGGCAATATCCGCAGTGCATTTGATTGATTCCGACAATGGGGAGCCTATGGAGGAGACATATATTCCCACCGATGAGGATTTGACCACTAGGTTGCCAGCAGTTGTGATGGATTCTCCTAGTATAATTGCTACTATGACTAAACATTTGGCACAATATTTAGATTAGAGTCTACATCTGATGACCTTTGAGAGAAATCAAGCTAGGGCCTTGATGTTAACAGCTCTTGATGGGAGAGACGCCTCTCTATTGGAGAGAGATGAGGCCTGATCAGCTAGAGATGCATTGATTGTAGAGCGGGATATTTCCCTATCTGCTCGGGATGTGGCCGTCACAGATAGTGCTTCATTAAGATCCCTTATGACTGGCATCCTTGCCGATATGAGTGCATACATTGATGAGCATCATGCCACCATGCTGTTGGCCTCAGATCTGCTAGCTTGTTTAGATACCATTGGGCAGGCGCTTGCTGCGTTACCTCCTTCTTCGGAGAGAGATGCTATGTTAGATCTGATAGTCAGCATATATACAGATCCGTAGATAGACTTGTATTTTTTTGCACAGAATAGCTTAGCAATTTTGTCATGTACATCATATATGTATATATCAAATAACATTATATATGGCAGGGAAAATATATTTTTATTCACTTCCCTTTTAGTTGTGCCTTGATACTTGCTTGATATTTGCCTGTTTCTTCAGGGCTTGTGAACTTGATGTATTCTGAACTCATCCTTGATGTGTGGACATTGAGACGTCGTAGGATCTTTTAGAATGAATCGTTGATCTGTGTGTATCCCTACCCTCTTCGGTGTCTTGGGACTGGTTTCTGTATGGAAATGTGTAGAGGAGTATGACTTTTCCTCTCTGAGATTCACTGAACCATAGATGGTCGCCAGTACTCATATTTAAGAGGAGGCCAGTTAGTTCCATCTCTTATGGATTGGTGTTGCTCTTCCAGTAATCAACCGCAGCTTAGATGGTCGCCGAATCTCCCATTTAGGGGGAGGTCAGGTAGTTCCATCCCATTGGTCTAAAGCCGATGAAATGTGGTGGATTGAATTTTGATCCCAGTACCAGATGACAAGTCTTTTTATTTTGGTAGGGGGTTAGACCGAACCATGTATGACTGCCTATGTACTCCTATTGAAGAGGATATATACAGATCCGTAGATAGACTTGTATTTTTCTGCACAGAATAGCTTAGCAATTTTGTCATGTACATCATATATGTATATATCAAATACCATTATATATGGCAGGGAAAATATATTTTTATTCACTTCCCTTTTAGTTGTGCCTTGATACTTGCTTGATATTTGCCTGTTTCTTCAGGGCTTGTGAACTTGATGTATTCTGAACTCATCCTTGATGTGTGGACATTGAGACGTCGTAGGATCTTTTAGAATGGATCGTTGATCTGTGTGTATCCCTACCCTTTTCGGTGTCTTGGGACTGGTTTCTGTATGGAAATGTGTAGAGGAGTATGACTTTTCCTCTCTGAGATTCACTGAACCATAGATGGTCGCCAGTACTCATATTTAAGAGGAGGCCAGTTAGTTCCATCTCTTATGGATTGGTGTTGCTCTTCCAGTAATCAACCGCAGCTTAGATGGTCGCCGAATCTCCCATTTAGGGGGAGGTCAGGTAGTTCCATCCCATTGGTCTAAAGCCGATGAAATGTGGTGGATTGAAGTTTGATCCCAGTACCAGATGACAAGTTTTTTTATTTTGGTAGGGAGTTAGACCGAACCATGTATGACTGCCTATGTACTCCTATTGAAGAGGAGATCAGGTCTGCGTAGTTCGAACCTGGTGTAAGAGTTTCAACGCTAAATGTAAATGGGTGTAGGAATGTTTTTGTTGTTTTTGTTTATGTAGAGAAATTGCAGAAATGTTTTTGTTGTTTTTGTTTTTTTATTACGACCGGGCCATATAGAAATTGGTTGCCTACGTACTCCCGGGTATCAGGGAGATTAGGTAGACATAGTTCGCCCCTCAGGACGATTTGCAGCCGATGAAAAGTTTGATACTATGTGCAGGCTAAACTACGGGGGAAAGAAAGTTTGATCCCATGTTTGGTATAAACTGTTGGTGTGAAAAAGTTTGATCCTATGTTTAGGACAAACTGCAAGTGTAAAAAAGTTTGATCCTATGTTCAGGACAAACTGCAGGTGTGAAAGGTTCAATCCATGTTGGCATAACCGAAATTGTATGAAAGGTTTGAAATGAAGTGAAACCAGGCTGCTGGCTTGAAGAGTATGTTTCCCTGATGGGGCAGAAAAGTATGAAGAAGATTTTTTATCTAAGAAAGTGTAACGACCCCAAAATAGGTCCATTCCATCCAACCCATTCTGAGTCGCCAAATATATGGTACGGAAAATAACTACAAATTTATTACAACAATTGTCGTGCAAAATACAACAACACATATGCTATGAGTTTGGATACAAATATATACCAACTGTAGCACGTCACAATGACACCTTACATAAAGGTATAGTCAAAAACTGTTTTAGAAATTAGAATCTTTGGGAAGTGCTCAAGGAAACCTTCATACATAGGAGGCCATGCTTTTAGGTTATGGTAGATATCATATGGCCACGAAATTATCCTTGGTTGACCCAATAAACTCAAGAAAAAATGAGAAGATTACTATCATATTCTTCCCAATGGTGAGTCTTCTCTTGACATATCATTATCTCACTTTGTCTCTAATTGGGTATTATACTCCAAACAAACACCAAGATTATATAGGTAGTGCTTGTAAATATACTCAAAGCAAGTGGATGAGCACAACCATGTCTTATGATAACACGAGTTTGTATGTCATTAGACATCTTGTATGATAGTGACAAAACACCCTTCCAAAGTTGGGTTCGCCTCACCCTATTTAATTCACCAAAAATAACTATTAAATGATGTATAAAATACTGACACACTAAAGTCCTCAATAAAATTATTTCCATACTCTTTAGGGAGAACCTCAACAACTATAGACCACCGTTATATTCCCTTGTTATCCCCGCTCAACCCAGCTACACTTTTATTACCTGAAAGGAATTGTGAAACAAAAGGGTGAGCACAACTAGCTCGATAAAGAATATTATGACTAAAGATAAATAAATTATCAATAGTCTTTCATCAGTAATAAATCGTAGATTTAGAACATATGGTAGATGATAAAACTTTTCAACCATAGTTGCGGTTGAACGAAGCAATCCATTAAAAGAGTCAAATAGACTATAAAGTCTATTGTCTTCTCCACGTTAAAAGTCCACCAACAATATTTTATCCCTGTAACATCAATCAACAGTTCCTTTCCACAATCATATGAATAACTCATAATCATAATTGTGATTCTAAATTCCTCTTCTCATCCAGGACGAAGATAATTTTCATCACCTGTCTTTACCTGAAACATCAAATATCATGGTTATACCAAATCACAGTTCTTGTTCATAATCATACTAATAAATTCATCTTTGCACCACGGGCCAAAGATATTCATCAACAATTCATCTTTACACTACAAAGCAAAGATATTCAACAACAAGTCATCTTTGCATTACGAGCCAAAGATATTCATCAATAATTCATCTTTTGCACTACAAAGCTAAAGATATTCAACAACAGTCATCTTTGCATTACGAGCAAAAGATATTCATCAATAATTCTTCTTTTACTTTCTGAAAGCTAAAATATTCATCAACAAGTCATCTTTGCACTCTGAGCCAAAGATATTCATATATCAAAGAAATACATAATCATTTCGAAGTTATATAATAATAATTATAACCATGTTGATCAATTCACCTTTGCGGTTAAGCTAAAAATATTCAATTGTAAATTAAATGGTCATGATCATACCGGTCAACAATTCAACTTTTCCACCTCTTCGCCAAAGAGAACCTATAGTCATGATCATACCAATAATCTACCCATCTTTACACTCAAGTCAAAGAGAAATATTATCATTAGGGTTATAAGAATGTTATATAAAAACAATATAATCAAAACATGGTTTTAATTTCAAGAGTAAGATTCATAAATCAACGATAATTTGTGGGAGAAGAAACCAATTTGTCGTGAATAGTACCGTGATTCGTATATATAGTACCGTATACATGCATAGTAACCTCGACACAAAAAAGATAAAGTTTCATAATAAAATTCATATCCATATTTATAACACCTTAATCCAATTGTTATAAATCACTTAGAAATCTCATAATCTAATATTATTAATATTACAATAATATTTTAATCATTTCTAAAACTTATAAACAATTTAATTAAATTGTTTACACTTTACTAATTAATGCATTTAATCATCATAAAATGCCAAACTCATAAGATTTCATCACCGATAACCAAAACCCTCATTAAAAATCTGCATATACCTCATATATGATTCTCAAGCCATAAAATCATATTTTCCAATTTTCTTACTTCACATAACATATTTAATTCATTTACTCATAACTAGAATATTTTCATGAAAAATACCAAATCGGTTCCAAAATATTTCTTTTCTGGGATTTAGCATAACATAGTCACATATTGAACATATATTTTTTCAAATTTTAAAATTCATTTACTATTTTCATATGACCAAAACCAAGAATATTTAAACATTTATCATAAATTATACTTTTATCCAACAATTCTGAAATTTACACGGTATACTGATATTATATAGATGTACTTCCAATAAAAATTTCATCAATTTTGGAGTTAATCACAAGGAGTTATAAACAGGTACTTTTAAAATAGTCTTTTCTCATAAAATCCATAACTCCTAATCTATACATCCAAAAATTGCCATTTTTGGACACAATCTACAAAACTCATCAAAATATCATTACAAATTTTTCCAGAATTTTTGAAGGTTCGGAAAAATACAAAACTGAAAAACATAATCACCCTTAAAAATCCCTTACTATCCCTTACCTCAAAAAGAGCAAAGACTTACATTGGAATAACTTATTTGAACAAACTTGCACAGTATAGCAATACTCAAAGTATATTCAAAATACTTACAAGAATACGCTCGATAATATAGAGAGAGAAAACTTCAGTTTCTGGTGTGATTTTCAATTCTAACCTAAGCACCCTATTTATAGGAAAATACTTAGAACACCAAAGCATAAAATTTAATAAAATATTAATATATATTATTTTTATTCCAAAGCACACTTATTTTGCTTCAAAACCTCAGCCACCAAAAAGCCCACCTCACAAGACTTGCACAAAAAACGTTTTGTTATTTAAATTATTTTAAACTTCCAAAATCAATTATTTGAGCTTTGGAACTTCAATAATTTATAATAAATAGCCCTTTTATCAAAAAATTCGAATCTCATGAATTTTTATAGGAAATTCAATTCTCTACAACTTTGCGTAGAAGAAATTTTTCCAAATTCCAAAGCAGAAATTGGCCGAAATCCACAAGCAGACGATTTTACTGATACTATAATCAAATTTCAATCAAGAAATGGGGTCCACCGACATGTTTAACATGTTTTAAATATTTATTATAACAAAAATATTCTTCCTCCTCATATACTCATATATTCCACATTCATTTGTAAAAATATCACCATTATTATATTATTAAAATAATATATTTAAATGAATTATTTTATCGGAAAAAAAGATAAAATATTAATTTTCAACAATTGTCACTTTAAAATTTTCTCCATCTATATCCACATAAAATAAATATTTTTCTCATCATAAAAATCAATAATTAATTATTCACAAATAATATTACATAATCACAATATTAACAACCAAGTAGTTCCTGTGAAAGAGGGGCTTTCAATAAGAATTTCTCTCTTCTTGGGCCAAGTAATTAGGTGACCAAATTTGTTAGGTTTGTAATATTCATAACTTATAATCAAATTGCATAAAAGTGCGAAAAGCGTGTAAAAATCAGAGTTTAAAAAATTTACAAACCATATACCCGGATCACCCTTTATGCACAATTATTAATTAAACGAAAAGATAAAGAATAAAATCATACCCTTGAAGATCGAGCTTCCTCAGGTACAAGTTCACCTTCAATCCTTTTCGCGTTCAACTTGAATCCTCCGGGGTTTTGTTCCTTCCTTTGATCAACGTTAGCCACCCAAATGTTTGGCCTCTAGAGGTGATCCACCAAGGAAGAAGAAAATTCAAGAAGAAGGGGTATTGGCTCAAACCCTAGTTTTCTATCTCTATAGAAAAGGGTACTCTCCAACAAATTGGAATTATGTCGTTGTAAAAGTCAACAACCCCCAACACCCATAATAAGACTCCTCTTATTAATAGATGTGGGCAACCCACCTTAACAATTAAGGAAATTTGGTTTTATTTAATTAATTAAATTCTTTTAATTAATTAAGCTCCCTAATCTTATTAGTGATAATTAATTAAACTCCTTTAACTAATTTTCCTTCCTAATCCAATTAGGAATTAATGAGAGTACTTATATTAAATTAATTCCTAAACTCTTTTAGAAATTAAAATAATAATAATTGTAATAATATTAATAAGACTCCTCTTATTAATTTATATTTAATATTTCTAAAATATTAAATAATAAATATTAAGCTATTTAATTTATTCTATCACCATAGATTAAATTAAATATACTTAACATATTATTACGATTATGCTATTAACTTCTTAAATAATTATTCTTCCTTTTATGGTGTGACTCTTTAGGTTCTCCATATTAAACCAGGTTGTGAATAAATCAATTAGAACAATTCTAATCTTATTTAAATAAATAAATTAAACAATTAATTTATTTAAATAAATAATATTTATTCTACAATAGGGATAAGCCTCCCTAGCGATCAACGACTTTCCGGATAATATAGATTTCAACATTAATCATTAAAGAACCTTTGAGTAAATAGTTACCATACTAATTCAATCCTTCCACCATACAATGTCCCAATTAAATATAAGACATGGAATTTCTTGTCAAGTCTTATTTTATTTAATTATATGTATTTCGATCCTTAAATGCACAACTCCAAATAATGCAAATTAGAAACTCCTTTCTAATTTCATTACATCTTCGCCAATGACTCTTTGGGTTGTCATTTATCGAATCACATAGGACATTTCTCTTCTTTTATTAGAAGTGGTAGATTCTTTATTGATCATACATTATCTCCATGTACAACTTATTATACCCAAGCATACCCTTTGATATACCCTAAGGGTCTTAAGGAATAAGTCAAAGTATAACTCATCATACAAGAGATACTATGATGATCTCAAGTCCAAGGATCACTTGTACTACTATCACTACAGAATTCCTATTGACAGCAAATAAAACTCCATTAGGTATTCCTTAGCGAGCCACGTTCGATGAACTTATTCTCTAATAAGCACCTACATACTTGCTTTAGTGTCTCCACACAAATGATCATGAGATCAATCATCCTCATCCAATGAGCAAGCAACGTATGTACCAATCTATCCAGGATTCACTAATCCCCAATTTAGTAATCCAATGATTGGGAACTATTTTAGTTTTAAGCTTTCTAAGAATTTAGATCTCATTAGAATGATCATCATCATTATTCTAAAAGCATTGCTTAAAACTATGGGTTTATCACATATTATAAAACAAAGATCATGTAGATAATTAAAAGCCTTTAATAAATTAATACTTTTATTAATAAATGAATAAGATTGTTACAAAGTATATGCTTTATCATCAAACATGATTAGCTTGTGTGCATACTACTTTCAATCTCCCACTTGCACTAAAGCCAATCGTCATGGTATCTTATACTCTTCTTCTTTAAGTGGCGATTATCCTGTACATTGGATAAGCTTTAGTTAATGGATATGTAATGTTGTTCATGAGAGTCCACTATCTCTATAGTGATTTCCCATCTTTCAATGATTCTAATAATCAAATGAAAGTGCCACAACACATGTTTAGATCCAAGATGAGACTTGGGAACTATTCCTAGATTACGTAATGAACTTTTAATCCAAACAATCAACTTGCGACTTCATTTATAGCTATATACTTTGTCTTTATCACTAAACCAAAGAACTCTTTTCATTGTTTGGAACCTTTCAATTCAACGCACCCTTTATTCAAGATAACGCTTTACCTTAAAGTGGATTTTGAATTTCGTCTTGGTGCATCTCGAAAAACTTGAGTCGTAAAGCCCTCTAGTTTTAATTCGGACCCACCATGGATATGATCACATCCTTAGTCTTGGTTAAGCACTTTAAGATGTTTTTCACTAACTCATAGTGAACTTCTCCGAATATGGTCGATCAACATCGGTCTCGTATATTTCATTGCATACATGATAGTCACTCATCGACCTCTCTTTTTGAGTCTGTGGGGACTATTAAAGAGATACACTCCATAGCTCATCGATATGAGACATCTCTTGGAGTTTGCCATGCTAAACGACTTTAGCATCAAATGAATATCGTTCCTTGGGTTAAGTCGAGCATCCTCTTGAATCTATCTTTATAGATTTTATCCCCAATTAAGATACTCTTCCCAAATCATTCGTGGAGGAATGTTTAGACAACTTTATCTTTTCTTGATTGTAGCATTGGTATGTAATTCCTCATCCGTAGTATATCAACATATAATACTAGAAATTTCAAGACTCTCCCATCGACCCTTTTTACACACTAGAACTCTTACCTCATCGTATGTAAGCTGGATCATCATCTTCATGATGTGTACCTCATCATCATCATCTATGATGAATCCATACCTCCTAGGTATCTTTGGTACTATTCAGATTTACGATTGATTTGTGGTACAATAGAATTCTATCTCTGAGTTCCTCTTATTTGACTTATTGTGTTTTGTGGATCATGAACTCTTCAAGATCTATAATCCTCCCACTAGCCCTTCAATGATAAACACCTTTATCTTTAGAAAGCGCGTGTTTCAGTAACAAACACCTTTTGCTAAGTAGAATTATAGAACATATACCCGAACTTACTTTAGGATGTCCCACAAATCTGTACTTGTCAAATTTTGTAGGCAATAATGTTATCCAATAATATTATTCAGATAATATGAATTATTGTCTGAGATAATGGAAAATATCGTGTAGTGACAATTATTGAAACAACAATAATATAAAATATCAACGTAGCAATTATTGAATCAATAAAATAAAATATTGAGCGATAATTCTTATGTAATAATTATTGAGTAATGCCTTCTTACGAAAAAAAAAAATTATCACGCTTCATGAATAGTACTCGTGAATAGTAACTCGTGAATAGTAACTCATGAATAATAACTCGTGAATAAGTAACTCATGAATAGTAACTCATGAATAGTAACTCGTGAATAGTAATTAAAAAATTGAATACTTTTATTTCATAAAATTGAGGGTCTTACAATCTCCCTCCTTATGAAATTTTGTCCCTAAATTTACGCACTGGTATTTTAAAGAGTTGAGAATACCTTGTTTTCATTTGATTCTATCTCCCCTGTCATCATGATTTCTCCATTGCTCATCTCCTCGTATTTTGGAGATATCATTCTAGAATACGACTTCAAAACAAGGGTTAATTTAACAAATTAACATATCACATAATATCCCGATATTATGACTGACCAACAAATAAGCTTAGGTAGGACACACTAGCGAAGGATTTACTCATCTCTCCCCTCCTAGTTCTAATCCCGATCTCCGCAGAGATCATATCCCTAAGCTCGATATTCAAATGTAACGACCCCAAAATAGGTCCATTCCATCCAACCCATTTCGAGTCGCCAAATATATGGTAATGCGATGTAAACAACTACAACTTTATTACAACAATTGTCGTGCAAAATACAACAACACATATGCTATGAGTTTGGATACAAATATATACCAACTGTAGCACGTCACAATGACACCTTACATAAAGGTATAGTCAAAAACTATTTTAGAAATTAGAATCTTTGGGAAGTGCTCAAGGAAACCTTCATACATGGGGAGGCCGTGCTTTTAGGTTATGGTAGATATATATGGCCACGTAATTATCCTTGGTTGACCCAATAAACTCCAAAGAAAACGAGAAGATTACTATCATATTCTTCCCAATGGTGAGTCTTCTCTTGACATATCATTATCTCCACTGTCTCTAATTGGGTATTATACTCCAAACAAACACCAAGATTATATAGGTAGTGCTTGTAAATATACTCAGCAAGTGGATGAGCACAACCATGTCTTATGATAACACGAGTTTGTATGTCATTAGACATCTTGTATGATAGTGACAAAACACCCTTCCAAAGTTGGGTTCGCCTCACCCTATTTAATTCACCAAAATAACTATTAAATGATGTATAAAATACAACACACTAAAGTCCTCAATAAAATTATTTCCATACTCTTTGTGGAGAACCTCAACAACTATAGACCACCGTTATATTCCCTTGTTATCCCGGGCCAACCCAAACTACACTTTTATTACACGAAAGGAATTGTGAAACAAAAGGGTGAGCCACAACTAGCTCGATAAAGAATATTATGACTAAAGATAAATAAATTATCAATAGTCTTCATCGGTAATAAATCGGAGATTTAGAACATATGGTAGATGATAAAACTTTTCAACCATAGTCATAGCGGCGTGAACGAGCAATCCATTAAAAGAGTCGAATAGACTATAAAGTCTATTGTCTTCTCCACGTTAAAAGTCCACCAACAATATTTTATCCCGTAACATCAATCAACAGTTCCTTTCCACAATCATATGAATAACTCATAATCATAATTGTGATTCTAAATTCCTCTTCTCATCCGGGATGAAGATAATTTTCATCACTGTCTTTACGAAACATCAAATATCATGGTTATACCAAATCACGGTTCTGCTCATAATCATACTAATAAATTCATCTTTGCACCACGGGCCAAAGATATTCATCAACAATTCATCTTTACACTACAAAGCTAAAGATATTCAACAACAGGTCATCTTTGCATTACGAGCCAAAGATATTCATCAATAATTCATCTTTGCACTACAAGGCTAAGGATATCCAACAACAGTCATCTTTGCATTACGAGCAAAAGATATTCATCAATAATTCATCTTTGCACTACAGGCTAAGATATTCATCAACAAGTCATCTTTGCACTACGAGCCAAAGATATTCATATATCAAAGAAATACATAATCATTTCAGAAGTTATATAACAATAATTATAACCATGTTGATCAATTCACCTTTGCAGTTAAGCTAAAAATATTCAATTGTAAATTCAATGGTCATGATCATACCAGTCAACAATTCAACTTTTGCACTACTGGCCAAAGAGAACCTATAGTCATGATCATACCAATAATCTACCCATCTTTACACTCAAGTCAAAGAGAAATATTATCATTAGGGTTATAAGAATGTTATATAAAAACAATATAATCAAAACATGGTTTTAATTTCAAGAGTAAGATTCATAAATCAACGATAATTTGGTCGAGAGAAAACCAATTTGTCGTGAATAGTACCCGTATTAAATACATAGTACCGTATACATCCATAAGTAACCTCGACACGAAAAGATAAAGTTTCATAATAAAATTCATATCCATATTTATAACACCTTAATCCAATTGTTATAAATCACTTAGAAATCTCATAATCTAATATTATTAATATTACAATAATATTTTAATCATTTCTAAAACTTATAAACAATTTAATTAAATTGTTTACACTTTACTAATTAATGCATTTAATCATCATAAAATGCCAAACTCATAAGATTTCATCACCAATAACCAAAACCCTCATTAAAAATCTGCATATACCTCATATATGATTCTCAAGCCATAAAATCATATTTTCCAATTTTCTTACTTCACATAACATATTTAATTCATTTACTCATAACTAGAATATTTTCATGAAAAATACCAAATCAGTTCAAAAATATTTCTTTTCGGGATTTAGCATAACATAGTCCCATATTGAATATATATTTTCTCAAAATTTTAAAAATTCATTTACTATTTTCATATGGCCAAAACCACCGAATATTTAAACATTTATCATAAATTATACTTTTATCCAACAATTTTGAAATTTACACGGTATACTGATATTATATAGATGTACTCCCAATAAAAATTTCATCAATTTTGGAGTTAATCACAAGGAGTTATAAGCGGTTACTTTTAAAATAGTCTTTTCTCATAAAATCCATAACTCCTAATCTATACATCCAAAAATCGCCATTTTGGACACAATCTAAAACTCATCAAAATATCATTACAAATTTTTCCAGAATTTTTGAAGGTTCGGAAAAATACAAAACTGAAAAACATAATCACCCCTTAAAAATCCCTTTACTATCCCTTATCTCAAAAAAGCGAAGACTTACATTTGGAATAATATTTGAACGAACTTGCACCAGTATAGCAATACTCAAAGTATATTCAAAATACTCACAAGAATACGCTTCGATAATATAGAGAGAAAACTTGATTTACGGTGTGATTTTCAATTCTAACCTAAGCACCCTATTTATAGGAAAATACTTAGAACACCAAAGCGTAAAATTTAATAAAATATTAATATATATTATTTTTATTCCAAAGCACACTTATTTTACTTCAAAACCTCAATACCAAAAAAAGCCCACCTCACAAGACTTGCACAAAAATGTTTTTGTTATTTAAATTATTTTAAACTTCCAAAAATCAATTATTTGAGCTTTGGAACTTCAATAATTCATAATAAATAGCCCTTTTATCATAAAATTGAATCTGAAAATTTTTATAGGAAATTCAATTCTCTACAACTTTGCGTAAGAAAATTTTTCCAAATTCCAAGCGAAATTGACCGAAATCCACAAACAGACGATTTTACGATACTATAATCAAATTTCGGTCAAGAAATGGGGTCCCATGAGACATGTTTAACATGTTTTAAACATTTATTGTAACAAAAATATTCTTCCTCCTCATATACTCATATATTCCACATTCTTTATAAAAATATCACCATTATTATATTATTAAAATAATATATTTAAATGAATTATTTTATCAGAAAAAAGATAAAATATTAATTTTCAACAATTGTCACTTTAAAAATTTTCTCCATCTATATCCACATAAAATAAATATTTTTCTCATCATAAAAATCAATAATTAATTATTCACAAATAATATTACATAATCACAATATTAACAACCAGGCAGTTCCCAGGAAAGAGGGGGCTTTCCAATAAGAATTTCTCCTTACTGGGGCGTAATTAGGTGACCAAACCTCTCCTTAGACAGAACTTTCTAGGCATTGCCAATAATGTTATCCAATAATATTATTCAGATAATATGAATTATTGCTCCAATAATGGAAAATACTGTGCCGTGACAATTATTGAAACAACAATAATATAAAATATTAACGTAGCAATTATTGAATCAATAAAATAAAATATTGAACAGTAATTACTGTAACAATTATTGAGTAATGCCTTCTTACGAAAAAAAAATTATCATGCTTCATGAATAGTACTCGTGAATAGTAACTCGTGAATAGTAACTCATGAATAATAACTCGTGAATAGTAACTCATGAATAGTAACTCATGAATAGTAACTCGTGAATAGTAACTCGTGAATAGTAATTAAAAAAAATTGAATACTTTTATTTCATAAAATTCGGGGTCTTCAGAAAGGGTTAGAAAACCTGAATGACTGGTGATCTGATGATCCAAAACCAAGATGTTTGCTTGATGGTAACCTCAAACATAGTACCGTTTCACGGTGTCCGAGTTGATGAGTTATGGAAATTCATCGCCATCCATTTCTTGTAGTCTGAGAGCACCTCCTGTTAATATCTCCTTGACAACAAACAGTCCTTCCCAGCTTGGAGCGAATTTTCCCTTAGATTGATCTTGGTTGTCAATGATCTTCTTCAAAACCAAGTCATTTTATTTAAACTGCCATAGCCAGACTTTTCTATTGTAGGATTTAGCAATCCTTTTTCGATATAACTAACCATGAAAGATAGTCGCGGTTCACCTTTCGTCTATTAGAGACAATTGGTGATATCTGTCTTGTACCCATTGGTATTCATCCAGCTGAGCATCCATCAACACTCTGAGGGATTCCATTTCTACCTCTATGCAGAGCACTACTTCCATCCCATAGGCTAAGGAGTGGGGGGTTGCCCCAGTGGAAGTACACATTGAAGTTCTGTAGGCTAATAAAGTCAGTGGCAATAAGTCAGGCCATCCTTTATGGTTGGCAGACATCTTTTGCATGATTTTTTTGATGATTTTATTAGCCTCTTCAACAACACCATTCATCTTTGGACGATAGATGACAGAGTTAAGGTGTTTGATGTGGAATTTACTACATAACTCTTCCATCATTTTGTTGTTGAGGTTCTTAGTATTGTCTGACACAATGACTTCTGGTTGTCCATATCGACAAATGACATTGTTTTTAATGAAAGCAATGATGACTTTTTTGGTAACCCTAGGGAAGGAGGCTGTTTCTACCCACTTGGTCAAGTAGTCGATCATGGTGAAGATAAACCGATGCCCATTACTGGCATTCGGCTCGATGGGTCCGATCACGTCCATTCCCCACATTGAGAAGGGCCAGCCGGAACTCATATTGTGGAGTTCCCTTGGAGGGGCGTGGATATCATTTCTATGAATTTGGCATTGGTAGAACCTCTTAACGTGATCCTCACAGTTAACCTTGAGAGTAATCCAGTAATGCCTTGTTTTGAGGATCTTCTTAACAAGTAGGGGGGCGCTAATGTGTGGGCCACATACTCCACCATGGATTTCATCCATGAGCCTCTGAGCTTGGTCCTTGTCCAGACATCTAAGGAGACCTAATCCCGCATCTCTTTTGTAGAGTGCATCTGTAAGACCCCAACTTTTTATAAATAAAATTAAATTTCCTCTATTTATTATCTTGAAATAGTAAGGTGATCATTTGATATAATACTTTGGTTATGGGTGAAATGTGCAAATTTTACAAAATAAACAAGTGGTTATAAAATATTAATTTTTGTCGGGGAATATTAGTTTAGTCATGGAATATTCTTGTTGTCGGGGAATAATATTACGACAATGACCATTCTTGGGCCTCATAATGTAATAAGCGCTTCGGATGAAGAAAAGCGATAAAGTATGAGTTTTTTAAATAAACTGCGCGTAATTATTACAGTTAACTTGCATTCGAATAATCGGTGGTTAAAATACGATGTCTGGCGTGGTTGCAAAGATTATTTGCGGTATTGCACAAAGTATATTTGAATTATTGATCCTTACGTAAGAAGGCCTTTACTCAATAATTATTACGATGAATTCTTTGCTCAATATTTTATTTTATTGATTCAATAATTGCTACGTTGATATTTTATATTATTGTTGTTTCAATAATTGTCATTTCATAGTATTTCCCATTATCAGATCAATAATTCATATTATTTGAATAATATTATTAGATAACATTATTGGCAATATCTAGAAACTTCTGTCAATGAGAGGTTTGGTCACCTAATTGCGCGCCAGTAAGGAGAAATCCTTATCGGAAAGCCCCCTCTTTCCTGGGAACGGTCTTGTTGTCATTATTGTGATTCTGTAATATTATTTGTGAATAAGTAATTATTGATTTTTATGATAAGGAAATAATTATTTTATGTGGATATAAATGAAGGAATTTTGCAGGAATTATTTGTTGAAAGTTGGCAATTATTTTTCTCCAATAAAATATTCATTCATATACATTATTATAATATATTATAATTTTTTAATAATATTATTATTATAATATATAAGCATGTGGTTAATTAAAAACGGAAGTAATCAAAATGCTTATGAATACTTGTTTTCAAAAAAGTAGTTTGTAACATTATTTAGTGGATTTGGTTGATGGAATTGGTGGGTGGATATTGTGTGTTGCCTGGAAAACTTGTTCCAAATGGTGGGCCTGACCAATTGTGAATTGATATGTTAGGCATTGAAAAATGAGGAGCTTGCCTTTATTTTCCCTTGTTTTTCAAAAACCGGTGCAGGTATTCTTTGGTTCAACCATGTGCTAGTAACATAATTCTTCCATGGGACCACTTGATTAATTGGTGGAGAAACTTTCCTGCAAATCATTTTTCAAAGGATGGCCCCACCCATATGAAAATATGAAATGTTAGGCATAATGTTAGGTAGAGGAGAAAAAAGAAGAAATGTTGGGCACACGTTATCTGTTTCTTTTCTCCTTCCATTGCTATAAATAGGGGGTAACCCCTCCTTCCTCAACACACCTTCATAATCAGAAAATTTTATTCTATAGTATTGTGAGTATTTTTCTTGAGTATTAGAATACTTTGAGCGTAATTTTTCTGCAAGATTTTCTCAGAATAATATCCGATATTCCAGTAAAATCTAGTTTCTACTAAGGTAAAGGATATTATTTTATTGCAATACTCATGAGAAATATTTCCTTTCATACTCCATATTATGTAAGCGATATTATTTCATCTCGTATTCTTAAATTTGAACTTACTATGGTAAGTATTGCTTCTATAATTCCTGAAATGATTAGAAATTTCGCTTCATCTAATACCATTTGATCAGAATATTGGTCTGAACTTTTTAATCAAATTTGGAACTTTTTTTCATGAGTCTGCGCATTCACGATTCTTGTTCATCAGTCTTGATCATCGATCTTATTCATAAAAGAATTTTTTTTCCTTTCAAGTTATCTGTTGTGACCCTTATTCTTGAAATTGAATCCATGTTTTGATCTTCACTATGGTTTATTATGAAGCATTTTTGAACTTGGTTCATCTAAAGTACGAATCCCTAATCTTTGTTCTTCTATCTCACTAGATTCGTTCTCTAAAATGTTTTTCATCATCCTCAGTCTTTAATGGTGATACTTGATGAATATCTTTGGCCCGTAGTGCGAAGAAGAATGATTACCTGATGAATATCTTTGGCCCGTAGTGCAAAGATGAACAGGTGTTGAGATGAACATGACCAACTGGTGATATAAATGAATATATTTGGCCCGTAGTGCAAAGATGAATATTTGATGCAAGATGTATATTGATTGATGTTACAAGGATAAAAATATTGATGATGAACTTTTAAATTCATAGATGATTGTAGATTTCATTCTCTACTTAACTCTTCTAATGAATTATTATTTCTGCTGTGAATATTGATCTAAAACTGGTTGTCCATTATATTTTATCTGATTGTTGTAGGATAACAATAAATTGTTGTTCTTTATCTTAGTCATATTATTCTTTACTAGGCTAGTTGAGCTCACCATTTTCCTTTTTGTTCCATTTTTCTTCTTAGGAGGTGAGAATGTTGCAAGAACCAGTCGGGGTAAAGAGTGATGGTCCTAGACATTTGCTTTAGCAGTCCACACTATTTTTGAAAAAAATTGTATCAATAAATGTAATAAGGACTTATTTGAGTGTGGATATTGTCTAGAAGATAATATTTGTATTTAAACTCACAGCATGTGCGTTGTCGTATTTTGCACGACAATTATAATAATAAAAGTTGTAGTTGTTTCTGTACCATGTATTTGGCGACTCAGAATGGGTGATGTATACCAATTTTGGGGGCGTCACAGTTGGTATCAGAACTTAGGGATATGGTCTCTGTCGGAGATCGGGGAATAGAACTAGGAGGGGAGAGAAAAGTAAATCCTTCGCTAGTGTGTCATACCTAAGCTTATTTGTTGGTCTGTCATAATATAGGGATATTATGTGATATGTTAATTTGTTTAAATTAACCCATGTTTTATGGCAGTTTTTAAGAGTGGTAGCTGAGAACGTTAACAATGGAGTGTATGAGACCGTGGAACAACCTTTGATTACCAATCAAGAGAACGTGTAACAAGAAGGCAATATTCCTTTTGTAAACAACACTATGGAGTAAACGATGAATGATGGAATGGTTAGAAGCTTTTTGCAGTTCATGCAAAATTAGACGAGGGAGACTCATGTACAAAATATAGGTGGAAATGATAGCAACGCGCGGTTTGTCACGGCTAAGCAGTTCAAGGAGTTGGGACCACCAGATTTCTGGGGAAAGCCAGATCCGATTAAGGCGAAAACATGGGTCAAGTAAACTACTAAGATATTCGATGTCTTGGGATGCATAGAAGAACAAAAGGTTCCATTCGCCACCTTTATGTTCCGTGGTGAGGCAGAATACTGGTGGGAATCTGTGAAGCGTACCCAGCTAGCCGCACTCAATATGTCTTGGGAAAGATTTCAGAAACTATTAAATGACAAGTACTTTCCTAAAAGTATTCGTCATATGAAGGAGGTAGAGTTTATTAGATTGGAACAAAACAACATATCGGTGTCCCAGTACGAGGAAAAGTTTGCAGAGTTATCCAGGTTTGCACCTCATTTAGTAGAGAATGAGGAACGTATGACGCGGATGTTTCTGAGAGGTCTAAAACCCGAGATTCGTCAATACCTTATCTCTCATAAATTTTCTCTGTATTCAGATGTTGTCAATATGGCTCAATTATTAGAGCGAGATAATGAGTATGTTCAACCAAGGACCACAAACTGTGGTCATAATGGGGGTGGCAATGCGATCATCGGCGATGATAACCAGCGAGGGGGGAAAATTACGGACAAAAGCGGCAATCACTCAGGTGGTAATCCTGGCCATGATAATAGGAGAGGTGAGTCAAGTGGTAATTTCAAAAAGAGGAGATTAAACAATGACAGGAAGACATCAGCACCAGCACCAGCACCAGCACCAGCACCAACAACAAAATCTAGGGGAGGAGAACGACTGCCAGTTAGTTGCTACAAATGCGGAGAGGAGGGACATATAAGTCCAAACTATTCACAGCCTTCCAATGTGTGTTTCAATTGTAGAAAAGACGGCCATATTGCCCAATTTTGTCCGGTAGCAAAATCAAGCCCAACTGGGACGGCGACACCAAAGGCGAATACGGACAAAACAAAGTCGGTGGTTCAAGGGAGGGCGTTTGTTGTGACTGGCCAAAACACAAGAAACTCGAATGAGGTGATCACGAATAAGCTAATCTTGAACTCATGCAAAGTATATACTTTACTAGATACCGGTTCTACCCATTCTTTTATCTCTCCTACTTGTGCTCAACGTTTAAACTTGACTCCGGAGAAATTGGACTTTAGCTTATCTTTTGAAACTCTGTTGGGTGAAACCTTCGTTACATCTACAGTTTATAAATCTTGCGTGATCCAAGTTGGCACAATCACATTACCTGTTGATCTTATTTCTTTAAAGATACTTGCTTTTGATGTGATTTTAAGATTTGATTGGTTAACCACTTATCATGCCAAAATTGATTATTTTCGTAAAGTTGTTAGTTTTCATATTCCTAACCAACCTGTTATACGAATTCAAGCAACTAAACCACTAAAATCAGTCACTATCATATCAAGCCATAAAGCTATCTGTTTATTGAAAAATGTATGTCAAGCTTTCTTAGCCCATATTATGGACTTGAACAAAAACACGTCAGATTTGAATAATATTCTTGTTGTTAATGAATTTCCTGACGTATTTCCGGAAGAACTTCCTAGTCTACCCCCAAAATGTGAAGTTGAATTCTTTATTGATCTTGAACCGGGTATAAAGCTCATTTCTAAAACCCCATATCGAATGGCTCCTATTGAACTTCATGAGTTAAAAGTCCAACTACATGAATTATTAGACATCAGTTTCATTCATCTTAGTACATCTCCTTGGGGTGCTCCTATTTTATTTGTAAAGAAGAAAGATGGGAGTATGCGACTTTGTATTGACTATCGAGAATTAAACCATGTCACCATCAAGAATAGGTATCCGTTACCTCGCATTGATGACTTGTTTGACCAGTTGCAAGGAGCACAATTCTTTTCAAAGATCGATCTTCGTTCTGGATATCATCAAATTTGAAGATTAAAGCGGCGATATTCAAGAGGCGCCAAAAAAAGCGATGCGGGCATTATGAATTCTTAGTCGTCTTTTGGATTAACTAATGCCCCTGCTGCTTTCATGGATATGATGAACTGTGTATTCAAGGAATATTTGGACCAGTTCGTTGTTGTCTTTACTGATGACATCTTCATCTATTCCAAAAGCCGTGAAGATCATGAGAACCATTTGAAGCTAGTACTTTAAAGACTTCGTGATAACAAGCTATATGCCAAGCTGAAGAAATGCGAGTTCTGGCTTAAGGAAGTAGCATTCCTTGAGCACGTGGTGTGAAATCATAGAGTATCTGTTGACTCGGTAAAGATTGAAGCAATACAAAGTTGGGACCAACCGAAGTCGGTGACCGAAGTGCGTAGCTTTTTGGGCTTAGCTGGTTATTATTAAAGATTTGTGGAAGGATTTTCTCGAATCGCTACTTCGTTAACTCAACTGACTCAGAAAGATACAAAATTCATATGGAGCGAGGAATGCGAGAAGAGTTTCCAAGAGCTCAAGATGAGACTCATTTCGGCACCTGTTCTAATAATACCATCTGGTTCGGATGGATTTGTTATCTACAACGATGCTTCAGGCAAAGGATTAGGATGTGTTCTCATGCAACATGGGAAAGTCATAGCCTATACCTCACGAAAACATAAAGAATATGAGAGGAATTATCCTACTCATGATCCGGAGTTAGCAGCAGTCGTTTTTGCGTTGAAAATCTGGAGTAACTACCTGTATGGGGAGAAAGTGGAGATTTATACGGATCATAAAAGCCTCAAATATTTCTTCACCCAAGAAGAACTCAACATGCGACAACGACGTTGGCTCGAGCTGTTAAAAGATTACGACCATAGCACTCAATATCATCCTGGAAAAGTAAACGTTGTAGCTGACGCATTGAGTAGAAGATCATATGCGGGTACGAGTGCAATGTTGTTAACACAAAGACCCATTTTGTATGACTTACAAAGGATGGAGATAGAGTTAAAGGCCCCAGTTACCCATGTGATGATATCAAACATAACAGTAGAAATGACTTTAATTGATAAGGATAAAGCTGCTCAAACCACAGACCCAAAGATGATACGTATGAAGAAAAAAGTGCAAAAAGGTGCTATTTCGGAAGCAAGAATCGATGAAGAGGGAATACTTTGAGTTAACTCCAGACTTTGTGTTACTAACGACTTTGACTTGAAGCATAGAATCATGATGGAGGCACACAACACACCATTTGCAATCCATCCTGGGAGTACCAAAATGTATCATGATCTTCGACATACATTTTGGTGGAGCAATATGAAGAGAGAGATCGCGAAGTTTATCTCGAGGTGTTTAACTTGTCAACGTGTAAAGGCAGAGCATCAAGTGCTAAAAGGTCCATTGCAACCACTTGAGATTCCAGAATGGAAGTGGCAACACATTACTATGGATTTGGTTACGGGTCTTCCCAAAGTTTCTCAAGGCATAGATGCGATTTGGGTTATTGTTGATA
Organism: Panax quinquefolius; assembly: GCA_020205615.1. NCBI lineage: Eukaryota > Viridiplantae > Streptophyta > Magnoliopsida > Apiales > Araliaceae > Panax > Panax quinquefolius. Next base: position 522,768 of record JAINUW010000573.1, read on the forward strand.
GATTAACCAAGTCTGCTCATTTCTTGCCTATACGGGAGACTTATTCCCTTGAACGTCTTGCTCGTATGTAGGTGAATGAGATTGTGAGATTGCATGGCATGCCAGTATCCATAGTTTTGGATCGTGACCCAAGATTCACTTCGCAATTTTGGGTTAGCTTACAGATAGCTATGGGCACGGATTTACAATTCAGTTCGGCATACCATCCTTAAATAGACGGGCAATCAGAAAGGACAATTCAAACCCTTGAAGATCTATTAAGACTTTGTGTCCTAGATTTCAATGGAAGTTGGGATAAGTACTTGCCATTGGTGGAATTCTCCTATAACAACAGTTATCAAGCAAGTATAGGCATGACTCCATTCGAGGCGTTGTATGGACAAAAATGTCGTTCTCCAGTATGCTGGGACGAGGTGGGTGAAGCAACGTTGTTGGGACCAGAATTAGTACGCATGACTACATAAAAGATTCAAATGATCCGGTAACGTATAAAGACCTTACAAGATCGACAAAAGAGTTATGTTGATCTTCGTCGAAAGGACGTGGAGTTTAATATTGGAGATCATGTACTGTTACGTATTGCTCCATGGAAGGGAGTTACAAGATTTGGGAAGAGGGGAAAGCTCAATCCACGATTTGTTGGTCCATTTAAGATTCTTGATCAAATAGGAAATGTGGCCTATAGACTCGCATTACCTCCAAGCATGTCTCGTGTTCATAATGTTTTTCATATATCTATGCTTCGTAAATATGTGACAGACCCGAACCACATTATTGCGTTAAAACCGGACGAGATAGCCGAAGATTTAACGTACGAGGAGGTACCTGTCGAGATATTGGATATGAAAGAGCATGTCCTACGAACAAAGGTTATACCACAAGTCAAGATTTTGTGGAGGAACCATGCTATTGAAGAAATGACCTGGGAGTTGGAATCGGAAATGAAAGCGAGGTACCCTCACCTTTTTGACATTCCAGGTACGTACGTCAATTTTGAGGTTGAAATTTCATAAGGAGGAGAGGTTGTAAGACCCCAACTTTTTATAAATTAAATTAAATTTCCTCTATTTATTATCTTGAAATAGTAAGGTGATAATTTGATATAATACTTTGGTTATGGGTGAAATGTGCAAATTTTACAAAATAAATAAGTGGTTATAAAATATTCATTTTTGTCGGAGAATATTTATTTGGTCATGGAATATTCTTGTTGTTGGGAATATTAAATGCGATTTACGCGATCCATTCGTGGGCCTCATAACAAAATAACATCGGATGAAGAAAAGCGACAAAGTATGAGTTTTTATAAATAACGGCGTAATTATTCTGAATTAACCTTTGTTAGAATACGGTGGTTAAAATATAGTAATACGTGTGGTTGCAAAGTAGCACTGCAGTATTGCATGATATTTTTGAATTATTGATCCTTACGTGAAGAAGGCACTACTCAATAATTATTATGAGTGAGTTATCGCTCAATATTTTATTTTATTGATTCAATAATTGCTGCGTTGATATTTTATTTTATTGTTGTTTTAATAATTGTCATTTCATAGTATTTCCCATTATTAGATCAATAATTCATATTATTTGAATAATATTATTAGATAACATTATTGGCAATGTCTAGAAAGTTCTGTCAAGGAGAGGTTTGGTCACATAATTGCGCGCCAGTAAGGAGAAATCCTTATCGGAAAGCCCCCTCTTTCCTGGGAACGGCCTGGTTGTCATTATTGTGATTCTGTAATATTATTTATGAATAAGTAATTATTAATTTTTATGATAAGGAAATAATTATTTTATGTGGATATATATGAAGGAATTTTGCAGGAATTATTTGTTAAAAGTTGGCAATTATTTTTCTTCGATAGAATATTCATTCATATACATTATTATAATATATTATAATTATTTAATAATAATATTATTATAATATATAAGCATGTGGTTAATTAGAAATGGAAGTAATCAAAATGCTTAAGAATACTTGTTTTAAAAAAAGTAGTTTGTAACATTATTTGGTGGATTTGGTTGTTGGAATTGGTGGGTGGATATTGTGTGTTACCTGCAAAACTTGTTCCAAATGGTGGGCCTGACCAATTGTGAATTGATATGTTAGGCATTGAAAAATGAGGAGCTTGCCTTTACTTTCCCTTATTTTTTAAAAACCGGTGCAGGTATTCTTTGGTTCAACCATGTGCTAGTAACATAATTCTTTCATGGGACCACTTCATTAATTGGTGGAGAAACTTTCCTGCAAATAATTTTTCAAAGGATGGCCCCACCCATATGAAAATATGAAATGTTAGGCGTAATGTTAGGTGGAGGAGAGAAAAAGAAGAAATGTTGGCCGCACGTTATCTGTTTCTTTTCTCCTTCCATTGCTATAAATAGGGGGTAACACCTCCTTCTTCAACACACCTTCATAATCAGAAAATTTTATTCTATAATATTGTGAGTATTTTTCTTGAGTATAAGAATACTTTGAGCGTAATTTTTCTGCAACATTTTCTCAGAATAATATCCGATATTCCAGTCAAATCTATTTTCTACTAAGGTAAAGGATATTATTTTATTGCAATACTCGTGAGAAATATTATTTCCTTTCGTACTCCATATTATGTAAGCGATAATATTTCATCTCGTATTCTTAAATTTGAACTTACTATTGTAAGTATTGCTTCTATAATTCCTGAAATGATTAGAAATTTTGCTTCATCTAATACCATTTCATCGGAATATTGGTTTGAACTTTTTAATCAAATTTGGAACTTTTTCATGATAGGTACTGTTCACGGTTACTCTTCACGGGTACTATTCACTTGTCATCGTTTCACCATCGTTCACGGCATCGTTCACAAAAGAAAAAAAACATAATTTTTTTCCTTTCAAGTTATTTGTTGTGACCCTTATTCTTGAAATTAAATCCATGTGTTGATCTTCACTATGGTTTATTATGAAGCATTTTTGAACTTGGTTCATCTAAAGTACGAATCCCTAATCTTTGTTCTTCTATCTCACCGGATTCTTTCTCTAAAATGGTTTTCATCATCCTCAGTCTTTAATGGTGATACTTGATGAATATCTTTAGCCCGTAGTGCAAAGATGAATGATTACCTAATGAATATATTTGGCCTGTAGTGCAAAGATGAACAAGTGTTGAGATGAACATGACCAACTGGTGATACAAATGAATATCTTTGGCCCGTAGTGCAAAGATGAATATTTGATGCAAGATGTATATTGATTGATGTTACAGGGATAAAAACATTGATGATGGACTTTTAAATTCATAGATGATGGTAGATTTCATTCTCTACTTAACTCTTCTAATGAATTCTTATTTCCGATGTGAATATTGATCTAAAACTTGTTGTCCATTATATTTTATCTGATTGTTGAAGGCTAACGATAAATTGTTGTTCTTTATCTTAGTCATAATACTATTTACTGGGCCAGTTGAGTTGACCCTTTTCCTTTTTGTTCCATTTTTCTTCTCAGGAGGTGAGAATGTAGCAGGAACCAGTCAGGGTAAAGAGTGATGGTCCTAGACAGTTGTTTTAGCAGTCCGCACTATTTTTATAAAATAGTGTATCAATAAATGTAATAAGGACTTATTTGAGTGTGGATATTGTCTAGAAGATAATATTTGTATTTAAACTCACAGCATGTGTGTTGTCGTAATTTGCACGACAATTGTAATAATAAAAGTTGTAGTTATTTTTGTACCATGTATTTGGCGACTCAGAATGGGTGATGTATACCGGTTTTGGGGGCGTCACAGCATCTCCTCTTAGGTAGAATTTTATAGCCATTCGATGGATCCACCTTTTTTCACTCGGGCTCGCCTCAGCAGGTGTAGATCCATCTCGTAGATACTCCTTGATGTGCTGATACCAAGGGTGTTGGATGGGAGGTAGCTCATTCGATACTCTTCCAACATAGTTCCCATAGGATGGAGCCTTTTGCATGGAAAATGTGATGCTTGGTATACTTTCCTTATCAGATATGTGAATCAAGGAGGCCAAAGCTGCTAGTGCATCAGAAAAGTCAATCCTATTTCGAGGAATATGGAGGAAGGTTACTTCTTCAAACTCTGAAGCCATCTGTAAAACTTGCTGATGGTAAGGAAGCAAATGTAGTTCCTTGGTTTGATAGCTTCTTGTGGTTTGTTTGATTACCAACGCCAAATCCCCAAAGACAGTTAACCGTCTGATGCCCATTAAATGAGCAAGTTCTGAGCCCTATGATACAACCTTCATACTCGGTTGTGTTGTTGGTGCTGACAAACTGCAATTTGACAGTGACGGGATACTGCTCCCCCGTATCGGAAACTAGAACTGCTCAAGCTCCAGAACCTTCTGTGGTAATAGCTCAATCAAAATACATTTTCCATGTATAGCATGCATCGTACTGATGGTGTTGCTCAATTTCCATGACCCCTTCATCAGGGAAGTATGTTTCTAAGCGTCTATAATCCCCTATGGGTGCGATGACCAGTTGATCCGAAATTCCTTGACCTTTAAAGGACTTTTGCACCACGTAGACAATGTCGAATTGTTGCAGAATCAATTTTCATCTGGACAGCCGACAATTCAGTATGGGTTTACTGAACACATATTTGAGAGGATCCACACGGGATATGAGATGGGTTGTGTGAGCATGAAGGTAATGTTGCAACCTCTTAGAAGCCCATGCTAAAGCATAACAAGTCTTCTCAATCGGAGTGTACTTATATTCACCGCTGCTGAATCTTTTGCTTAGTTAGTAGATAGCTCGCTCTTGGCCTCTATTATCTTTATGTCCCAGCATGCAACCCATATAATTATCGTTGATGGAAAGGTACAAAAATAGGGGAACATCATCCCTGGGAGGTACCAAAATGGGAGCGTTAACCAACTGCTCTTTGATTGTAAGGAAGGCTTTCTGACACTCATCATTCCATTTCATGGAGGAGTTCTTCCTTAACAACTTGAAGATGGGCTCATAGGTTGCTGTGAGTTGAGACATGAACCGGCTAATGAAATTGATTCTTGCCAAAAGTCCCTATATTTCCTTCTCTATCTGAGGAATGGGCATTTCCTTAATGGACTGGATTTTGGTGGGATCAAGCTCAATCCATTTGTGGCTGACTGGGAAACCTAGCAACTTGCCTGATTTAACGCCAAAGGCGCACTTGACTGGATTCACCTTCAAGTCGTACTTACGCAACCTGTTGAAGAGCTTTCTGAGATGGTCTAAGTGGTCTTCCGCCCTTCGGGACTTGACAATGATCTTGTGTTTCAAGGCCCAGCAATCTTGAGTGTCATGTCCCGGTGTCCCGGCATGATAAGAACACTTCTGGGTAGAATTGAAACCCTTTCCATTTGGGTTGGCTGGTGGAAGAAGATGTGTAATTTTCTTTTGAGTAGTCCGAAGAGTAAGGATATTCTCGAGCGAGTCCCCTAAGGGTGTTAACACTCAAGGGCGTCTAACTTCTCCACATTTAGGCAATGGAGAGTTTGAAGACTATGCTTGCAAAAGGGTGTAGTTTCTCCTCTGGATAGGTATATTCTGACTGCCTTTTTGACCTTTTAGTATCAAGGAAACATCTTCCTCTTTCTTTTTATATACCCTTCAGAGGTTGTGTCGATAAGTTCCAGACTGGATGTGCTCAGTAACTGCTTTAAGAGTGGCTAGGTCTTGAATCTTTCCCAACATCAATCCCGTCTCAGCCATCTCTCCATGTTTGATCATTTTAGAAAATGGCTTGCCAATGCTAGCTAAGACTCTTTCATAAAAAGGAGCTTCTTGTATGTCTATGAAGGTCATTACCATTTCTGATTTCGTTATGGAAGGAATAACTTGAGCAGCAAGGTGCCTCCACCTTTGAGCATACTCTCTGAAAAACTCATTGGACTATTTCTTGACCTTGGTAATCTGGTACCGGTTAGGAGCCATATGAGATTGGAAGCTGTACTGAGTGAGGAAGGCATGAGTTAGTTCCTCCCAGCTATGGAACTTTGAGTTATCTAATCTGGTATACCACGTCTGGGCTTCTCCAGTCAGACTCTTTTGGAACAGCTACATTCTGAGCTTCTTGTCCTCTGTATAAGATCCAAGTTCTCCAATGAATACCTTCAAATGTGTGGAAGAATCCCCTAACCCATCATACTTTTCAAAGCCAAGAGTTTTGAACTTCTCTGGATAATGAACACCAGGGAATATACAAAGGTTAGCATATGAAACACTCTTGTGTGCTCCAATTCCTTTGATAGAACGAATGGTCTCTTCCATTTAAAGGACTTTTTTCCTGATATCACCGGTGTCTAGATCTTCTTTGATATTGGTGTTTTCAGGAATTTTGTTGGTTGTATCCAACTAAAGTTCTAAAATTGTTTTATCTGAACCTTGTGTTCCTCCATGTGCAGAGGATTCTATATGTACGGGTATTCATGTACCCTGAGTAGACTGGTGTAGTTCTTTAAGCAAAACAACCAAATCTATAATTTGTTTGCTTAATCCATCAAACTCTTCCTGGGAGATAGGAGTAGGATTAGACTGGTCAGATGAAGACATAATTGGATTTAGGGTCGTGGCCTTTTGGGACTTTAAATGGGTAACATGCCCAATTGTTTCCCTACAAAAGACTTACATAGTTTAGTCTTAGGGAATGTATAAAAGTTTACATGCTATCATAAGGTGTCCATTTTAGGAATATTATCCTACAAAATGGGTGTCATTTGATAGCATGTCAAGCCTTAATATGCATGAACACATATTCTTCATATTTTCCATTACATAGAGATGAACATAGAATAAAATTACAAGTAATTGTCTTTACAAGTAATTAAAAAATGGAAAGAATGAAGAGAGTTTCCTCTGCGTTTGGTTTATCAGATGCTGACCTATCTTAGGTTACTCTTGCAGGTTTTTGGCATAAAGGTTTCAAGATCATCGCAATCTACTCGACGGGAAGTTAATCTGGTCTTTCAACTGGAGCAAATCTGGGTGGTGCCTTTCTTGAGCCTCGTTGGAATTAGTCTCCCTACGAGTCCAGTAATCAAACACCGACAAGATAGCCTCTTGGTGGAGGAACCACACAACATATATTCACATACAACATGTCTCGTCGTTTATGAAAAAGATGGCATATGCGAAGCACTAATATCACAAGCAGATATACTGTAAAGCATTAAGTGCAGTAAATATATGCATTCGTACACATTCATCAAAAAATGTAAATGCAACATCCAAACACAAGAAAATAACAATTTTGAAAAGATTGTAGTAACGGCTTAAGCCCTCTTACTAGAGTCCCCAGCAGAGTTGCCACCTATCAACGTCAGGATTTTTATTTGTCCATTTTTTATTCATGTTCTTTGGTGTTCTCATGTTAGGTGAGATTTGTTTGAAAAAAAAAGGTTAAAAGGTTCGACATGTATATGTCAACGATATTACTGTAAGAGTCGCCAGTTGGTGTTTTTAACTTGTTGCACCAACGCAACCGAGAAAAGGTTTGCACATTGACCTAGTGATGTAACACTGCCAAATGGGTATGTGAAACTGAGATTCATTAGGGTTCGGGGGCTTGATTATGCGGAGGGAACGTGTTAGGCACCCCTCGACATCTGTGTTACCACGGTCACCGCCACTTTTCATGAAACTGTTATGTGAATGTGTGCGTGTGTGTGTGGGTCAATGTGATGTAATTTGCAAGTAGTGCGAGGCCTCGTTCACACCTATATACAAAGGGTTTGAATTTGTTTGAAAAATTAAGTTTTAAACAAGATATGGCAATGATGGTTTGTAAAAGAGGTTTTTTTCAAACCCTGTGCTCAATAGTAATTGAGGCCTTTGATACTTCCATTTTATTATTAAATGTTTGGCTTGGTTGCTTTTATTTTTGAGATGCGAAGCATCTTCGAGAAAATAATATATAGTAGTTTCAAACTCCTCATGGGCATGAAAGCCATCTAAGGAAATTCAAACACCGTGAATAATTTACAAGCTGCTTACAGCTGAAAATGTCCATCACGGGAACCGAATCTAGATTCAATAGACTGAATCTGTGATCACATGATTCCTAGGCACACATGATGCTGCAATTTATATGAAAGCAGTAAGCAAATATATATATATATATATATATATATATATATACATACATACATGATCAACCACCACGAAGCACCTCCATGGGGGATCAGAAATGTAAATATATAAAAGCGGTAAATATATATAGAGAGACATGATCAACCACCACAAATCACCTCCATGGGGGATCATAAATGTATATAAAGCAATAAATACAATCAATCGCCACGACGTAAACTCCAGGAGAGACTAAATGTAAGTAAAGTAATAAAAACGATCAACCGCCAAGAAGTAAACTCCAGGCGAGATAGAATGTAAATAAAGCAGTAAAAGGCCATGAAGTAAACTCCAGGCCTGACAAAAATGTAACTATATATATATATATATATATATATATATATATATATATATATATATAAAAGCGGTAAATCATAGGATATATATCGATCCCAAGCTCGGTTTATCATTTTATATATTTATATATATATATATATATATATATATATATATAAAAGCAATAAACGCACTAGATGTAAAATCCGGGATCATCGAGCAGATATATATATATATATATATATATATATATATATATATATATATAAAGCAACTAAATGCTCTAGATGTAAAATTTGGGCTCATCAAACAAAGTTGACAATAGTTCATATATATAGGTATATATATATATATATATATATATATAAGTAAATAAACGCTCTGGACGTTAGTCTAGGCTCAATCGAGGCATAACTCGATAATATTAGTCCATATATATATATATATATATATATATATAGATATATAAGTATATATATATATATATACAGATAGAAATGAAAACCACGGACCGAAGTTCGGGTCTACACACGCAACATGACTCTAAACATGAAGAAGAGTGTGTGCAAAGATGAAGAGAACGGCTTTAAAGTGTGTAAGAAGGCTTACAGTGGATTGCCAAAAAAGAATTCTATAGCTTTAAGTGGATGAACACTCGGCTCCCGCCGGAAAAAAAAATAGCTATATGTGAGCTCACAAGTGTTTAAAATGAGGAAGCACTCGATTGAGGGTGTGTACAGAGCAAATTGGACAGGGCTTTCTTACTGTTTCTCTTTAAATATTGCCACCCCAAGCCCTCTATTTATAGAGGGGGAAGCCGTAGGTGCACTTGCAGCTGCCCGGGGTGCCCCGGGATCCGCGGGTCTCGTCGTCTCGAAGTACGTATATGTGTGCAATGTGATGTCTGCTCGAACTTGCAGAACTTCAATCCAAGCATCCGATTAAGGTGTATAATACTTGTTTTGGACTACCGTTGTTGAGAGCTACGCAATGATATGGGATTAGAGGTTGTACGAAGTCAGGAAGATGGAACCATGTCCTATGTCTTCAAGCTTCAAATTTTATCTAGTGTTTTATCCGGTGTTCTGCCTTGTAACTCCTTCGTTCTTGTGGGACATTGTTGTGTAGAATGTTTGTTGAGACGATGCCATGTGGGGTTGAAGTGGAAATTTGACGAATTTTCCCTTCACCGGGTTATCTCCGATTTAGGTTGATAAAGCAGACGTTGCTCATGGTTATCTCTGAGATTGGGTTGTTGTAAGTGTTGAATGCCCTTAGGGTTGTCTCTGAGGTGTGCTTGTTCTCCTGGGGTTATCTCTAAGTTTAGGAGCTAAGTGCCTCGGTGTGAGTTCCGATGTTCAAGCTGACTGCATGGGTTGAAACGAGCATCTCCAGGGTTATCTCCGAAATTACAACTGCACTCCTTGGGGTTATCTCCAAGGTTGACATTGTCTTTCTCGATGTTATTTCTGGGACTGAGACTGAACATATCGGGACTATCTCCAAGATGAATCGGCCTTCTTCGGTGGAATTTCTGGTATTTTCACTACTTTCCGCGGGGTTATCTCCAAGGTGGGAAATGATACTCCCGGTGTGTTTTTTGGGGTTAAAACTGAACTTTCAGTGGTATTTTCGGGATTAAGCTAAGCTGTCTTCCAGGGTTATCTCTGAAAGAACACTCTGCGCTTCCTACAATGTTAGTAACAAGTAGGCAAAAAATTTCGAGTATCTACAGATGCCCCTCTTTATCATATTTATGCAATGCCATGGTATGGATAGGATAAAGAATACTAGACACTTGAAATACGACAAAATGATCATGATGCAATGCATAACAACATGATGCAAATGTATGTTATTTGTTGGATTGTTCTCCAACATGGTGGGATGATTGTCAGCTCCCTATTGCTTCTACCGGGGAGCACTACATAAGCAGCCGGATGAACTGTCATGGATGTGTGATCCACAGCTACCAGGAATCTCTAGGATTGTTGATGTTGGGGTTATCACCAAAGTCTTGAATCCTTGATATAGACTTTATCCTGAAGATGTATCTCTCATGTACAAGAAACTTCGTGGGGATGAGTTTTGTCTGTTGAGGATGTGTATAACATATTCCATCATCGGTCCTCCCCGATGAGGTTGATCTCTCCTGGTTTGCATCACCAGGACATACCAATGTTCTGTCAGAGTTATTGCCAACAATTTGTGTCGACAGGGTTGTATGACCTTCGCTGATATGTGAAATCAACGGATAAGATCCTTGTTGGGAAAATTGTCAAGGTTGCTTGACCTTCATTGATATGTACATCAATGGTTGAATTGAGTGAAACTCCCCTGGGAAAAAAGAAGTTTAGGGCTATTACCATGCATTGACGGCATCTGACTTGCGCAAGGTATTGCTGAGTGTAATTTGCAACAGCTGAGATCATCAGCATAGTGTACCATATGTTTGGGTGAATACCAATGAGTGATATGTAAAGCCATAGTTTGGTCAATAAGAACTAGGATTTCACGCTATTCTGCTCAATCGCGATAGCATTTTTATTCCTGATTCGGCCCTTTTAGCTTGTGAGAACTCCTTTGCAACTCAAACTAGACCAAGCCAAATGGTTAGGCCCTACCCAGGGGAGCCGCATGTACACCTGCAGTAGCCGTAGGTGGACCTACGACCAGCCGTGGATGGATATTAAGGCTGCAGGTTACCTTTTTAAGTCATTTCATGTTGTGTTGCGAAGGAAATCTAAGATCTCTTCTTTAGATCTGCTGAGTTTGTTAGGTTTGTAATATTCAAGAACGCAATCAAATTGCATAAAATTAGCGGAAGCGTGGTAAAATCAGAGTTTAAAAATTTACAAACCATATACCCGGATCACTCTTTATGCACAATTATTAATTAAACGAAAAGATAAAGAATAAAACCATACCCTTGAAGATCGAGCTTCCTCAGGTACAAGTTCACCTCCAATCCTTTTCGCGTTCAACTTGAATCCACCGGGTTTGGTTCCTTCCTTTGATCAACGTTAGCCACCCATGTGTTTGGCCTCTAGAGGTGATCCACCAAGGAAGAATAAAATTCAAGAAGATGGGTGGTTGGCTAAACCCTAGTTTTTCTATCTCTATAGAAAGGGTGTACTCCCAACAATTGGAATTATGTCGTATGTTGAAAAAGTCAACAACCCATACCACCCATAATAAGACTCCTCTTATTTATAGATGTGGGCAACCCACCTTAACAATTAAGGAATTTGGTTTTATTTAATTAATTAAATTCTTTTAATTAATTAAGCTCCCTAATCTTATTAGGGATAATTAATTAAACTCCTTTAACTAATTTTCCTTCCTAATCCAATTAGGAATTAATGAGAGTACTTATATTAAATTAATTCCTAAACTCTTTTAGAAATTAAAATAATAATAATTGTAATAATATTAATAAGACTCCTCTTATTAATTTATATTTAATATTTCTAAAATATTAAATAATAAATATTAAGCTATTTAATTTATTCTATCACCATAGATTAAATTAAATATACATAATATATTATTACGATTATGCCATTAACTTCTTAAATAATTATTCTTCCTTTTATGGTGTGACCCTTTAGGTTCTCCATATTAAAAGGTTGTGAATAAATCAATTAGAACAATTCTAATCTTATTTAAATAAATAAATTAAACAATTAATTTATTTAAATAAATAATATTTATTCTACAATAGGGATAAGCCTCCCTAGCGATCGGCGACTTTCCGGATAATATAGATTTCAACATTAATCATAAAAGAACCTTTGAGTAAATAGTTACCAGACAATTCAATCCTTCCACCATACAATGTCCCAATTAAATATAAGATATGGAATTATCGTCAAGTCTTATTTTATTTAATTATATGTATTTCGACTCTTAAATGCACAACTCCAAATAATGCAAATTAGAAACTCCTTTCTAATTTCATTACGCCGCCAAGGACTACTTGGGTTGTCATTTATCGAATCACATAGGACATTTCTCTTCTTTTATTAGAAGTGGTAGATTCTTTATTGATCATACATTATCTCCATGTACAACTTATTATACCCAAGCATACCCTTTGATATACCCTAAGGGTCTTAAGGAATAAGTCAAAGTATAATTCATCATACACAAGATACTATGATGATCTCAAGTCCAAGGATTACTTGTACTACTATCACTACAGAATTCCTATTGACAGCAAATAAAACTCCATTAGGTATTCCTTAGCGAGCCAACGTTCAAATGAACTTATTCTCTAATAAGCACCTACATACTTGCTTTAGTGTCTCCACACAAATGATCATGAGATCAATCATCCTCATCCAATGAGCAAGCAACGTATGTACCAATCTATCCGGATTCACTAATCCCCAATTTAGTAATCCAATGATTGGGAACTATTTTAGTTTTAAGCTTTCTAAGAATTTAGATCTCATTAGAATGATCATCATCATTATTCTAAAAGCATTGCTTAAAACTATGGGTTTATCACATATTATAAAACAAAGATCATGTAGATAATTAAAAGCCTTTAATAAATTAATACTTTTTATTAATAAATGAATAAGATTGTTTACAAAGTATATGCTTTATCATCAAACATGATTGGCTTGTATGCATACTACTTTCAATCTCCCACTTGCACTAAAGCCAATCGTCATGGTATCTCATACTCTTCTTCTCTAAGTGACGATTATCCTGCTGTTGGATAAGCTTTAGTTAATGGATATGTAATGTTGTTCTTTGAGAGTCCACTATCTCTATAGTGATTTCCCATCTTTCATTGATTCTAATAATCAAATGAAAGTGCCACAACACATGTTTAGATCCAAGATGAGACTTAGGAACTATTCCTAGTTCTGTAATGAACTTTTAATCCAAACAATCAACTTGCAGCTTCATTTATAGCTATATACTTTGTCTTTATCACTAAACCAAAGAACTCTTTCATTGTTTGGAACCTTTCAATTCATCGCACCACTGATTCAAGGTAACACTTTACCTTAAAGTGGATTTTCGTCGTCTTAGTGCATGTCGAAAAACTTGAGTCTGTTAAGCCCTCTAGTTTTAATTAAGACCCACCATGTATGCTCACATCCTTAGTGCCGGTTAAGAACTTTAAGATGTTTTTCACTGACTCACAGTGAACTTCTCCAGAATATGACTGATCAACATCAGGTCTCGTATATTTCATTGCATACATGATTGTCACTCGTTGTTGGACTTATAAGTGTTTATTCTCTCTAACCAATAAGTTGCTTTATAAGAGAAGTTTTTGGTTGAAAATAACAAGCAACAAATTAAAATCCTAGCCTTCTACTTATAGGAAAGCCAAAGCGAGGGCATTTTAGTACTTAAATCATCTCACATCCTTAATACATCTCCTTACTATTCATTGCCTACTTATTAAGTAAACTTGCTAATCACTCCTATTACTTGGCCACCACAAAACTTATCCTATGCTTGGCCATCACATAAAGTACTTGGTCGCAAGTCTAACCCACATTAACCTTGGTTTGCTCCATGGATCATGGCTAACCCATTTGATCATTACATTGGGCTTAGGTATTAAAGTACTTAAACTTATCTTTGGGCTTGCATTAAATCAATTTCAGCTTCCACCTTCATTCTTATTGGACTCTTCAATTGTTACACAATCCTATTAGTCCATTCCATTAAACTAAAAGTCTTATAACATATACTATACGTATAATTATCGTATTCTAGCTCGTATATTAAATCATAATATACGAAATACCCTCATTCCCATATACTTGTATAATACTTCGTATCATACTCGTATATACTACCTCGAACAATACATACGTATCATACGATCAATACACTCTCTCCTTAACGCTTAATATTCCTAACGTTCTCTAATTAAGTCTGCATGCGAAATATTGCATTTTGCATACTTGGATTATTATTACATAATCCATCTCACCTTGATATTATAACGGTACGGATTTCTCGGAAGTTCAAAAATAATTCCCAAGCGGAAATCGATGAATAGTGTTTTTCGAAAAATTTCTCGGAAAACTTTTATTTTTATCATTGAAATTCAAACACTTTAATTCCTTCACGTAGTTAAAATACTACGACGTTCCAGCATTTCTAGGTTATAGAACAACATTCATCTTATCAACACGTAGTAATAAAAAATAATAATATTTTATTCATTATAAAAGTATTTATAAAAGGTTCGATTTTTAGTATGCGTTAAATGAAAGTACATCAACCACTTAATTAAGGAAATATTGTTCCAATTTCACATTGAAGATATTTTTCGTAGGCTGTTGATACATGGAAATTTTAATTCACAATAATCCTCATAAACTAATTTTATCTATAGGATGTTACATAGCCTACATAGAAATTTTAAACTAAGACATAACATCCCATATGGTACATAAGAATTGTTTGGTGAAGGATGCATGTAGGAAGGTATTCAAAAATTTATAAGCCTCATGTGTCTTATGGTACTTCCAAGGATGATATGTACTAGTTAGTTACACACTTAGATTTGGACTAAATTTTTGCAAATAACAAAATACTATATATATATATATAATTGGTGAACAAAATGAAAACCTATGTAGGATAGAAGAGTGGATATATTTAATAGAATGAAAAAGGGTTTAAATTTTAAGAATGACTCTGAGTGCCATAAAGCCACAACTAGTACATGAAAATAAATTTAAAGAAAAATACCCGATCTCTTTAAAAGAAAATTCCTT
Source organism: Panax quinquefolius (assembly GCA_020205615.1). Taxonomy (NCBI): domain Eukaryota; kingdom Viridiplantae; phylum Streptophyta; class Magnoliopsida; order Apiales; family Araliaceae; genus Panax; species Panax quinquefolius. The sequence goes on from JAINUW010000573.1 coordinate 537,938, forward strand.
AGGTCTTCTTCGCTAACTCAATTTTTGTGGTCAGTAGCTCCGTGTAATATCTCGAATGACTTTGTACATTGCCTGATACAAAATTAAACCAAGATAGAAAAGTTAGCTTAGAATCTAATTCTTTTAATACAAGAAATCCTTCTTCATTTAGCTGCATCAATCAAAGTTAAAGCACATGAACACACTGTCAAAGAAAAATCTTAAATTTGCATGCTTCTTTAGATCATCCATATACCCTAGTAATACTATCAAGCAAAATGTAGTGATTAAATGGAGTATCTTACTTGTCTCAAGAATCTAGCACGAATCCAAAGTGGAGGAACATTGTATGGAATTTGATTTTCAATGGACTGTCTTGAAACCAAATGGGTGGATGGAAGCAATGATACCACTCGGACATCAGCTTTTAATGTCCTCTTGAAATGTTCAACATCAAAAATGTCAGAAAATTCACTGCCAAAATAGGATTTATACTCAACCCAGATCAGAACAACCTAACCATAACAATTTCTTTCAACCCCACTGAACAAAAATTATGTTTAATCGTTTCTTTTAATTGGCATCAGTCCATAACTTTCTCAAATAGAAACAGAAATTAGTAAGGCATAAAAGAAAATTCACAAGTACCCTTAGGAGCTTAGTCTAAATTATAAATGAAGAAGAAAAATATTGTTTATTAGCATCCTTCAATAGCTTAGAAAATCAAGAAAAAGTAAGCATTTAACATGAGGTTGAACAGAAACTAAGAGCTAATAAACCTGATATTGTATTGCTTTTTTTTTTAAGCCCAGATGAATGATAAGCTTTTAATTGCTTAATTTTAAATTAAAATATTGCTGACAACAAACTAAGAGCTAATAGTCAACCGATAACAGATACTCATCAAGTACAAGAATAGTTACAAAACCTAACAGAATCTCAATCTAAAAGATTAAACAAACATAACAATCCAAGTGAAAACTTCTAACTAATATTACCTTTCATCTTCCCAAATGGGATTGACCTGCAAAACTGGTACAACCTGTAAGACCCCAACTTTATGAATAAAGATGAATTTTTTATAAATATCATTTTTAAATATTATGGAGTGAATTTGATAAAATGTTATAGTTGTGGGTAATATTTATAAATTTTGAAAAGTACGCAAGTTGTTATATAATATTCGATTGGTCGGGGAATATTGGTTTTAATAGGGAATATTCGTACGATGACACAATCATTTATAGCCCCATAATAGAATAACTGTCGGATGAAGAAAACAACAAGTTTGAGTTTTTATAAATAACGGTATAGTTATATCTTTATTAACAGCTTTGTTGAGACGAAGTAGATACGGTATAGTCAGTATGGGCATCATTTACGTGTTGTTGCACAAAGTAGCAATACTGCGATATTTGAGATTTTGAATTATTGATTCTTACGTAAGAAGGCACTACTCAATAATTATTACAGTAATTATTGTTCAATATTTTATTTTTTTGATTCAATAATTGTTGCGTTGATATTTTATATTATTGTTGTTTCAATAATTATTATTGCACAATATTTCTCATTATCAAATCAATAATTCATATTATTTGAATAATATTATTAGATAACATTATTGGCAATGTCTTGAAATATCTGTCAAAGAGAGGTTTGGTCACCTAATTGTGCGCCAGTAAGGAGAAATCCTTATTGGAAAGCCCCCTCTTTCCTGGAAACGACCTGGTTGTCATTATTGTGATTCTATAATATTATTTATGAATAATTAATTATTGATTTATATGATAAGGAAATATTTATTTTATGTGGTCTTAAATGATATATAGGAAAATATCTATTTTATGTGGTTATAATTGAAGGAATTAATTTTGAGGTGTTTTATCAGTATTTTTGTCGGAAGGGAGGTATTAAAAAATCAAATCGGTGTTTTTAAAGCAATATTACGTGAGTTATAATTTTGATTTGACCGTTAGATCATTGTGATTTTTGGATATGTTATACATATATAAGTTGAGTATATGTCCACAAATTTTGAACCGTTAAAAATTAGCGTATGATTTGTTATGAATTTTAAAAGGAGTTGAAAATCATCCATTTGTGGATTTTGAATATTTTTTGTTTGGAATTTGGAAAAACTTTATTCTGCAAAGTTGTAGAGAATTCAATTTCGTGTGGAGTGGACATAAAATTCGTATTTTTCTGATAAAAGGGCTATTTTATATGAATTATTGATGTTTTGGAAATTAAATATTTTTTTTATTAAAATTTGGTGCAACCCACTTTTGTTTTTCAAACTTGTGGGCTGAAATCTTTGTTCCAAGATGGCTGCTCATTTGGTGGGTAGACGTATAAGTTTGAATGAAAATAATTATTATTATTATTTTATTATTTTAGTCTCTTATAGGCGTTTTAAAGCATTTTCCTATAAATAAAGCGCTTATGTTAGAATTGAAAATCACACCGTAATTAGAGAATTCTTCTTCTATAATATTGAGCGTATTTCTTTAGAGTTTTAGAAAGCTTTGGCGAAAAGAAAACAATAAAAGTTTTCTTCAAGAATATCCCCGCTATACCAGTTGGAATACTCTTCTTTTCAAGGTAAGGGATGTTATTTTTGTTCAATATTCGCTTGAAATAATATTTTCTTCCATACTCTATAGTATGTAAGTAATATTATTTCATTCGGAATTCAAATTCTATACTCGTTTTGTTAAAATTTTTGCTTCTGTACACCATGAAATTAGTAGAATATTCTTGATATTTGCGCTTTATCCAGTATCTTTTCAATAAAATATTATTCTGAGCATTCTTGATAAATTTTAACGGGGTTACTATCCCTGAAGTACTATTCACGGGGTTACTATTCCTAAAGTACTATTCATGGGGTACTATTCACCTGGGGTACTATTCATGATAAAAATTTATTCGTTTTCGGTCCAAATTATTTTTGGTACAATATTATTTTTGAATTTTACTCCACAAAAGTAGTATTATGTTGACAATTTGGACGTTATTGATTTCTGGATAAATTAAATTATAAATCTTTAAAAATTTATCCTTGAACTTGTTTTATTGAATTCTTATATCATAGTCATCATCCTCATGTTTATTTTCTATTAAAAGTCATCTGTGGCCTGTAGTGCATAAATGGACTTGGTATGATTATGACCAGGAATTATTCGGTACAATCTTGACCGTAATGTTACAAATAATGTGGTAAAAGTCCTCATTGGCCCGTAGTGCATTGATGGACGAGTTGTTGGCATGATCATGACCATTGATGAATACACGAATATCCTTGGCCCGTGAAGTGCATGGATAATTTGTGGTCGTGATACTAAAGAATATCCTCGTCAGTAGTGCGAGTATGATTCAAAGATGTGGATTATTTATTGTTTGAGTCTCAACGATAAAAGTGATGAAAAACCTTTTAAATCATAGAAGATAGTAGATTTTATTCTCTACTTGACTCTTCTAATAGATTGCTTGTTCCGCTTCAATTAAACTTGATGTTTGTTATATTTTCTCAGTTTAACACTGTTAAAGGCTAACAATAATTTATTACGCATTATCTTAGTCATATATTTTTCTTCGGGCTAGTTGAGCTCACCCTTTTCGCTTTTATTGTTCTCTTCATGAAATGAGAACGAATGGGAGTAGTCTGGGAACGTAAGTGACGGTCCGAGGATGATGATATGTGAAAAACCAAAATTTTAGGAAAATATTAAAATAAGAATTTAGTGAATAAAATTCTTAAGGCTTATGAAGGGTTCAAATAAAATATATAATGTGTTACTGTGTATGCGATATTGTGTTACATAGGGTAATATGAGCTATGTAATAAGCAATGTTGTGTTTAATAAATATATACCATTATTATATATTTGTTAGAAATTGTAGAGATGAATTAGTGAGAAGATGGATAAGATTTATCTATCGACATTAAATAATTTATAGAATTATTTTATATAGTAAGATAAGATGGTGACATTAAAATATCTTTGATAATCACCAATTTTTTTTGGGTGTATGTGCGAGTATGTATCAAGTCTAAGGTAGTGCAAATAGTACTCTTTAATGGTTGATGTATAGGAGTTGGGCTAAACAATTCCTTCAGAGAGCGGAGGTATATACGAATTAGTAACCGATCTAACTCAATCGTGGAAAACAAAGATAGATTTAGACTGAAACCAATTTGTTGGTTGTTTGTGGGAAACCACTCAGTGTACTTTATTGAATACTATTAAAAACTTGTGACGTCCCTAGGTTTAGACTTGTATGTGTGTACATCGATGACAAGAGAAGGGATTAATGTTAGACGAGTTAACGTTTAAGAAGGATGTGTAAAGTATTTAGAAGCGTAGGTTTATTTTTACCGAGGCGTAACTCATTCGCCTCGATTTTTGGTATGGCAATGGTGTGCATTTCAAGTCTATGACTGTAACAGAATTGCTTGGCAGGTCTGTAAAAAATTCGAGTAAGTTATGAACATGTGATTCCAAGAAATGGATACTAATAACTCCTATAAGGGTCAGTATATGGTGAATGGAGTAGGATGGAAAACATGAATTTAATGGGAGTTAGTTATGGAAATTAACTAAACAATAATAAACATTGGTTAATTAAAATTATATTATTGAATAATAGAAATTGGGTATTAAAGCCTTGTGTGGCGTTGGCATGATATTAAATTGATTGGAAGGATTAGTTCACTTTTTATAAGATGGTGAGTTAACATATGTGTTCAAAGATAAGAGGATAAAAGAAATATGTTAATTAATATTTGATATTTTAATATATTACATAGTTTGTAATATATAAAAGGGTTGATATTGAAAAATTAAATGATTAATATTAATTAATCGTTGTGATATTTATGTGTGATATGAAGTAATAGGTTGAAAGTACCCAACTAAATTATATTTAGCCCAATTAAAATTTATATGGACTAATGTACATGGAGTATATGATATGAGTACATAAATAATCCCTAATTTTACTTGGTGTAGTAGTATTAACACATTAAAATTTCATTTTGGGAATTAAATGGAACTAAACTAAGCTTTAGTTGCTAAGTTATAAGCTTGTCCCAAAATCAGTGTCACCCATTTACATATCAGACGCGTTAATAGGCCATTGGCCATCCCATTTCTTTTTCATTACGTAGTAGAGTTGATGATATTTGAACATGGAGTTGGTGACCAACTCTTTAGCATCCATGGCTTCTTCTTCCCCCTGGATTAATTCATTGTGCAAGCCAATTAATCGAGTATTAGATTTGCTATAAATAGAGCTCCTCTCCTTCTTTTCCCGTTTGTTGAATGTCTGACCATTTGATAGAGTAAGTAAGATGAATTGAGGAGAAATTGGAGGATGGGAGAGTATTAGTTAAAAATTTCAAGCATGAAGAAGGTAACAATTTCATCATTCCCTGTTCTTGAATTCAATGTTTTCAATTACTAGAAAAGTATTATGAAATACTTGCTTTTAAGTCCAAAAATTAATGGCTAAAACTTGTTGGAATCTGTAGTTTTCTGTTAGATGTTGTTAATATAGCCATATACGAAAATAATGAGAGATAAACGAACCAAATTGATTGAAAAACGAATTCGTAGTGAATGAATTCACTAAACTTTTCAAAATATGAAAACTAAGTATGAGCATGAGCTTTATATTGATTTTTGGATTTGTTAATGTTTATGTTAATTATTGGGTAGTTGGTATGTTGTAGTTTTATGAGTTACGAACTCATAGAATCGAAAATGGACTGAATTGGATGAGTATAACTCATTTTATGATGATTGGAAAGAGATGAGGTCTGTAAAATCGCGATGTACATAACTTGAAGGGTCATTCTGCCTCCCAGGGCGCAGCTGTTAGATTTTATGAAAATCAAAGTAGCAATCAAAATTGCAAAATTAGCGGAAGCGAGATAAAATTAGATTTTAAAATTTTTCACAAACCAATTACCCGGATCATCCTTTATGCATATTATTAATTAAACGAAGAATAAGAAATTATGAAATCATACCCTTGTAGAAACGAGCTTCCTCAGGTACGAGTTCACCTCCTACTTCTTCGCGATCTCCTTGAATATCCGGGTATATTCCTTCCTTTGATCAATGTAAGCCACCCAAGTGTATGGCCTCTATAGGTGATCCACCAAGGAAGAGGAATTTTTCAAGAAGAAGGGATTTGGCTCAAACCCTAGTTTTTCCTATCTGTATAAGAAAAGGGGTGTACTCTCCAAATCTAGGAATTACGTACATAAGATATCTAATATAAGACTCCTCTTATGAAGATATCATGTAACCCTATTTTAATTAAAATAAGGTATTATTTATTTAATTAAACTCTTTTAATTAAATGGGCTCCCTAATCCTATTAGGGGTAATTAATTAAACTCCTTTAACTAATTTTCTTTCCTAATCCAATTAGGAATAAATGAGAGTACTTATATTAAATTAATTCCTAAACCTTTTAGAAATTAAAATAATAATAATTGTAATAATATTAATAAGACTCCTCTTATTAATTTATATTTAATATTTCTAAAATATTAAATAATAAATATTAAGCTATTTAATTTATTCTATCACCATAGATTAAATTAAATATACTTAATATATTATTACAATTATGCAATTAACTTCTTAAATAATTATTCTTCCTTTTATGGTGTGACCCTTTAGGTTCTCCATATTAAACGGTTGTGAATAAATCAATTAGAACAATTCTAATCTTATTTAAATAAATAAATTAAACAAATAATTTATTTAAATAAATAATATTTATTCTACAATAGGATAAGCCTCCCTAGCGATCAACGACTTTTCAGATAATATAGATTTCAACATTAATCATAAAAGAACCTTTGAGTAAATAGTTACCCGACAATTCAATCCTTCCACCATACATTGTCCCAATTAAATATAAGACATGGAATTACCGTCAAGTCTTATTTTATTTAATTATATGTATTTCGATTCCAAAATGAATAACTCCTAATGAATGCAAATTAGAAACTACTTTCTAATTTCATTCCACCTCGCCAAGGATTCTGGGTTGTCATTTATCGAATCACATAGGACATCTCTCCTTTTTACTAGAAGTGGTAGATTCTTTATTGATCATTCATTATCTTCATATATAACTTATTACACCCAAGCATACCCTTTGATATACTCTAAGAGTCTTAAGGAATAAGTCAAAGTGTAATTCATTATATATAAGATACTATGATGATCTCAAGTCTAAGGATCATTTGTCACTTTACTATCACTACAGAATTCCTATTGGCGGTAAGTAAAACTCCATTAGGTATTCCTTAGCGAGTCACGTTCGTTGAACTTATTCTCTAATAATCACCTACATACTTGCTTTAGTGTCTCCACACAAATGATCATGAGATCAATCATCCTCATCCAATGAAAGAAGCAACGTATGTACCAATCTATCCGGATTCACTAATCCCCAATTTAGTAATCCAATGATTGGGAACTATTTTAGTTTTAAGCTTTCTAAGAATTTAGATCTCATTAGAATGATCATCATCATTATTCTAAAAGCGTTGCTTAAAACTATGGGTTTATCACATATTATTAAAACAAAGACCATGTAGATAATAAATGCCTTTAATAAATAATTCTTTTATTAATAAATAAATAAGATTGATTACAAAGATATATGCTTTATCATCATACATGATTGGCTTGTATGCATAATACTTTCAATCTCCCACTTGCACTAAAGCCAATCGCCGTGGTATCTCATACCCATCTTCTCTAAGTGACGATCAAACCGTTGTTGTGTTAACGCTTTAGTAAATGGATCTCGCAATATTGTCTTGAGAGTCCACACGCTCGTGGTGGCGTCTCCTCTTTCAATGATCTCTAATCAAATGAAATCGCCGCAACACGTTTGGATTTGATGAGACTGGGTTCCTTAGCTTGTGCAATGACTCCAGTGTTGTCACGAATAAAGGCATTGGTCCTTTAATGCTAGAAACCACACCAAGTTGGTAATGAACTTCTTCATCCAAACGGCATTCCTTTGCAGCCTTCACTTGCAACTATGTACTCGCCTCACATCCTTTGAATTAGCAACTCGTTTCATTGCTTGGAACTTTTTCAACTCTCATCGCGCCACCGCTTAAGGTAAACACATACCCAAACGGAGTTCATTGTCATCTTGGTCTGTTTGAAAACTTGAGTCCATGAAGCCCTCTAGTTTTAATTTAGGACCACCGTAGACAAGAAATACATCCTTAGTTCTTCTTAAGTACTTTAGGATATTTTCACTTTCCAAAGTGTTCTTTCTCCGGATTCGATCGATATCCGCTTGTTACACTAAGTGCATGAGCGACATCTGGTCTAGTACATATCATATCAGTATATGATAGATCCTATTCTTTCAAGCATAAGGAATCTTACTCATACGGTTTCTCTCCTCAGTGTCTTTGGGCTTGTTTCTTGGAGAGATGTATTCCATGGCTCATCGGCATGAGACCTCTTTTGGAATCTTCCATGCTAAACCTTTTAGCATCATGTGTCAATATCGTTCTTGGGATAAGCCAAGCATCCTATTAGATCTATCTCTATAGATCTTTATCCCCAAAATATAGGATGCTTCTCCCAAGTCCTTCATGGAGAAGTGTTTAGATAACCGATTTTAATTGTTCATAAGATAGGAATATCATTCTATCAAGTAATATATCATCAACATATAATACAAGGAATGAAATAAGCGCCCCACTAACCTTCTTGTACACATGGTTCATCCTCATTTTGATAAAATCAAACTTTTGATTGTCTCATCAAAAGCGGATGTTCCACCTACGAGAAGCTTGCTTTAATCCATAAATGGATCGTCAGTAGCTTACAGACTTGATTTGTTCCAACCTTTGAAACAAATCCTCCTGGTTGTGTCATATACACATCCTCCTCAAGTTTCCCATTGAGGAAGGCCGTTTTCACGTCCATCCGCCAGATTTCGTGTAGTCATGGTAAGGCTGCTAATCGCAAGCAAAATCCGAATGGACTTGAGCATTACTCTTGGTGAGAAGGTTTCGTCATAGTCAACTCCTTGTCTTTGTTTGAAACCTTTTGCAACCAATCGGGCCTTATAGGTATCTACCTTGCCGCCCGCTTCAGTCTTTCTTTTTTAAAGACCCATTTACACCCAATAAAGCTTAATGCCTTGGTGGTGAGACCAAAGTCCATACTTGGGTTCTCATACATGGAGTCCATCTCGGATTTCATGGCTTCTTGCCATTTCTCTCGAGTCTTTACTACTCATAGCTTGCTCATAATTCAATGGATCATCATCATCTATGATGCGTACCTCATTGTCATCTTCTATGACAAGTCCATACCGTCTGGTATCTTTGGTACTCTTCCGATTTACTGAATAGGGGTGTGGTATGCAGATGGAATCTCTACTTGGTTAGGTACCTCACTTTGATCTGTAGTATTTTGTGGTTCTTGAACTTCTTCAAGATATATCTTACTCCCATCGAAGCCCTACAAGAATAAACTCCTTTCCAAGAAAGCGAAGATGTTTCGCAGAACAAACACCTTTTGATCAGTTGGATGATAGAAATAATACCCGATGTTTCTTTAGGGTATCCCACAAATCTACATTTGTCGGGATCTAGTCCTGCAGACTTATCGCTTTTCAAACTTTTTGACATAAGTGGACAACCCCAAGTCTTAACATGCTTAAGATTTGGTTTCCTCCCCGTCCATAACTCATATGGGGTCTTGGGGACGGATTTTGTAGGTACCTTGTTAAGTAGGTATGCGTACCGATTCTAGGGCATATCCCCCAGGAAACTGGAAGGTCAGAAGTTTCATCATAGATCGAACCATGTCCAACAATGTTCGATTTCTCCTTTCGAGATACACCATTCATTTGTGGCGTCCCCGGTGGAGTCCATTGTGAGATTATACCATTTTCTTTTGAGACAATTGAGAAACTCACCACTTAAGTATTCTCCTCCTCGATCGGATCGAAGAATCTTAATACTCTTACCGGTTTGCTTCTCAACTTCACTTCGAACTCTTTGAACTTTTCAAATGATTTGATTTGTATTTCATTAAATACACATATCCAAATCTTGAGTGGTCATGGGTGAATGTAATAAAATAAGAATACCCTCCTCGTATGCGGTCGTTGTCATAGTCCACATACATCAGTGTGTACCAACGCTAACAACTCAGTAACTCTTTTCTCTTTTTCCACTAAAAGGAGATTTAGTCATTTTTACCCATGAGACAAGATTCACAGTTGGATATGATTCATAATAATCGATAGCTCTAGAGCCCATCTTTATGCAACTTGGATAATCTTGTTTCATTAATATGACCCAGTCTCTAAAGTGCTACATGAAGGTATAATTAACATCATCTCTTTTCCTTTTATTAGTTTGTTCAATTTGAAATATATTTTCATGCAAGTCAAGTATATAAAGTCCATTTCGCAAATTACCAACACCATATAAAACATTATCATTATAAATGGAACAACCGTTGTTCTTTATTATAATATTAAAACCATCCATATCCAATCTGTAGAGATAGAAATAATGTTTCTAATGATATTTGGAACAAAATAACAATTATTTAAATTAATGAACTTGCTCAGTAGGCGGTGCTAAACAATAAGTCCCTACAAACTAATGCGCAACCTTTGCTCCATTTCCCACTCGTAGGGCGACCTCATCCTTGCTTTCGACTTTTCTACTTACGACCGGTCCCTACATATTATTACATATGTGAGAACCACATCCCAAGATCCAATACCCAAGTAGAAGATTGACTTTCGGAAAAATTAATTTCAATCATAAACAAACCTTGATTAGGATTCAAGCTTCTCCAAGCTTCTTCCGCTTTTATTCGCGAGATAATCCTTGCAGTTCCTCTTCCAAATGACGGCTTATTGCAATGGAAGCAAATTCCTTTGCTATTTGGATCGAGTTCTTTTGATCCTTCACTTTTCGCCTTTCCCTTAGCCTTCTTGGATTTCTTCCTTTCGAGAAGATACCTTGGGCCTCTTCCTTTTCTTGGAAGAATCATCCTGAAGAAGACATGGTTCTTCTTGGATGGGAAGTGACCTTCGGCAGTTTTCAACATGTTAAGTAATTCAGGCAAGCTGACATCCAACTTATTCATGTCAAAATTCACAACAAATTGTGAGAAGGTGTCTGGGAGTGACTGCAAGACTAAATCTTGACTCAACTCCCCATCCATGACGAACCCAAGTTATCCAAGACGTTCAATCAGATTGATCATCTTTAGGACATGAGTCTCAACAGTAGTGCCCTTGGTCATCCGAGATCGGAAGAGCTCCTTAGATATTTCATATCTAGCAGTCCTACTTTGCTCACCATACAACTCTCCAAGGTGTAGTAGCATAGTAGGAGCATCCATGTTTTCATCTTGTGTGAAGCTCGTTACTTTCGTGGATGCGAGCATGATGCATTGAGCCACGATGCATCATCTTGCCCTTTATTTAAAAGTAGTAATCTCTTCCTCGAGAGGTCGCCTCTCGCAACTTTTTGCAGCACTGCAGGCTGAATTTAGGACATAAGAAATCTTTTCAAAGAAAGTGAGAACAATTCTCGATTCCTCAACCAAATCAGGTGTAGTTCTAGGTCAAATTCATTTGTTAGCATCAAGTATGCTTGTAAAGGAAATTAGTGAATGTGACATTTTCAAAATTTTGCATGTAAAAAGACAATATTTTAGCAAACATTCATTTAATTAATTACCAAAATAAATTAGGTCTTATTTTATATTGGTATCTCCCACTATTTTCTTCAAACTATATTACCCTCATTTATATAGTTCAGCAAAATCTAATTAAAGTTTTTGCTAGTGAGAATAAGGATCCCATTTCAAATATATATAGCCTTGTGGTGACACAACAAACTATATATAAATAAATAGGTAGACAACTCCTTGTCAATTACATCAACATGTAACTCCTTATGTTTTGCCTCTTGGATTATTTTGATCAAGTGGTGGCACATCCGAATCAAAATTATCTAGGTTAAGTCCAACCTAGCACTTCCATATATTCAAAAAAGAAAAATATCACCCTTGTGGTGACATAACAAAATAATATTGTTCAATTTTCTTTATAAGCATCAAATGTGATAAATTAACATCTTAAATACTCAATACTTGCCTTGTGGTGACACAACAAACTCATATTAAATATTTAATACTCTATTAATTTTATCATGCTAGAAAGGCGGCGTTCGATATTCTAAATATCTTTGAACGCTTAAGACTTAATAAAAAAACTTTGAGGGATTTGTTATTATTTGTCTCATCTTGTTTAGCGCGCATGCAAATATATATATAAAATACGCGTCATATTATTAAACATGCGAAGCATGTTTGCATAATATATAATATATATATAATACTAGCATGCACATATAGAATACTATATTCTACCCGGATTGATTATGGACTTTTATTCTAGTTTGGTTCACTAGAGCCACCAAGTGAACCAAAAGGTCAAACCCTAGGTGCAAAAGAATAAACATTTAAATATAACTATTACATTTAAACTTGGGCTCCATTACAAACGGGTCTTCAAGCGCTCCTTGATCTTGGTCTTTGTTCTTCTAAAAAATTCTAACTAATCCTATTACATTAAACTATTTAATTTAAATAGAAACCTTGATCGTGATCGAGGGAAGTACATAGGAGAGAGATAGAATTTACATTAAGAAGAAAACTTAAAAAACGCAGTCTGCGCAGACCCCATTTAATAAAACCCATTCATTCAAACATCCAACTAAAATAAATCCAATCATATGGTTAATTGTCCATAATCGAGACCCCATTTAATAAAACCCATAACCCGGATTTGAATAATCCAAATTTCACTAATTTTTTATTATTTAATATCGACTATTAATATTTTATTGTGTATCTACGTGATATGGGTATCGAGAATTAGTCAATTTTTGTATCGAATTTGAGAAAATATAGTAGAGTTATGCTTAACAGCTTTAGAAACCCTAACCCTAAGATCAGATAGGGATTCGGCAGAAATTGTAATTTTAATAAGAGAAGCTAAGGTAACCTAATTAGAAATTAGGAATGAAAAATTAAATAACCTAAGGGTTATGATACGGGAGAATATTATTATATATAAAATATATATTAATTTTAAGGGATTTATTTTATATATCTCGATTTAATTAATTTTATAACCCAATTATAGCAAGTCTAATTGGGTTAAGGAAATAAATGTGCATGAGTAAGAATTTATGTTATAATTGAGGAAATGAAAACCCTAATTAAATTATTTGGGTTGGATAAGAATTAAGGTATAGCACTATGTAAATTTTATAGCCCAAGTGTTGGCCCAATGAAATTGGTTAGAATCCAAGCAATACATTAATTGAGTGGCCCAACTTTTAGCCCAATTGAGAGGGGATATTATGGACCTTATGTATGCTAAATAAGAGATAAAAGAAAGAAAATTGGGAGCATGATAAGAATAATCTCGATTCCTTTGAACAAACAACTTTAAGAGTTTAACATTCCTTTGAAACTTCGATAACCGAACAAAGGTTATGAAGTAGCTTGAACAATATGAATAATCTCGATTCCTATCATTTTAAAACATTAGTCACATTCACTTTGAAATACTTTCATTCTCTACTATCTTTCATACACATTACGCTCTAACTAGAATCAATAGTACAGACTTAATAATAACGGCTCATGTATAAACAGAACATTCTCTTATTGAAACAGCCCAATCACGTAAGCAGCTTCATATCATAGAAACATCAAGTGTTCACATTGTGGCACAAGGCCTCACACGTTCTACCACCTTATACAAATATCACACATTCGCAAGACATGTACGTAACTTCTAAAGTTCAACATCCGAGAAGTTTAAGAAACTAAAGCATTCATTTAAAATATGAATGAAGTTAGGAAACTTGCCTTTCATACGACAAAGAACTTATTATTGAATCGCTCATTCCATTCCCTATAACACATAAGGAAATAACACATACACCAATTAGTCATATACTTGACTTACGATTTGTTTACTTAACTTTACTTCTTAAGGTTCGCGGTCTTTGCAATATAATTTTACGCGACTAACTTTCATTATGAGTTTACGGTTTCATGACATACGGAGATGTCTTACTTCAAAACGTTCATCATCTTTGATGATTTACATTCTTATCTTCTTCTTATAACTTCTCTAGGACTCAAAGACACATCGCTTCTCCTCGCTAGTAGTCCGTGATGGTACTGAACGGTTTCCCACAAACAACCAACAAACAAGTTCCGTCTTCTCATCTCTTTGCCTACGATGATGAGTTAGATCGATTTGCGGTTCGTATATACCTTTCGCTCTCAAGGAATTGTTTAGCTCGGCTCCCATATGTCAACCATCAAAGGTTACGATTGTACTACAACCCTAACTTATCTTAACTTATCCTAACTATTAAACTATAATGTTCGTTAAGTCAAATTCTTATTCCTTATGGCTTTCCCGCAACTAAATGCCATACCTCAGATTCATTCATCATCATTCAAGTTATACAGGTCTTTTGTATACCCGTAGAGCGATCATTCCATATTCACTTTACGTATTTATAAGCGTTAAGCATTTTACATTACCTTATTCTTATCTTTACAATGTCCAGATTAATTCAACTCAGAACGCCATCCAAGTTATAAACATTAACTTGGCTTCTTTTACGTTATCTGAACTTGTCTTTTGATTCACTTGTTCACCCATCACATGTTTAATCACTAATCTTGATTTTACGGTCCAAACCATACATGGAGTGTAGGTCCGCCCATTTAATATTTGTGTACACTCAACCTTCACGTTAGTTAAAGTGTTCAACAATTACATTTCATTCTAACATTCTCATCCGACTTTACGTTCGGCTTTTAGTAATCTTATTACCATTCACTACGGCTTTCTTGATACCATTCAGTATCTTACTTACTTCTTTCATCAACGCCTAAGTCATACAACCGGGTATACTTAGAACGTTTCGTCTAACGATGAATACAATTCACGAGGATCGTTTACATATTCAACGCTCACGTTGTTCATCTCTTAATCTATCATTCAACCTTTACTCAAGGTTTTAATCACTTTCAATCGTTATTCATCCCATGAACCCAATGTTCATTATAATTTCTAAATGTCAAAGCCATACGATTCGTTGTATGCTAAGACTGATCGTTCATCGCAATAATGTTGCGTTCACAGTGTTTATACGCTTTACATTCATCTCTCATGACATAACATTGAAATTTTATTCATTACTCTCGTCACTCAACGTCTAAGGAATCACAATCATAGCAATCCCTCAAGTTCGTTTATCGCGACTACGGTCCCCGAACATCGGTTCCGTAACCCGCGTTCACCTTCTTTTTAATCTCGTTTAATCTTTTCATTAAACCTTTATTAAAGGTTTAAAACACTTGATTAAGTGTTACATTAGTTGAACATTATGTTCTTATTTCTTTCTTGCACATCCCCCAGAAATTGAACATTTACAATCTCATTTATGACATTACTCTGCACTGGCGCTGCGGTGCCACCTTCAACACTAAGACTACATGGCTGCATGGCATGAAGTTAAGTAGTATATGACCCTCAAATCTCCGGTGATGCAAAGCCACAATTTAGGCATGAATGGCCGCCAATGGCACCAAGACCTTCTTCCAAAATTTTTTCTAATTGTTAACTTCTTTTGAGTCGCTTTTACTTTTCGATCTCATAACTTCTTCATTATAACTCTAACGAGTCGCCTTAAAGCCATTTTCTTCCTTATCTTACGACTTCCGATTACCCATGGATGTAACTTCATTCGAATCCGTTAACATGCCATTCAATTGGCTTAATATTCGCTTCTACGTTCGCTTTTTACGTTTTTAACGTTCTTAGTTCGATTAAATCGTAATTCGTCATCCGAACTCGAAATCTATTCGATTCTTGAGTCCACAACTCACGTTTTATAAACTCTCTTACTTTCTTATAAAACCCTACATGTTCGGGTTCATTTACTAACTTTCAAATTTTCGTTCTTCTTTACGAAATTTTCGCCAAAACTTCGTTATAATTCGCGTTTTAATCCAGATTTCTTTATGAACGTTTCTCTACCGCTTTAACCAAGAAATAAGCAACTAACTTATCGCGATGGTTTTAAACTTATCCATCAACAACAATTTATAATCGCGATGGTTTAAATTTGTCCATCAACAACGTTCTTCGCGTTCTTCGTTCGTTCTTCATTTTTAATCTATATTTTGGATTACGATTCTACTTTTTCTTGGAATTTTGATGTTATAGAACACCATTCCTAACTTATTTGATCTACTCGATCATAAGATTCGTTCGGATC
Organism: Panax quinquefolius; assembly: GCA_020205615.1. Classification (NCBI taxonomy): domain Eukaryota; kingdom Viridiplantae; phylum Streptophyta; class Magnoliopsida; order Apiales; family Araliaceae; genus Panax; species Panax quinquefolius. The sequence continues at coordinate 554,334 of JAINUW010000573.1, forward strand.
GCTAAAAATCCTTACGAATCTTATACTTCCTTAAGAAATTTATAAACTAAATTTCTAATTCTTATTTCTTCATTTTCTCATGATTTCAATCATATGAAATCATTCTTAACTTCACCTACCTCTTATCTTCATTAAGTTATGTTTTTGAAAATTTTAAACTTAATGAAAAATTAAAAGAACTAGGGTTCGGATTACCGTTATTCTTTAATCTTTTTTCGTCGGACAAAGCATGCGTTCGAGAGCTAGCTTTTCCTCATTCTCCTCTCTTCCTCTCCCATCCGAGCTCTCTCTTTCTCTCTCAAATGATAGGATTTTCAAAATCCCATTCAAATGAGATTAAGCTTCTTATTTATAGATTTTCAAGGCTAGGGGTATTTTGGTTATTTAACCCCCACCTCCTTACTATTCAAGACTTAGCCACCAAGTACTTGGTGGCTAAGTAGACGCCCCACCTCCTCAGTTAGCTTCCCTTGGAAGCTTCGTGCTTCCGTCTTATGGAATTGGTCAAACCTGTTCGGCTGAAATTCTCGGAATCCAAATATTTTGAATATTCCGCCTTTCCTCTACTGGATTAACTTTTACGTAATCTTGGATCTCGAAAAACTAAAAAACACTTTTCCATGTTAAGCGTTTTCCTTCACATTTTCCCCCTAACGTAGCTAAACGTAATGAAAAGTACATAACAATACTTTTCGTTATTTTTATTTCGTCCTGATTTCTACATCGCCGAGAAAAACTTTTATTAGCTTATTTAACTTTTCACGATATATTATAAATCAAATCTTTCAACGAAATGTCATTTTGACATACTAGAACTCTCGAAAAGACTTAGAGTTATTCAAACCCTAACCCTTAGGTTACGTCGGGTGAATAATGCATATTTAAATCTTTTCCCAAAAATATTTTTGTTCAGGAAAATTTTCTTTTTTAAGTCTTGAAAATTCCTACTCTTTCGGTCTAGCTTCGAGCTTAAGAATTCTCTCGATTAATAATCATTCTAGGTTATAGTAAACGATTAATAAACACATAGTTACAAAATAGTATTAATAAAAAATTCATTTTATTAATAACTAGTTCTTAAAATCTTAATTTCGGACAATCCGGATTTACGGGTTGTCACAATAATTGAGTGGGAGAGAGAAGAGATAGATATGTTAGTAGATTAGGGATAGATATACCAAATATATCTCGTAATTACTTTTCCAACAATCAAATCTAAGTCTTATCTTTTTCATTTCATCTTATTTTCTAACATAAACTAAGAAAGAAAGAGAGAGACAAGAGAGATGAGAGCTACCATTCTGTTGGCTCAAGAGAGAGAAGGAGAAGAGAAGACTTTGATCTTCATACAACCAAGATCCATCTCATATTTTTGAAGGAGAAATAAAATCAAGCAAAGGTATAAACCCTTTTTGTTTATGTAATTTTTGATTAGTGTAAATCAAACCTTGAATATATAGTTCTAAACTCAAAACCATGTATATACATGTTGATGAGTGTTTTGTGTGTAGATCTACCCTTATTGGGTGTTGATTTGGTTGAAATCAAGAGGAATAGAAAAATAGAATTTTCCTAGAAAGCTTAAACTTCAAAGTATGATCTAGCTTTTGATTTTTGAAATCTATGATGGATATTTGTGATTTATGTTCTTGGGATGCTAGATCTATGTGTGAAGGATAAAACCCCTTTTAGAATCACTCAATTTGGTTGAATATTGAGCAAGTTATGGAATTTATCCCAAACTACTCAAAGCTAAAAAAGCATTAGAATAATGAGCTTTTGACCAACCACTACCAAAGTTAATTTTCGAGAGCTTAATATGTCCAAATATGGATTGTGATAGATGAAAATTGAAGATCGGAAAGATACGAATCCAACAAAATTGACGGATCGTTAATTGGAGTTATAGATTTCATTTTATTTAAAGTTTTAGTAAAGGACTCTAAAACTTCTAAAGGACAAAAGTAAACTGTTCAAACATTTAAAGGGGCTGTTTCGGCCACTTAGTTTGTGAGATAAATTCCGGCCTTTAGGGACATGAAAATATATGGTATAAAGTACATGCTGTCAAAAAATTAGCTCATTTCGACTTAACATTACAAAGTTATGACCATTTCAATTTTTGTGATTTTTAATTAAAACGGCTATATAACTTAGGAGTTCTATAACTTCCAGATGGCCACAAAATTTAAACTCGGAGGCTCATGTTAACACATATAAGATTGTGTCAAGAGATGGGGATTTTTGGAGTTGAGCATGATGGGGCTAAACTCTTAAGCTACACACTAAGAAATGATTATTGAAAAATACTAAAGGAGGTTGGAAAATTATGGAAAAAAGACTTTACGTGTATGAAATATATGAATATATATTTGGACAAAGGATAGAAAAATAATAAGTTGATTTGGTGTTTTTTGTGAAAAGGATATGGAATCCGACTTCCTTCGGATTGAATAATTATGAATCCAGGTTCTTTGGATTGAAAAAAAGCGATTCTTGAATTGAAAATATGTTGAATCCAACTTCTTTGGATTGCGATTTAGATTCTTTGGATTTGGAATTTAGGTTCTTTGGATTTGGAATCCAAGGTTGCTAAGTTGTCAATTTAGTTGCTAGACGAGAATCAAGGTTCTTTGGATTCAGATTTGACTTTATTAGATGTTAAAGATTAACTTATGAAATGAAAAGGTAAGTGTTAAATCATAATGTATATGATATAGTGATTAAAAATTTATCAAAAGATGATAATAATGCTAATGTTGTAAGGTGTTATCTAATATTTAATTATGTGAATAAGTGTTAGATAATTGATTGATAAAGTAATTGTATTATGATACAAAGTGTGATATCTTTGATGAAAAGACCAATCTTATTAATGATAGGTCTTACCAAAGAAGTTAACTTAAATTGCAGTAGCGATGAGTCAATCTAATCAAAAAGTTCCTAACTCAACCTTGACTTAATATTGTTTAATTATTATTAGTGGTTAATTATTTCTAATTAGACCACGTCCGAGGATTTATTGTTGATATTTACGTAGTTAGTGCGTGTTTAATAATTCAAATTGAATCAACGATTCGAATATATACATTCGTAGAATAACTATTGTTGGATATTCATATCCGTAGAAGCTAGAATTAACAGACAGATAATTCTTGTTTATTGTCAAGATTATATTGAGAAATGTCTTAGCCAATTATTCTGGTTAGACAAACATTTGTTAGAACTTGATAGGTTCGAGAAGATAAGAGAAGAGAATTTAATTATTATTGATAGATCGATGCAGGTTCTTTCGGCTAGATCGAAAAAGAAAACTTGATAGGTTTGAAGAGAGAAGAAGAGAAGCAAATAGAATTTAAAATCACAATATTTCGTTTGTTAAATCAAAATCTTAATTCGAGAAATTTGAGAAGAACAAACTTTTATATAAAAGAGAATATTTTGATCGTGATATTCGATCTTTACTTGTATATATAAGTATTATGCATAATATAGGGTACAAAGAGTTTGCTTACTCTGAGTACTTGCAGAGGGGTATGATTTAATCTTTATGGTTAAGCTGATACACCGAGTATATATCGATGTAAATCTTTGATAGATGCAGAGAAGATAAGTTCAAGATATTATGTGATCACTCAACATAAATCTGGAAAACATTCTACTTTGTTATTGTGCATAATTGATTCTTGATTATTCCTTTGAATATCGTAGAAACATTGAAAGCGTTGTACCCTTTCATTATTGAATTATTGTGTTGTGTAGAATACGAGAAGACTTGTTATTGAATAACAATTTGTTCAACTGTTTCAAAGTTCCCCGAACTTTGGTTTCAATCTATCAAAATATATAGTCTATTGTTTTGAATTCTTATCCATTTATTGTATGTCTTAACTTGCGGAGCAAATTTGTTGCTCACCCTTGCTAAATAAAACTTTTCAGCTAGGGATGAAGTGGCAGGAGGTGCTGCGAAGGATAAAGGCAAAGGCATAGTTATTAATTAGTTATGATTAACATATTTATAATGTTGTATTGTAAGCCCTTTTTGTATATCTAAGGGGTATGTTTGTAATGTTAAGGTTAGTAGACCTGGGATTAATGTATTAACAACGTATGTTAATGTGGTATGTATTACTATTCAAATATTAATGTGTAGTTAGATGCTATTATATTGTGGATTGTGAACACCAAACTCAGGGGTCAAGTAACCCGGATTTGGGGGCGTCACATTGCAAATAACCACTTTTGCAGGTTAAGGATACACAGTAAATGTTACGTGTTATTTGATTGATAAAGTTCAATGGTATTGAAGGAGATAGATTTATTATTTAACTAAATGCTCTTGAACCATGTTTAGGTTCTAGGAGATGTAAATGATAGTAGTTTATAATGTGTAATACATGTTAAGTTGTACTAGGCGGTACATAGTGAAAGTCGAATTGAGATGTGAATATTTATATAGTAATTGAATGAAGGAATCATAACATAATTTGATTCAGGGGATTTGTAATTGATTGAAGTTAAGATATCGATAAAAGATTATTTTTCAAAGGAGAGTGAAAAAGTTTAAATTGTGAGACCCCAAATTTTACGAATAAAGATTTAATTTTCTCAAAATATTTTTTTGAATATTATGGTGTGAATTTGAGATAAAGTTATAGTTGTGGGTAGTATTTATAAATTTTTAAAGTATGGAAGTTGTTATATTATATTCGATTGGTGGAAATATTCTTTGTGTAGGAAATATTAAATGCAACGGCCACCAATCATTGGTGGACCCCTACAATGGAATTATTGGCCGGATTGAGAAATCAACAAAATATTTTATGAAAATAACGGCGGAAGTTTCTATCATTAATACTATTGAACTACTCATTAGTAAAAAGTACGATGTCGCATGGTTGCATAATAGTACGCGATATTGATTATTGATGCTTACGTAAAGAAGTCACCGGTTATACTCAATTATTACTATGAATTGTTGCATCATATATCTCATATTATTGATTGATTATTGTCACGCATTATCATACATAATATGTTATATTATTAAATCAATAATTGAGGACGATAAAGTTATTCATATTATTAAATTACAATATTTACAATATGCAGAAGTTACATCGAGAGAGGTTTGGTCACTGTTAATTGCGTGCTAATGAGGAGAAATCCTTATTGGAAAGCCCTCTTTCCAGGAGCGACACGGTTGATAAATATTGTGAGTTATAATATTAATGATGAATGTTATTAAAATTGAAGTTGTGCTCGGAGTTGAATTTGGAGACCAGACGTGATATTTGAGTCGGGAGGCGATGAAATTAGTAAAATAGACTATAAACACAAAATTTTACGGTTTTACTATTTGGTCAAAAGTCATTAGTTGACTTTTTTAGGATAAGTCAAACTTCGAAATTTTAAAATTTATATTTTTGATAAAAATAGTTTTATTGTGTTGGAATTATTTGTGTTAGTGAAAATTGACATTTATTTCGATAATAATTGATGTCTGAAGGTTATATTGTTCAATCGGGTATTCGGGACACTTTTCATATCAGAGTACTATTCACGAAGTTCTTATTCATGAGTTATTATTCATGAGTTACTATTCATGAAATTCTTTATTCATGAGTTACTTATTTACGAAGTTACTATTCATGAGTTCTTATTCACGAGTTACTATTCACCCAATTACTATTCACTCAAGTATTGTTCACGCGCGGTATTTGGGTACAATATTATTCCATGAGAAGATGTGCTAATTTTTACGATAGTTGGTTGAAATTATAATAGTAAATCGATATGGATCGTTGATTTAAAAGTCTTAATAGTAACTTGTCCCTTCATATTACAAAGGGTTGATTGTCCCCCATGCAAATAGTAGTTGTCTCTTCAATATTACCAAGAGTTATTTGCCTCTTTAGTGTTCCGAGGGTTAATTACCCTTCGTAAATAATAGTTGTCTCTTCAATATTACTAAGAAGTCATTTTGACCCTTCGTTAAGACGAGAGTCACTCTCGGTTTTTCTATAAATGAAGCTCATTCCTTCATTATTTCTTACGAATTCTTTGAAGCTCTACAGAGAGAAATTATAGAGAGAAAAGAAGAAGAGTGTTCCGCCACTTCACTTCTACGATATTCAAATGTCTTTACGGTAAGCAATATTATTTGTTGTGCAAGTAAGGGTGTTATTCTTTCTTATTCACGAAGAGAACTTACATTATTCCATTCTTTATTATTCGGTTGGAATAACTTTTGTATCTGTGGCATACCACTATACATAACTTTGTGATGTCGCGTACACATGTACTTGGTGAAATCCTTATGTTATTCCATTCTTATTTATTACATTGGAATAACTCATTGTACTGTGAGACTCCCCTATGCTTGGTGAAATCCTTTATATTATTACTGTCTTTATTATTACATTGGAATATCCTGCATTTGTGTGTTTTTACACGGACACTGTTCCGTTTTTATTATTATTCATTGGAATATCTTGTACATGTGTTTTACAGGACACGGTTAAAATCTTTATTATTATGTTGGAATAACCTATCTATACGGAAGTAGCATCATGGTGATTTCTTTTGTTATTCCATTCTTTATTATACTCGGTTGGTTAAAGTTTTGACTTCATACTCCATGAAATTAGTGGAATATCCTTGATATTTTGCTTCATCCAAAGATATCTTTTCATGGAAATATTCTTACGAGCATTCTTGAATTTTACTCTACAAAGAAGTATCGTGTTGACAATTTGGACGTTATTGGTACTGAACAAATTAATTTGTGAACTTGTTTATTGAATTCTTATATCATTTTCATCATCCTCATGTTTTATATTATGTTGAAAGTCATACGTGGCCTATAGTGCATAGATGGACTTGGTATGATTATGACCGAGGATTATTAGGTATAATGATGTGTTAGTAATGTTACAAATGATGTGGAAAAAGTCCTCGTTGGTAGTAGTGCATTGATGGGCCAGTTTTTGGTATGATTATGGCTATGGATTCTCTTGACGAGGAAGCAAAGATGAATTGTTTTTATGGCGTGATCGGGACCATTGATGAAACACAATTATCTTTGGCATGTAGTGCGTGGATAATTTATGGTCGTGATCTTAATGAATATCCTTGGCTTTGGTAGTAAAGGATGATTTAATGATGTGGATTATTTATCTTTTAAATCATAAAAGATAGTAGATTTTATTCTCTACTTGACTCTTTTAATGGATTCTTTGTTATTTGGAGTTAAACTTGATGCCTATTGTATTTTATCAGTTTAACATTGTTGAAGGCTAATGATAATTTATCCTGCATTATCTTAGTCATAATATTTCTTCCTTGGGCTAGTTGAGCTCACCCTTTCTTTCACTATTCTCTTCAGAAATGAGAATGTAGCTGGGACGAGTCGGGGAATGGAGTAATGGTCGGGATGATAGTATTAGCTAATAGTCCTCACTATTCTGTTAAATAGTGTGAAAATAAATGTAATGAGGACTTATTCGAGTGTGGATATTGTGCAGTAAGACAATATTTGTATTAAAACTCACGACTTTTATTGTATATTGTATTTGTATTACGTACCATGTATCTGGCGACCCAAGATGGGTGATGTATACCTATTTTGGGGGCGTCACATAAATTATTCCGCATATTGTAGAGCATCGAATATGATGTAAAACAGGAATAGTAAATGACCAATATTTGAAACTTATAATAGTTTGGGGTCATTATCATAGATCCACGGATATGGAAAGAATTTATATTCTAAATTGTAATAAGTAATGTTATATTCATGAAGTTATGAAAAAAGGATATAATAGTTTGCGATAGTAGTATGGTAATTGGACCGAATCAGGAGTTCGAAGGGACCCGGATTTGGGAGGCGTCACGAGGTTAGTACCAGGAGGTATAGGTTATAAACTTTACGTAAGTGTACCTTATGTTATAACAGAGAGAGAGAAAGATAAATATTAAAACATATAAGTGAAGATTCAAAGAAGAATCTTGAAATATCCAAAAGAATGAGAATTCGGGGAGTTTCCCCTAACTCCAGATAATAAAAATGTTAAGATGATGGTGTCTATGTAATGAAGATAATAAGAATGAACTCGAGTGAGTTTTTTGATAATAGAGAAAGAACCCTAAAGGTAAATTGATGATCCTGGCGTGATCGGATTGAAGCTATGAAGTGATAAATAGATGCCGTAATGACTAAGTGTGTATAGCTTGATGCTTTATAAGTGAATGTCTTATGAAATGGTGCGATATGAACTCATGAGTAGTTATATGTGATGAGATGACGAAGAATTAGTATCAAGTAAAGTGTAAGATAGAGTTAGGTGGGATTTCCAATTTGAGGACCCATGTAAAAGAATTGAGTTGTATGATTCCTTGTTTATGGGCGGGAATTGTACTTGGTGTAAAAACCACTTAGTTCTGTAGCTGATAATCATTAAAATATTTTGTGTATTTATTTGCAATATGCGATTGAAGGTGATTCTTTTCTCATGTGTATAACAAATAGATAGATTATAGTTAGAGAATATAAGGTTAAGTTGCTGAGTTCTTAAAACTTCATACTTATAATCGTTAAGTGACTCGTAATTATATGAAATGTTTTGAACCCTCTCCGAATGGGCGTTTGTTGAGTACGACTAGGGTAAGTTCTTAAACTCATATGATGATGGCCAGTCCTAAATTTCCAAAGTGTGGTAAGTTTGATGAACTATATCGGTATATATATGTTATGAAGTTAGAAATTTTGGTATAGTAAGCATTGATGGTGTTAAAGATTGATAGAATGAAGCTGATGGAGTAAAGTTGATGGAGAAACATGGATTTTTCTAAAATCTTCTAGCTTCGCTAGATTTTTCAAATTTATTGACTTCGTGTTAATGTTGGCATTTCGTTTTCACAAAAAAAAAAAAACTTTTGGATCATGTGATTGAACCGATGATGTTTTAAAACAATCTTGTGTAACCATATATCTATGCTAATTGTTTGGCTAAATGCGAAATGATTTGAAAATTTTCAAAATGTATTTATGACCATTTACATCATTTGGTATGGTGTAGAAATGGTAAATGATAGAGTCATCGATGTAGTTTAACCTAGTGTTGGTTGTGATCGAAAGATCGTCGACCCCTTTATGGTATGATGTAAAATATGAAAGTCACGTAATGGCGGAATCCTCGGCGTCTTACCAATCTAATGCGGTATCATGGCGATCATAAAAAGAATTTTGGTTTTCTTTTAAGTTATAAAGAAGGTTAATTAAGTTGGCCAAATTATTTTTTCGATGTTTGAGTTATTGATAAAAGTCTGGCTATTTGATGCATTTAGATGCATGTGTTGAAAAATATTTGTGAAATTGAGCATTCTTGACTTATTTATGCCAAAAACAGTTACTCCAGTGCGGATTCATTATATAAAAAAAAAAAATTTGAGATGAACAACCCTATAAGGGGACATATTTCGAAGGACAATGGTTCGGCGTAACGCGTGTAGTCGTTATAAAACACTACGTTAACATTGACGGAAGTGAATCTGATAAATTTGTAGACCACCTGAATTACGTGTGAAGGGAGTTTTCGGTCTTTTATGATTGATAAACATTACGGTTTGTAGTGCGAAGGATTGTGATGAAGCACTGGTTCATGAGTCTAGTGTGACCCCTCGGCATAATTTGGAATAAAAGGTTATTCATACTACTTCCAGGTTATTGAAAAATCATGGAAGACTCTTATTATTCTATGTGATGAATGTAGTGAGTAGAGTGTTTCCATAGAAAGGAGAATGTGGTAGAATGCAAGTGAGCAAGTTATAATTTACGAAAGAAAATGGATCAAATTATTCAAAAGAATATGTATTAATAGAAATACCATGTCCCAGTAGAGGAGGTTTCGGTGATTAGAGGGGCGGAATCCTTATAAGGGGGAGAGGATGTAAGAACCCGGAATTTTTAGAAAATATTAAAATAAGAATTTAGTGAATAAAAAATTCTTAAGGCTTGTGAAGGGTTCAAATAAAAATATATAATGTGTTACCAAGTATGCATGTCTTTGTGTTACATGCTAGGGTAATATGAGCTATGTAATAAGTAATTTTGTGTTTAATAAATATATACCATTATTATATATTTGTTAGAAATTGTAGAGATGAATTAGTGAGAAGATGGATAAGATTTATCTATAGAGGGATAATTTGCGGCAGATACGTAATGAATACACGGTTATAGACTTCAAAAGAAGTTTATAATTAATCAACTCCGGTGCTAACTTCTATCGCTACCGAATCACTTGGCTTCGAATGAAGTCGCTTAAAAATCGCTTCTTCATGAAGAATGACTTGCTTAATCCATGGATGGAAATTCCTTGGGTGCCACCGTCTCCAAGAGCCTGGACTTTCGGGCGCATTATTACAAACTTTATCTAGCTAACCAATTTCTTCAGAATTGAAAACCACTTTATTATTCCTGTACCATGATTACCATAATTCAAGCTGGTCATGACCATTCTGTCGAAGTACGGAGATAATTTCTCCACGACGGTCATCATCGTTCATGGTCGCTAATGAATATCTTCGCCGATTGGCAAAATGAATTATTATCGCGGTTGCTGGTATCGCTCACTCGTCAGCCGACTTCACTTATCGCTACCCAATAACTGTGGAAATTGTGAGACCTGTGATTCATCAACACCCATCTCGGGTCGCCACTTACATGGTACATAAATTCAAATACAACTTATTAATATAACTGCCGGTACAATACGTACATAAATCGTGAGTTTGAATACAAATATTGTCTACTAGATATTATACAAACTCAAAAGGAGTCCTCATTACAACTATTATCACACTATTTCACGTAATAAAGGAGGACTACTAATGCTATCCTTCGACCATTACTGCTCCCCGACTCGTCTCAGCCTATGTTCTCATTTCCCAAGAGAATAAAGGAAAGAAAGGTGAGCTCAACTAGCCCAAAGAAGAAATATTATGACTCAAGATAATGCGTAATAAATTATCATTAGCCTTCAACAAAGGTTAAACCTGATAAAATACAATAGACAACCAGCTTAATCAGCAATGAATAAGCAATCCATTAAAAGAGTCAAGTAGAGAATAAAGTCTACTATCTTTTAGGTTTTAAAAGGTTTTCATCAATTTTATCACGAGACTCACTTTAATAAATAAACCACCTACATCTAATCATCCCTCGCATCTACGGCCAAGGATTTTCATCAAATTATCAAACGGTCATGACTATACCGAATCACCCCCGGTCATAATCATACCAAAACTATCCATCACCGCATTAAAGCCATCGAGGACTTTTGTCACATCATTTATATCAAGTCACGATTATACCGAATGATCCTCGTCATAATCATACTAAGTTCATCTACGCACGTAAGCCAAAGATAACATAATATAACACGAGGATGATGACAATGACATAATAATTCAATAAAACAAGTTCAAGAATTATTTAATCCATGAATTATTAACGCCCAAATTGTCAACACGACATCATCGCTTTCAGAGTAAAATTCAAGAATGATCAAGAATATTTCCATGAAAAGATATCGATGAAACGCAAATATCAAGGATATTCTACTAATTTCATGGAGTATAAGTCAAAGTTTTAACCAACCCGGTATAATAAAGAATGGAATAACAAAAGAAATCACCACGATGCAGATTGACATGTATTGTGTTATTCCAACAGTAATAATAATAACTAACCAAAGTCGTGAAATTCACAACCGATGTGATGTTCCAATGTAATAATAAAGATGGAACTGCATCCCGTAAAAACACACAGACAGATATTCCAATGTATCGATAAAGATTTTAACCAGTCCCGTAAAAACACATGCATGTGATGTTCCAATGTAATAATAAAAACGGAACTGTGTCCGTAAAACACATGCATGTGATGTTCCAATGTAATAATGTAAGAATGTCACCAAGTATAGGGTAAAATCACAGATACAAAAGTTATTCCAATGTAATAATAAGCAATGGAATAACATAAGGATTTCACCAAGTATAGGTACGCCACAGATACAAAGTTATGATAGGGTATGCCACTTTTTACAAAAGTTATTCCAATGTAATAATAATGAATGGAATAATGTAAGTTCTCTTCAAGAAGAAAGAATAACACCCCTCACCGTAAAAGAACCTAATAAGTAAAAGAAGTAAAGGTATACTTCTTCTTCTTCTATAATTTTTCTCTATAGCTTTCTCTATAATTCTCTCTGTAGTTTCAATGAATTGCAAGAAAATAATGAAGGAACGAGCTTCTATTTATAGGAAATGGAATGCATAAGAATTAATCCATGAACTATCTGTATTGATTTATTTTAACTGACTCATCCATATTTAAAGAAAAATCTTTTAAATAAAATATAATATATTCTATTTATATAAAACATTTTACTATGCAAACACTATGCAATACTATGCAAAACACTACGCAAAACACTACGCAACACTATGCATAATAAAATATAATATATTCTATTTATGTAATAACTTTAATAAAGTATTCTATTTTATATAAAGATGTTTCGCTTTTATTACGCTAATAACTTAATAAAACAAAACGTCATTATCGCTATAATAATTCATATTATTAATCATAATAATGGAATCAAACCGAAAGTGACTTTCACATAAGCATCAATAATCAATACCGTGGTGCTACTATGCAAACCACACGACATCGCATTTTTTACTACCGAGTAGTTCAACAAGAACTACCAGAAACTTCCGCCGTTATTTCAATAAAATATTTTGTTGCTTTTCAATCCGACAATAATTCTGCTAGGGTCCACCAATGATTGAGCTCATTGTATTTAATATTCCTCGCTAAACCAATATTCTCCCACCAATCTAATATAATATAACCACTGTGATACTTTGCAAAATTTATAAATACTACCCACAACTATAATATTATCTCAAATTCACACCATAATATTAAAAATTATTTCAACAAAATTTAAATCTTTATCGATAAAACTGGGTCTCACAATCTCCCTCCTTATGGAATTTCACTTCAAATTAGGGTACGACCGTATGATAAAGAGATGAGGATAATTTTCAATACCTTTATCGCTGAAAAATATTAAATTCATCTTTTGCAATCCGCCAAAGATATTCATTAACAATTCATCTTTGCACTACAGCCAAAGATATACAAATCAGAAACCAATAATATCGAGACTCAAATTTTAATAAGATCACAACCACGAATTATCCATGCACCATCGCTAAGGATATTCAGAGTTTTCAATTACTACCATGATTATACCTAATAACCGTGGTCATAATCATACCAAGTCTATCAATGCACTACTACCAAAGACGACTTTTTACCACATCCATGAATTAATATTTCATCGAGACTCAAATTTCAATAATTAATCCATATCATCAATCATCCCCGCACTAATCCATTATCGACCAAAGATAATCATCCCGCACTACTAGCCAAAGAATCGTATTCATTATCCATGCACTACTACTAAAGATAATGTATTCATTAAGATTACTACCACAAATTATCCATGCACTACTACCAAAGATAATCGTATTCATTAAGATCACACGACCACAAATTATCCATGCACTACTACCAAAGATAATTGTATTCATTAGTATCACCAATAAATTATCCATGCACTACTACCAAAGATAATCGTGGTATTCATTAAGATCACGACCACAAATTATCCATGCACTACTACCAAAGATAATTGTGGTATTCATTTAAGCACCATTAAATTATCCATGCACTACTACCAAAGATAATTGTGGTATTCATTAGTATCAATGCACTAATAAATTATCCATGCACTACTACCAAAGATAATCGTAGTATTCATTAAGATCACGACCACAAATTATCCATGCACTACTACCAAAGATAATCGTGGTATTCATTAAGATCACGCACCACAAATTATCCACGCACTACTACCAAAGATAATTGTGTATTCATTAGTATCACACCATTAATAAATTATCCATGCACTACTACCAAAGATAATCGTGGTATTCATTAAGATCATGCACCACAAATTATCCATGCACTACTACCAAAGATAATCAGGTATTCATTAAGATCACCACCACAAATTATCCATGCACCACTACCAAAGATAATTATCATTAGTATCATCACCACAAATTATCCATGCACTACTACCAAAGATAATTGTGGTATTCATTAGTATTCAAATTATCCATGCACTACTACCAAAGATAATTGTGTATTCATTAGTATCACACCATCATAAATTATCCATGCACCACTAGCCAAAGATAATTGTGTATTCATTAAGATCATCACCACAAATTATCCATGCATACTACCAAAGATAATTGTATTCATTGGACCACAAATTCATGCACCACTACCAAAGATAATTAAGATCATCACTTAAATTATCCATGCACTACTACCAAAGATAATTGTGTATTCATATCACGACCACAAATTATCCATGCACCACTACCAAAGATAATCAGGTATTCATTAAGATTACACCATAAATTATCCATGCACTACTACCAAAGATAATGTGTATTCATTAAGATCAATTACCACAAATTATCCATGCACTACTACCAAAGATAATCGTATTCATTAAGATATCACGACCAATAAATTATCCATGCACTACTACCAAAGATAATCAGGTTTTCAATTACTACATGATTATACCTAACAATCCTCGGTCATAATCATACCAAGTCCATCTATGCACTATAAAATACGTATGACTTTCAACATAATATAAATACGAGGATAATGATATAAAGAATCAATCAAATGAGATAAAGGATAAATATTAAACATTTATAATATAATTTATCCAGATTCAAGAATATCCCCATGTTATCAATCACTTAATAATCTCATAATCTAATATCATTAATATTATAACAATATTTTAATCACTTTTAAATTTATAAACAATTTATCTCAATTGTTTACGCTTTTACCATATAATGCATTTAATCATTCAAAATGCCATACTCATAAAATATCATCACCAATTATCAAATCCTCATCAAAAATATGCATATACTCTATATAGATTCTCTAGCCATAAAATCCTATTTTCAACTTCATATTTCACATAACATATTTAACTCATATGTTCAGAATTAAACTATTTTCATGAAAATACCAAATCAGTCCCAAAAATATTTCTTTTCTGGGATTTAGTATAATATAGTCCCATAATGAAAATATATTTTTCTAATTTTTAAAATTCATTTACTATTTTTCAAAAATCAATTTCTAATTAATTCCTTAAGAAATTAGCTACCTCAAGTTTAACTCCAAAATTCCCAAATCTTGGCAGGACCTCACACATGTTAACGTGAGCTTCTAGTTTAAATTTCATGGTCATCTGAGTTATAGAACTCCCTATAGCTATTTTTCATTTTAAAACCTAAATATTGAAATAGTCATAACTTGCTCATTTTAAGTCGTAATGAGCTCATTTTTGGACAGGAGGTACTTTATACCATATACTTTCATGTCCCAAAAGGCCAGAATTTTTTTCATAATTTAAGTGGCCGAAACAGTCCCTTAAAGTTTCGGGCAAGAGCATTTTGAAATTTACAGCTTTGGCCTCCTTTGCTAAAAATCAGTCCACACAAAAATCTACAACACCTTTTCCAGTAATTCCACTTGGATTAGTTAGGTAACTCATAGATCTAACTCTAGGACTTGACCACATTCTAAAAATTCAAAATATAATAAGAGATATGGTCAATTGAATTTCATGTTACGCTTTTCACCAAAATCTGATTTTCAACCTTTGTGATTTCTAAGAAACTTTCATGTTTTTACATACTAACCAACATAACTCATCATAAAACTTACTAATACCAATCATATACCCATGATTTTCATTATTCCAATGCTTTTATTATGACTTTCATCATAAACCACGAAACTGCTCATTTTAGTCAAGAAATATTCGAGGGTTTAAGAAATGGGTTTTCAGATCGGGGTCAATACAAAATTCGATTTCACGCCTAGGTAGGCTAGAAATCTTCAAGAATACGCCAAGAAATTTATTAATGATAGAAATATCATTCAAAATCGCTATTTTATCCAAGACTTGATAAGACGTCACATTGATACCAATCGTGACTTCTATCCCTTAACCTAGATAAGACCTCACAACGATACCTATAAACTTGCCATCTTCATTCACGATGTCGCCATGTAAAGTAAAGTCTTTTTGTGCATTCCACACAAGGAAGTCAACAACGAAAGGTTCGGGCTTTTTACTTATGGCTTGATATATAACAATGATTAACTTTAGGTTT
Organism: Panax quinquefolius; assembly: GCA_020205615.1. NCBI lineage: Eukaryota > Viridiplantae > Streptophyta > Magnoliopsida > Apiales > Araliaceae > Panax > Panax quinquefolius. Next base: position 570,705 of record JAINUW010000573.1, read on the forward strand.
GGTTACTTTGAATCAGATAACAGTTCAAGTTAGAATATAAAAGCTAACAACCTTAAAAAGAATAATGAGTAGTTAACCAATCGATTCCTAAAATTACCATCAAAGGCAAGTATTTTCAAAGAGATAAGATCGACAGTAACGTGAAAGTGTTTATTTGAAACAACAAGATTAATAAACAAAGGAGGTAACGTAAGGTTTCTCCCAACAAAGTTTCAACCAATAAGTCAAAGTCTAACTTCTCCTGAGTCAAATTTAAACGTTGAACGCAAGCAAAGAGAGATAAAATAATGGGTAGAACCCAGATCTTATAAGGTATGACTTCGTAAGAATTTATAATTAATTAAACCTGCATAACTTCGCTTGCTACGAAGTCACTGCTTTTTAAGAAGTCATGAAAAACGCCTTCATGAAAAACCACCGACTTTGTTTTTATCCCAGCTTTTGGTGCCACCGTCCAAATTGGATTCTGACTTTGGTGCACGACACAAAATCGAGCTAAATGACCTTTCTTCTTGAAATTTCCACTTTATTATTTTGCCATGATTACCAATCAAGTGGTTACCATTCTCGCATGATAATTTCTCCCACGATGGTCATCATTGTTCGCTCATGGTCGCTATCACAGCAGATGATTATTATCGTTGTGTGGTCGTTACCTTTTGTTGAGCCGACTCATTATCATGTGCTCCAATAACTCAAGCCCTATTCACAACATCTAAATACAAACACCGCCACAAAACAAGGGTTAATTAACATGCAACATATTATCACTATATACTCCACCAACCGACCAATCAAATACCAAATAAACTTAGTAGGTCATACTAGCTAAGGAATTTCTGCCTCCCTCCTAGTTCTTATTCTCACATCTTAGCTGTGGATCATATCCCTAAGCTCGATACCAACCATGACGCCTCCAAAATTAGGTATACGCCACCCATCTTTGGGTCGCCACTTACATGGTACATAAATTCAAATACAACTTATTAATATAACTCGTCGTGGTATAATAATACATAAATCGTGAGTTTGAATACAAATATTGTCTACTAGATATTATACAAACTCAAAAGGAGTCCTCATTACAACTATTATCACACTATTTCACGTAATAGTGAGGACTACTAATGCTATCCTCCGACCATTACTGCTCCCCGACTCTGTCTCAAATTTATGTTCTCATTTCCCAAGAGAATAAAGGAAAGAAAGGGTGAGCTCAACTAGCCCCAAGAAGAAATATTACATGACCAAGATAATGCGTAATAAATTATCATTAGTTTTCAACAAAGGTTAAACCGATAAAATACAATATAAACCGCTTAATCGCAGCCGAATAAGCAATCCATTAAAAGAGTCAAGTAGAGAATAAAGTCTACTATCTTTTAGGTTTTAAAAGGTTTTCATCAATTTTTATCACGAGACTCATTTTAATAAATAAACCACCACATCTAATCATCCCCGTATCTACTGGCCAAGGATTTTCATCAAATTATCAATGGTCATGACTATACCGAATCACCCTCGGTCATAATCATACCAAAACTATCCATCATCGCATTACAGCCAATCGAGGACTTTTTTGTCACATCATTTATATCAAGTCATGATTATACCGAATGATCCTCGTCATAATCATACTAAGTTCATCTACGCACGTAAGCCAAAGATAACATAATATAACACGAGGATGATGACAATGACATAATAATTCAATAAAACAAGTTCAAGAATTATTTAATCCATGAATTATTAACGCCCAAATTGTCAACACGATAATCGTTCAGAGAGTAAAATTCAAGAATGATCAAGAATATTTCCATGAAAGATATCGATGAAACGCAAATATCAAGGATATTCTACTAATTTCATGGAGTATAAGTCAAAGTTTTAACCAACGGGTATAATAAAGAATGGAATAACAAAAGAAATCACCACGCACGCAGATTGCAGACAGACAAAGTTATTCCAATGTAATAATAATAATCGGAACCAAAAATGTGAAATTCACAACCGGCTGTGATGTTCCAATGTAATAATAAAGATGGAACCAGATCCGTAGTAAAAAACACACGACAGATATTCAAATGTATCGATAAAGATTTTAAACCAGTCCTGCAAAACACACGTATGTGATGTTCCAATGTAATAATAAAATCGAACTGTGTCCTGTAAAACACATGCATGTGATGTTCCAAATGTAATAATGTAAGAATGTCACCAAGTATAGGTAAATCATGAGACAAAAGTTATTCCAATGTAATAATAAGCAATGGAATAACATAAGGATTTCACCAAGTATAGGTACGCCATGATACAAAGTTATGATAGGTACGCCACTTTTTACAAAAGTTATTCCAATGTAATAATAATGAATGGAATAATGTAAGTCTTCTTCAAGAAGAAAGAATAACACCCCTCACCGTAAAAAGAACCTGAATATGAAGTAAAGAAGCAAGTAGTATCACTCTTCTTCTTTCTATAATTTTCTCTATAGCTTCTCTCTATAATTTCTCTCTAGAGTTTCAATGAATTCGTAAGAAAATAATGAAGGAATGAGCTTCTATTTATAGAAATGGAATGCATAAGAATTAATCCATGAACTGGCCCGTATTGATTTACATTTTAACTGATTTTATCCATATTTAAAGAAAATCTTTTAAATAAAATATAATATATTCTATTTATATAAAACATTTTACTATGCAAACACTATGCAATACTATGCAAAACACTACGCAAAACACTACGCAACACTACGCATAATAAAATATAATATATTCTATTTATGTAATAACTTTAATAAAGTATTCTATTTTATATAAAGATGTTTCGCTTTTATTACGCTAATAATAATTTAATAAAACAAAACGCCATTATCGCTTATAATAATTCATATTATTAATCGACAATAACGGAATCAAACCGAGTGACTTTCACATAAGATCAATAATCAATACCGCGTGCTACTACGCAAACACACACGACATCGTTCTTTTACTACCGAAAGTAGTTCAACAAGATTCACCAGAAACTTCCGCCGTTATTTCAATAAAATATTTTTGTCGCTTTCAATCCGATAATAATTTCGCTAGGGTCCACCAATGATTGAGCCATTCATTTAATATTCCTCGCTAAACCTAATATTCCCCACCAATCGAATATAATATAACCACTCAGATACTTTTTGTAAAATTTATAAATACTACCCACAACTATAATATTATCTCAAATTCACACCATAATATTAAAAAATTATTTTGACAAAATTTAAATCTTTATCGATAAAATCAATATTTATTAAATTATTTAAATATTTAATGTGATGTGTTTATTGTTGAATAAAATAATTGTCTGCTAAATTTAAATCTATGTCTAATTATTTGTTAAATAAATAATTAAGGAAAATTAATTATTTTGCTAATTTAATTTAATATTAAGTTAGAGAATTTTGATTAAGTGAATTACAATTCTTTTTATCGAATTTGGAAAATTTAAAAGCGATGAAGTTGATTTAAATAAAGTGATGAAGGCTTTAATAAATTGTTATTATGATTAATTTAGTTAAATTAATGAATTTGAAATTTAAAAGGATGTCTCCTTGATTAAATCCGCTAATGTATGATTTAATAAATTGTTTATATGCATTAATTTAATTAATTAATGTGTGACAAATAACCTTGTTATAAAAGAGTTATTAAAAACAACTTAAAGGAGTTTTAATTCGCTTACAAACAAGGCCTAGTATTGCTTATTAAGATTTATTCAATCGAAGTTTTACCAAACAGGTGTAAGGATTGAACGGTTATTTTATTGAGGGTTAGCCAAACAAGCCTTTATGGCTTTTGATTTTCAAAATAATATAACTCATGTCAAGAAATTAGAGAGTATACGTTATAATCAATATATTATATGATATAATGCTCAACTGTTAGTATGCTTCTATAGTTAGGAAGAAAAACAAAAACATAAAAGAGGGAAGAAGAAGAAGCAGGGTTAAAGAAAGGAAGAGAGAAGGAAGGCTAGAGAATTGAGCAAAAGAATTAGGGAGCTGGTACTAGCCGATAATCAAATTGATAGCCAGTCATCTTCTCACATCTCAGCGGTGATTCTCCATTTCCTTTATATCAATTTGGACGCTCTAAAAGACTAGTGTATATATCACCCATCTTCGATCGCCACTTACTTACGGTAAGGTGATTTAAATAATAACTTTTATTAACATAACTGGCTGTGTGTAATACACGACATAAATCGAGTTTAAAATACAAAATATCGCCTAATAGATATTGTACAAACTCAAAAAGGAGTCCTCATTATACTTATTATCGCCATATTTCACGTAATAAATGAGGACTAATAATGCTATTCTCGGGACCACATCACTTGCTTCTCGACTTCGCCCCGTAATTTATATTCATTTCCAGAGAACAGTTAAAAAGAAGCGGGGTGAGCTCAACTACTCAAAGAAGAAGAAATATTATGACTAAGATAATGCGTATTAAATTATCATGCCAGTCTTCGTTTCAATGTTAAAACCACAAAATACAATGTACAACCAAATGAATCGCAAGCGAACATGCAATCCATTGCGTTAGAGCCAAGAGAAAAATAAAGTCTACTCTTTTTTAGGCTTTTTAAAGGTTTTTCATCACCGTTATATTTTAGACTCAGCCTTTAATAAATATTCCACATCGAATCACCCTCGTGACTATTACGGCCAAGGATATTCTTAAGTATTACGACCACAATTATTCGCGTACCACGCACGCCGTTAATATTTTGGCAGGATTCATTATATGGTCATTATCACGCTTAAGAACTGGCCCAGAACAATGCATTTGGCCAGCTTACCCGAGGATTTTTTTTACCACATCATTTGTAACATTACTTTACTATGATTATACCCTAATCAGCCTCTGTTTGTTAATTATACCAAGTCCATCCACGCACTGACACAGCCACGCATTTTACCATAATATAACACATGTGAATAACACAATGATATAAGAATTCAATAAACATGTCTAAGAATTATTTTATTCGTGAATTATTAACGCCCAAATTATCAACAACACGACACTGCTTCTTTTAGAGAAAAATTCAAGAACGACTGTGGAGAATATTTTCATGAAAAGGCACTGGACTAAACGCAAACATCAAGTGATATTCCACTTACTTGCATGGAGTATTGTACTTCCTTCTTTTCTTCTTAAACTAACCTGGTATGGTACAAAGAATTTAAATAACAAAAGAAATCACTATGGCTGCATGCCAATTTCCACGTATAAAAAGAATTCCAAATGTAATAACAAACCAATGTCAGTGAAATTACACAATTTAATAATGATGTTCCAAATGTAATAATAAGATGGAACCAGACCGTAAACACATACGTATACGATATTCCAATGTAATGAAGATGAACTAAAGTCCTGCAGAAACACAGTGTATAGGATGTTCCAACGTAATAATAAAGATTTTTGGACCAGTCCTAAAAACACAGGCATGTGGATGCTCCAATGTAATAATAAAAGATTTGAACTGTGTCCGTGTAAACATGGCTGCGATGTTCCAATGTAATAATAGAAGAAACGCTCACCAAGTATAGGGAAAATCCGATGACACAGTTATTCCAAATGTAATAATAAGCAACTGGAATAACAACAAGCTTTCTTCGCTTAATAAGAAAGAATAACATTTTACATTTAGGTAGAGATTGAATATCATAGCTAGCAAAGTAATAACAAAATACTCTTCTTCTTTCTTCTTATTCTCTATACTTTCCTCTATAAAATAATGAATTGGGTGAGGCTGAATGGTAGTCTTGTGCCCCATTTATGTAAGATTTCTAAATTAAGACCCACCGTAAAGGAAAGCAAAAGTGGCTCGGGATTAATCATTAATGTGGAGAAAGAAAGTAATTGACGCTTCGTAATGTGAAACGACACGCGGTTCGGATTACCAGAATTTTAAAAACCTGATATGGTTCTTATATCTCAGTAAAGGTAATTACTTATTAACGATTAAGGTAATTACTCATCGACGGTTAAAATTACTATTCGAATTTAAGCAATTACTTATCGATTTGGCCAGAATATCGACGTATAATTACTTCACAAAGGTAATTACTATCGCCGTATGATAATTACTATCGATTTAAGGTACATTATCGATGGTTGTAATTACTATTCATAAAGGTAATTACTATCGATTGTTAGACTTGGGATGATTACATATGAGCCCCCATAAATATAATCAAACTTATCACAAATCATTTTATTTTTCATCAACATATTTAATCTTCAACAATTATTAATCATTTATAATCATCATTCTCAAATTATCAGATTTAATACTATAAATATATTATACAGAAGATAATTGCGGACAACAATTGAATCAATAATATAAGAGATAAGGATGCAAAGCAACCATCGTGAGTAACAATTTGACATACCGAGACTTCACGTAGCATCACTATCAATATCAGCGCTACTACAGCAACTAATGTTGTGATTATCAGACTTACTAATTTTAGAAGGCTTCAACAGCTTTTAATTGCACTTCCGCCAAGTTATTTTATAAATATTTGTCAAGTTTCAATCCCATAATAATTCGTTGTGTGCCCACTGTCGATTTAGCTCAAGAATTAATATTCTAACAAAAGAATATTCTTTTACCAAACTAATATTTAACAACTTGCACATTGTAAAATTTATAAATATTAACTACAATCATAATGATTATATCAAATTTATTCCATAATATTCAAAATAATATTTATAGAAAATTCATCTTATTATAAAAAGTCGGGTCTTACATTTCCTTCTCCTATTTTTCTCTCGTGATATTCTTGTGATAGGATAATTGTTGATTTTATGTGTTTATATGATAAACCATTGTTGTATAGTTATTTTCATAGGTTATATATGATTATAATCAATGAATTGATGATATATATGTAATTTGTGAAGAAAATGTTTTTACATCGAGTTTTTATGAAAATATATTGTTAGCTTAAAAGTAGAAATTAATAGTGAATTAGTGGTTTAGTTGATAAATTGAACATTTAATTTGTTGTAGTATGTATAATC